>JAJOZX010004411.1:365000-399016 GCA_023014485.1 Bathynomus jamesi | reverse complement strand
GTAGTACTAGCCTTCAATATCAACTAAGAATAAACGAACACCTTGACATTTCAACGAGAACATCACTTCCTTTACATAAACCATTAAAATCTTTCATTAGAGACCATTCATACTCAAAAATTTATTCTGTACACATTTCACATTTCAAAATTATTGACTCTATTAACACAACTAATTGACAGACTTACATATTTTAGAATCATAACACATGTTAGATAAAAAAAACCTGCCCCCAAAACAACTGCACTTCCTCTTTCAACCTTTTCATTAATAAATGAATCTTTACCTGTAATTGCAACACCACACAAATGAGTGATTTTTAATTTTACAAAATGATAAAAATGTAGTTTAATTTGGACTATTCTTTTCATATGTATTCAAAATAATCATTTACATTTAAGATTGTAATAAAGATGGAATATATATATATATATAATATATATATATATATATATATATATATATATATACCGGGTGGCCCATAATTCAGGAACCATAGGAATAATTGTGTTTTTTTTTCTAATAATTCTTATACTTTCTAATAATGTTTTTTCTTTATTTTCTTTTTGATGAATTACCTGGATGATGTACCGATAAACAAACGACGTGGCATGTTTTTTCAGCAAGACGGTGCACCTCCTTATTTTGCCATGCAAGTTCGTAAATACCTTGATAAAACGTTCCCTAACAGATGGATTGGCCGAAGAGGTCCTATCGAATGGCCACCCAGGCACCAGATATCACTCCACTCGATTTTTTTCATCAAAAAGAAAATAAAGAAAAAAAAACATTATTAGAAAGTACAAGAATTATTAGGAAAAAAATACAATTATTCCTATGGTCCCTGAATTATGGGTCACCCGGTATATATATATATATATATATATATACAGGCATACCCCACATAACACGGATTCGTTCAACGCTGATTCGCCATAACGCTGATATAACCTTGACACCATTCCCCGAACAGCGATACTTTAGCTTCGCTTTAGCACGTTTTTTTAGCAAACATTTTTAACAAAGATGCATTTTTTAACGTTGAATGGAACGAAGTTAATTTTAAAAACAAGCTCGATTTTAAAAAATGTAGAAAATATCAACATATTTTTTCCAAAAATTAAAGGGTTAATTTTTAACTAAAAGGGTTAATTTTTAACTCAAAATTAAACGTACAGTATACAATGGTAAATAGGGAACAGCTTTTATCTCTTTGGCTTGAAGATTGTAATAAAAAAAGAATTCTGCGTAGCGAGATGACAATTCATTTGAAAGCGCTAACGTTTGAAGAAACTTTTACTGTTGCTAGTCGCGGTCTCGCGGATGGTTTGACAGATTAAAAAGAACGTAATAATGAGCGCACTTTTAGCTAAAAATTAAACATATTCGTAATTAAATTGTTTGCAGTCATTTCACAATTAAAACGAGTTCATTTTTATGCAAAAAGACAGTTTTTTTCAGATTTTTCTTTATCATTGACATCTGAGAACGAAACACTTTATTTCACATTGATTACATTCCCCGATCAACCCTGATTCACATAACGCGGTACTTTCCGCGTTAATCGCGTTAATCGGGGTATACTGTCTGTGTGTGTGTATATTATATATATATTATATATATATATATGTGTACAGTATATACCTTTCTTTCAACCTTTCAAAGGTTCTGCGCGATGATTCCTCATTTCACGAAGGTCAAGCTTGTCGCCCCTCCTCTCGAGTTGGCCTGGTGAAGTAGTGAGTTGGTTTCTTGTACTCTCCACCTCACATAGCCAGGTACACTCAGCTCACCAGGGATTGTTCTGAGCCAGGCATCTAATCTTCTTTTGAAGATGTCCACTGCAACACCATTCGTGTTCCTTAGGTCTTTGGGAAGCTGATTAAACAGTTTTGGTCCTCTCACAACAAAACTATTTTCTTTCAGGGTTAAGGATGTTCCCTGTCTCGCCTTTAATTTGGGAACAGGACACAGTCGTCCTTTTCTACTTTCCACCGTTGTTTGGGGAGTTACAGGATTCAGAATAAGATTAGGGACTAGTTTCTCCATTATTTTCCAAGTGTAAATAATGGTGTATCTCGCTATTCTCCTTTCAGTGAATATAGGGTTAGTTCGCGTAACCTTTCCCAGTAATTTAGTTCTTTGCACCCATTGATCTTGGCTGTGAAGCTTCTCTCAATCCCTCCCAGCTGTCTAATGTCTTCTTTTTTATTTGGGAATGTTAGGACCGAGGAGTATTCCAATTTGTGTATGATCACTGTTTTCAGTAGAGGAATCATTATATTCCTACCCCTTCGTTTAAAGGTTCTCAGTATCTGCCCAGTTACTCTCTTTGCTCTGTTTACTGCTATCTTATTTTGTGTTTCAAATTTCGCATCATCAATCATTACAACCCCTAAATCTTTGTCTCTAGAATTTCTCTGAATTTCCTGTCCGTTTGGGGTATAATATTCCATGGATTTTAGGTCTTCTCTTTTTCCGTACGTAATAGCACCACCGAAAGTGCATAGATATTGTTGAAATTTACTGTGCGAGTATATTATGATGGTGGTAACAATTTAGTGGGTGAGACTTTCACTTTTCAAAAATAAGTTTTTTTGGGCCAGTCTATATATATATATAATATATATTAGATATATATATATATATATATATAATATATCTATATATAATATATATATATATATATATATATATTATATATATATCTATATTATATATATATAATATATAATATATTATATATATATAATATATAATATATATATATCTATATATATATATATATATAAATATATATATAATTTAGACTGGCCCCAAAAAAACTTATTTTTGAAAAGTGAAAGTCTCACCCCCCTAAAATTGTTACCACTGTAGTGAATACTCTTATTTTAGTTTCAAGATAAATGTTAATTTTACCGTCTTGAATTTCGGAATAGTATAAATTCATTTTAAATTAGTACCCCATTATAATTCAATTGTGAACCACATTAATACTAATTTTATGTATACTATATTATTTTATTGTATGTAACATAATTAATTATATATCACAATTGTCAGTTAATTATTTATATTCAAATAATTATTTTAATCTAATACCATGTCCATTTTACAAAAAATAATAGAAAACCAAGGGTTATATTTTCCACCTTGGTACTGTCGCAGTTTCGCCTAACGGACTCAATACGGCTAGTGAGATAATCACTGGTTGGCACTTAACTAGCGGCAGTGCTTATGGCTACATCATCCAGGTTAACCTATACCGGATAGATGCGTACGGTCCCAAGCCGTAGCTTGCCTAGGCCGACGACGACGACGTAAACCAACAATTGGTGACCCCGGAGCTGGATTACCCCTTTTACCCGAACGACTAGGATTAGACTGTAACGTCGTTCGTGCCATCACCCCCTTCACCGAGCGACTAGGACTAGACTGTAATGTCGTTCGTGCCCATCACCCCCTTCACCCGGCGACTAGGACCAGACTGTAATGTCGCTCGTGCCCTCTGCCCCTCACCCCTGCCCGTGCGCTCTGTGCCTGCGCTCGTCTCAACCTCCACTCCTTCGTTGGTAACTTGTCGTCTTGCTTGTACGTCAGCAAGCATAGGAGAAGATGCCTGACGACGCTGGTGCCATCTCCCACTTGAGCGTAAAGCTCCCCGTCTTCTGGCCGGGTGATCCATTTATTTGGTTCCACCAAGTGGAATCACAATTCAACTTGGGTAGGATCACCGCTAGCAGGACAAAATACGATCATGTTTTGTTCTCTCTACCAGCGAGCATCATCTCTGAAGTCCGTGACGTCATCGTGTCTACTTCCACGAGTGAGGACCCATACAACGATCTGAAGTCTGCCATCCTGTGCCGCACCACTGTCTCCGAGCGTGAGAAACTACATCAGTCATCTCAAAAGAAGAACTTGGAGACCGTAAGCCCACTCAAATGCTGAGGGCTATGCAGTGCGCTCTAGGCGAACGCGCACAAACCTTCGATAAGGACATCTTTAGACAGTTGTTCTTGCAGAAACTTCCTCCATCAGCTCAGCGTGTCTTGGCCACTATGGATCCTGCTACTCCAGTTGATAAACTAGCAGAAACTGCCGACAAAGTAGTGGAGATTGACACAGCTCCGGTCAACAACGTGAACACAATCGGAACTGGAGTTGAAAGTGAAAGAGTTAAGTCAACGACTCAACCACGTTTGTTCTCTGCTACAAAATCAACGGCAAAGAAGCCATTCTCGGTCAAGATTTACGAAGAGGCATCGTTCGAGTTCCGGGAAGATCTGCTTCTACCACTCGAAATTTGGAAAGAAGGCTAGGAAGTGCATCTCCCTTGCAATTTTTCGTCGGAAAACCCCAGCAGCGAGTCCTAATGGCGTCTAGTACTCGCACTGCCAACCTGTATTCATAAAGGACAGGAAACTCTGGTGTCAATTTCTTGGTCGATACCGGAGCGTCAGTCAGTGTATTCCCTCAAAAAATCTGGTCATACGCACTCGGAATCTCCGCCTTTATACGCTGCTAACGGTTCACGCATACCCACGTACGGTACTCAGTCGCGTGAACTAAACTTGGGCCTTCACCGATCCTTCAAGTGGATTTTCATCTGTGCTCAAGTGCGGCATCCCATAATCGGCGCTGACTTCCTCCAGCATTTCAAACTCCTGGTGGATCTTGACAAGCGACGCTTATGCGACCAGGCCACACTGCTTTCTGTTCTTGCCAAACAGGTTGCCCTTCCGGACGCCTCGAACTCTGCACTTTCCCTCGTTCCCCCTAATTCCATGTACCAGTGCCTTTTCCAGCGATATCCAGGAATTCTCAACCGATGCAGATGGGTGATACCATTAAGCACACCATTACCCATCACATTACAACAAAAGGTCCCCCTGTGTTTGCAAAACCCAGACGTCTTGCCCGGACAAACTGAAAAGCTGCCAAATCGGAATTCCAGCTTATGATAGATCTTGGGATAATAAGACATTCCAAAAGCAGTTGGTCCTCTCCCCTACACCTGGTCCAGAAGAAGTCAGGAGACTGGAGACCATGTGGGGATTACCGGTTTTGAATTCGACAACCATCCCGGACGATATCCGGTACCAAATGTCCAAGACTTTACTTCTCTTCTCCACGGCAAATCTATCTTCAGTAAAATAGATCTCGTTAAGGCTTTCCACCACATTCCCGTAGAGCCTTCGGATATTCCCAAGACTGCAGTTTGTACACCATTTGGGTTATTCGAATTTGTGAAGATGCCGTTCGGGCTACGGAATGCTGCGAAACCTTTCAGAGGTTTATAGATGAGGGTCACAGAGCTTAGATAGACTTTGTTTATGCCTACATCGATGATTTGCTTGTGGCCAGCTCAACGGAAGAGGAACATAAGGACATCTTTCACTCCTTTTTCAACGCTTAGAACAATACGGTGTTACTATTAATGCATCTAAGTGTGTGTTTGCACAGCCAACCTTGGAATTTCTTGGTCACACGATTTCGCAGCACGGAATTACCCCCTTCAGGACAAGTGTGAAGTGATAAAAAATTACCCTATGCCAAATAATCAGCGTGAGTTACGTCGGTTTCTAGGTTTGGTCAATTATTACCACAATTCATTAAAAACTGTGCCAGTGTTCTTGCTCCTCTACACGCTATGATCAACACAAACGCAAGGTAACGAAATTGGTATGGTGTAGCGATAGTTTACAGGCGTTCGACAATGCCAAAATGCTATCAATAGTGCATTGGTCTCTGTCATTTCCTATCAGTGATGCCCCCCTAACTCTGACGGTCGATGCATCAGATGTTGCGATCGGTGGAGTGTTGGAACAAACCATTAACGGTCAACAAGCACCCATCGCGTTTTACTTCGAAAAAGCTGCAGCCAGCCCAAACGCGTTATAGTGCTTTCGGACGTGAATTCTTGCTATTTACTTAAACGTGAAGCATTTTCAACATTTCCTTGAAGGCCGAGAGTTTGTGTTTTTTTACCGACCACAAACCTTTGGTCACTGTCTTCAATAAAAACAGCTGTAACCACTCTCCCAGAGTCATCAGGCAACTCGATTATATCTCGCAATTTACCACAGATATCCGCCACATCAAAGGTGTCTTGAACACTCCAGCGGATGCACTTTCAAGAATAGAGATTACTTCTGTTACTCTCAGCTCTACACTGTGGAAAGCTATTGCACAGGATCAAGATAAGGATATGGAACTACAAGACCTGCTCAGAGAAGACTCCACTCACTCACTTCCCTCAAGAAAATGAGTATGCCAGGATTGTCTGTGCCCCTCTATTGCGACGTATCAACAGCTGCTATTCGCCCTTATGTCCCTCCATGTCACAGACAAGCAGTCTTCACGGATCTTCATAACCCCTCCCATCCTGGTATCCGTGCTTCGCAACACCTGGTTACCTCTCGCTTTGTTTGGCTCTCGATGCGGAAGGATGTCAAACATTGGACCAAAACGTGCCTTGCCTGCCAGCGTGCCAAAGTCCAAAGGCACACCAGGTCCCCCTTTGACGCATTTCCGCCCCCATCCCAGCGATTTGAGGTCATTCATGTAGACATTGTTGGCCCTCTTCCAGTGATTCAAGGCCAACGTTATCTGCTCACCTGTCTCGACCGCTTTTCCAGATGGCCTGAATCCATCCCACTTTCTGATATCCAAGCGGACACTGTTGCAAGAGCCTTTCTTCATGGATGGGTATCAAGATTTGGATTGCCGACAAAGTCATCACTGACCAAGGTCGCCAATTTGAGTCTTCGCTTTGGAAGAAGTTTACCAGCTTGTTGGGTACAGTACATGCGCATACCTGTGCGTATCATCCGCAAGCTAACGGCCTCGTCGAACGCTTCCATCGCCCGAAGCTGAACATCCCTTATGTGTCACAGAAGACTCCCATTGGATGGATAAGCTTCCACTCGTTTTGCTTGGTATTCGCTCTGCATTTAAGAGTGATCTGAAGACTACAGCGGCTAACTAGTCTATGGAACAAACACTGCGGCTACCAGGTGGCTACTTCACTGCAGGGGATAAGTCATGTGATCCTACGGAATTCGCTCAAACACTTTCCTCTCACATGCAGTCCCTTCAGCCTGTTCCCCCTCGATTGACTAGCCAACAGAACATCTTTGTTTCCCCAGCCCTCCAATCTTGCACCCACGTTTTCGTTCGTGTACCTCTCCCAAAACGGCCTCTCCAATGTCCATATGACGGGCCCTATGAAGTTCTCCGACGTACGCGCAAATCATTTCTCATCCAGCGCGGTTCCAAGGTCGACAAGGTTTCTATCGATCGTCTTAAGCCTGCGTTTTTGGAATCAACCTTAAGTGAGGTACATATAGCTACCAAAAAGGTCCCGGGGAAATCTGTGTCGTTCGGAACTCTTTGAACTTCCTCTCTGGTGGGGGAGTGTGTAGTGAATACTCTTATTTTAGTTTCAAGATAAATGTTAATTTTACCGTCTTGAATTTCGGAATAGTATAAATTCATTTTAAATTAGTTACCCCATTATAATTCAATTGTGAACCACATTAATACTAATTTTATGTATACTATATTATTTATTGTATGTAAACATAATTAATTATATATCACAATTGTCAGTTAATTATTTATATTCAAATAATATTTTAATCTAATACCATGTCCATTTTACAAATAAATAATAGAAAACCAAGGGTTATATTTTCCACCTTTGGTACTGTCGCAGTTTCGCCTAACGGACTCAATACGGCTAGTGAGATAATCACTGGTTGGCACTTAACTAGCGGCAGTGCTTATGGCTACATCATCCAGGTTAACCTATACCGGATAGATGCGCTACGGTCCCAAGCCGTAGCTTGCCTAGGCCGACGACGACGACGTAAACCAACACCACCATCATAATATACTCGCACAGTAAATTTCAACAATATCTATGCACTTTCGGTGGTGCCGACAGCCTCTTGTATTTTTCATTTATTGCAAAAATATCAATTGCTGGTAAAATTACTTTGAGAAATCCCGTAATTCGTACTTCGTAGAACAAATATTGTGTGCAAACCATGCCTATTCACAATCTTGTGGATTGTGCTCCACATGTTACACTGTTACACATGTTACACTGTTGAGTAGAAACACGTCTTCACGTCAATATTGCTTAAGACGCAGTGAGAGATTGCTGTGCAAGTGTTTTCTCTTAATAGTTGCAGATTTTATTCTTCACCATGTCCGATTCAATTGTAACAAGAAGAAAAACTGAAATATGGCTGATTGGACAGCCAATTGACACAATTGGCAGTAAGAAGCTTCCATCCAATGGAGATGTACTGCGTCGGCTTTTCTGTCTCACAAACAGTAAGAAAACATTGAAAGAAGCATCCAACATAGTTTATGCTGAAATTTTTGAGATTTGGGACAAGGCGAAAATACCCACCAGAGCCAAACAGCATGTACTAACGAAAATTCAGAAAATGTATGAGAACTTCAGATCACTTCAAAAATCAAAATCAAACCGTAATCAAAATCAAATTAAAAAAGAAACTGAATTCCAAGATAGTTTTAGATAACCTTTTTGATATAGCTCACGCAAATGCTTTACAAATGATGTCAAATGAGGAAGATAGATCATTCTTACATGCTTAAAGAGAAAAAAGGAGGCGAGGTTACATGAGTGATATTGATGAGAAACTGGTCGCTAAGCAAATGCGAAAACGGAAAAGAGATGAAAGAAATACTGCACTAAAAGAAGCCGAGGCATTGCGAAAGAAACTGTCTTCAGCTGCAGTTCAGTTCAGTAATAGCAGTTGAAGCAGTAGTAGTGATGAGCAACCAGAGCCAGGCACATCGTACACTCCTGAAATGACATCCAAACCTTCAAGCAGCACAATATCAAATAAGTGTAAGCGCATCGTAACACCTGATCTGGCAATGGCATTAGATCGAACAAAAACAAGTGATTGTAGTGCTGTTATGGTGCTTTCAGCTTCTGCAACTTCTCTTGGACATGACATTGACAATGTTGTTTTGAGCAGAAGTACTCTAGAGAGGGCGAGGAGTGCCGTACGCCAAAAAGGTGCAGATGACATTAAGCAAACCTTTACCTCTGACGTTCCGCTTACCATTCATTGGGATGGTAATGTAATGCAAGATATAACAGGTGCTGAAAAAATTGATAGGCTAGCTATTCTTGTATCCGGTGGAGGAAAGTCTAAGCTTCTAGCAGTACCCAAACTTATTTCTGGAGAAGGCGGAAAAATTGCAGAAGCAGTTCTAGAATGCTTAGACCAGTGCCCTTCAACCTTTTTATGCCTACCTCCCACTTTTACTATTTTTATGTGAGATAAATTAGCCAACCGCCCACCAAAATTAAAAATCCAACAAACATATATTAAAAATTATGTATGGTACATTATATATATTATATAATAAAACATTATGCATTTACCTTTAATTTAGTGAGATCCTTGTGCTTGATGCTTGGAAACTAAATTCCGAATGTTTGGCTCGAATTTGGTGAGGCACAAACGAATGTCCCCTCTTTCAATGATTTTTAAAGCATTCCTGTTTTTGGTAAGAACGTGATTCACAGCACTAAAACCTGATTCAACTAGGTACGAAGTAGGAAAAGCGATCAGTAATTTAAAAATCTTTTTCCACATATTGCGATATACATTTGACATCTTTTTATTTTGCCAAAGCTGCATATAACCACTGTTATTGAAATTTCCCTGGCTTTCCTCATCATATCTGAGTTCTAATAGCTCCTCTTGACATGTTACATCAGCTTCAGTAACATTTGCAGTAAACGCGTTTACCATCCAATCACATACTTCCATGGTTAAAACATCACTGAATCGAGTTTCAAAATCCGTTTTAAGTTTATTGAGATGATCAATAAACCTTTGTGTATCAATTGTTATTATGTCATCCGTAATAGATAACAATTCTGGAAACTGGTGAAATTCCCTTTTTGAAAGATTGTGACTGAATAAATGCAGCTTTTCAATGAATAATGAGATAACTTTTTGACAGTTCATGAGTGTCATATTGGCTCCTTGAAGCTGCAAATTACAATCATTGCATTTCTTAAATATTCCTGCCAAATAACAAGCATCATTTTTTATAATTTTTAACTTTTGGCTAAGCTCAACTTCATTTTGGTCTTCTAGAAACTGCACTACGCTCTCATATAGTTCAACAAAACGAGTTAAACATGCACCCTTCGAGAGCCATCGGACCTCTGTGTATAATAATAACCTAACAAATTGTTCATCATTGTCATGACACAACTGACGAAACATTCGATCATTTTTTTGCATTGGCTTTTATCTTATTCACGGCACTGATTAGTATATTTAATGATGAATGAAGACTTATACTCAAATGTTTCGCAGCAAGATGCTGCCTATGAATCACACAATGAATACAGAAAACGTTTGGAACTTCCTTTTTTAAATATGCAACGAAACCACGGTATCGGCCTACCATTGATGGCGCCCCATCAGTAGCGCATGCTACAATATTTGTCAAGGGAATGTTATTTTTTTTAAGTACGATTTAACAGCAGTAAATATGATACTCCTTTTGTATCAGTGATAAGATTTTGTACAAATAGCATTTCTTCTTGCAGTACACCGTTCTCATTAAAGTATCTTACATAGGCCATCAATAAAGCATTATTGTCTGTAATGGTAGATTCGTCCAACTGAATGGAAAATGAAGTTGTTTGGAGAATAGTTACCAGCTGGCTTTCAACGTCAACCGCCATTTCATCAATGCGTCGACTTACTGTAGTATCACTAAGAGCCAAAGTTTTTATATCATCAGTTGGATCTTGATGCATAACTGTAAAAACATATTCTTGAATAGATGGTATTAGTAATGTTTCTCCAATGTTATGGCTCCTACCACTTTTTGCAATAAGTTTTGAGATACGATAGGATGCAGTTATTCCATCTTCGTTTTTTGTACTTTGTTTCTTAAATGATGCAGTTATTGTATGACGATTTTTAAATTTTTCATAAAGATCTTGAAAATATTCAAGAGGCTTCTCTTTGTCTTTTTTATGCTGTGAAGTGAGATGATTCAGCATTCTTGATGGTTTCATTGCTTCATTTGAGAGAGTTCTGTGGCACAGCAAGCAGAATGGAAGTTGCTTGTTAGTAAGAGATTCGATAAATCCGAATGCTAAATACTCAGATGAATATCTACGAGTATACTTCTTATTTGAGGACATAATTCTAATAATGAGGGTGGATAATTACAAGAAATACACAACAGAAAAAATAAACACTACTCGAGCACGTTGTTTACTGTCGACTGACTGAGCCAGTTGCCGTATATCGCTAGAATTCTTGTAGTTGCCGCATATCGCTAGATTCCTTGCGCTAGGCTAGAATTATAGAATTTAACTTAGCTAGCAGATTTTCAGTAGAGTTTTCGGTTTACTTTACAATATTGTAAATTTTGTTGAATTTTACAATAATTTTATAAATTTTCTTGCCGCCCACCTAAAAGCTCAAAGATATCGCCCAGGTTGAAGAGCGCTGGCTTAGACGATTGGAATTTGTGAGAATGTATTCAAGCAATGTGTTTTGATATTACCGCTAGCAATACTGGCAAAAAAAAGGTGGTGTTCTATCAGGAGGAGTACATTTTCGTCAACCTGGGGTTTACATCGCGCTAGGTGGATGTCGCGAGTGATTTATGCCATCAAAATTGTATTGTTTCGCTCGCAGTTCAACCTGACAAAACAGGAACTGAGTGCAATGGAACGCTTCTCTCGCTTTGCTGTCCGCTTTTATGTGCCAAAATGGTTTGCGGCTCCTATCGCATCTTTTGCACCAAGAACCGATTTGGAGTATCTAAAAGAGCTTCAGAAATATGATGATAAGGAACTTTCAGCAATAGCTAGCAAAGCACTATGCCGTCACCTCTGGTATCTAAATGAAGAACTTGTGTCGCTTGCCTTTTTTGATGATGGCATAACTTTGCAAGTGAAACGGCAGATGGTTCAGGCATTGGAAAGACCTGGTTCAGAAATACCAGAAAAACGAATTGCTTTTGACCACACTCATGATGACCCACTAGAGAAAAGTCTGGCGGACTTTGTCACAAGCTCAAGTCGCTCCTTCTTTGAGAAATTGTCCCTTCAATCGACGTTTCTCGTAGTAGATCCTGCAGAATGGGATAACAGGGACGACTATAAATTAGCTAAGGAATATGTTAAAACAATGAATGTTGTAAACGATAATGCAGAGAGAGCGGTCTCATTAATTCAGAGTTTCAGCAGTCATCTCGCAAAAAACGAAAAACAACTGCAGTACCTTCTTCAAGTCGTAGAAAAACACTGAGAGCAGTTTCCAGAGGCAAAGAAATCAATGATAAATACAGGAAGCACAACAACCTCATGAGTTAATATTAAAAAAGTGGATTAGGCCTATGGGGGATACCACTTAAAAAAAACGCGCCTATTGTAGTTACCTCCTGGGTGGTGCAGAAAAACTACACATTTCAGAGTCTGTCGGCACCACTAAATATTAGGGAATCCGGCTGAAACTTCACTCAAAACTTCCTATCGACACGCATAACAAATTCCAGGGGTGAGACTGAAGAAAAGAAAAAAATATTTTTCACTCCTTGAGCCTGGGCCGGTCTAATATATATATACGAGGGGAATCCAAAAAGTTTAATAATTCAATCATTTCAAATCAGAATTTAATGAATTCTTGTTTTGACATGAATTTGGACCTTCATACATATTAGGCCTTGCTAAGACTTACACAACCTTGGTGACAGTGCTTTAAGACGGAGTTAAAAAGAACCCTATTTTTCATGGCAACGGAAATCTCAAAATTCAAGAGGTTCTTAATGATAACCAAAGGAGTGGAAGGCCATCAACATCAGTAGCATAGCCGAAAAAGGGTAGAGTGCAAGAATGTTGCAAGTGATTACGTAATGTTGCAAAGGGGGGTAGGGGTTGTTGCAAAGGGGGTGGGGGTGTCGCAAAAAAAGAAAAAAAAATTTAAAAAAAAGAAAAAAAAAAGAAAAAAATAGAAAAAAAAGAAAAAAAGAAAAAAATACCCCAAAGGGCCCTTTGTTGCCAACCGGGGTTGCAAGGGGCATGCAACTTGGGGGCGGAGTTCTCCCCCAAGCTATTCCCCCAAAGGGCCAGAAAGGAGAGAAAGGAGTAGAGGTGTTCACCTGGCAGGAGCCAAGTGCATATTGTTGTTTTTTCTGTTTAAGGTGCTTTCAACCCTGCTGGATTATTGACACCATTTTTTTTTTTTTTTTAGAGAAAGGTGGTGAAAGAAGTAGTAGTATATAAAGTAATTCTTAAGACTTCAGGCGAGTAGGCGTTGTTTTATAGGCTCCTAATCAGCCAGTTGGCTTAGAAGGCGTAAATGGCTTGAGTTGCCAGATACCGCCATGTATTCGCTATATATTTAATTCTAATCGAAGACTGAGTTGTCAGATGCCACTTTTTAGCAATACCATTGTATACATTATTATAGACTCCTAATCAGCCAGTTGGCTTAGAAGGCGTAAATGGCTTGAGTTGCCAGATACCGCTTTTTAGCGATACCATTGTATACATTATTATATTTCTTAAAAGTTGGTTTAGAATACCGGTAGTAGGTTTAGAAGGCGTAACATGATATAATCAAGTAAAACAACATTGCATCATTCTGTTTATTATAAATATATAGAAAATAAATATACATTTCAATAATAATTGAGGAATATGCATATAATCATAACAGTACAGGAAATATATACACACAATTATGGAGATATATATAAAATAAATATACATTTCAAATAGAAATAAATATACATTTCAATAATAATAGAAATATGCATATAATCATAACAGTACAGGAGAAATATCACGCAAAATATAAATACATTTCAATAATAATAGAAATATGCATATAATCATAACAGTACAGGAGAAATATCAAGCAAAATATATAAATACATTTCACTTTTTTTTCAAAATACTAAACTCGGTCTTAATCGAGTTTACAATTACATCATTATTGCTCTGCATTACGCAGTATATGCGGCTTAATAATATTTCACCGCTTAAAGTATAGGGAAACCTGTATTCGATATGAAGGGCTTTCATATCGTTCAGTACTATTTTTGTTCCCACTTTACAACCGGTTGGTAAGTCATCTTTAAATACGTCTAGAATACAATCAAAAGCACGCACAAAGAGTTCATCGTTAGCTACATTATTAAACACAAGTTTATAAACACTTTTCCAATCGAGGGTTTATTTCTACCGACTCGAGCTTTTCAATCGTGAACTCACTCAACATAGCGGCAATTGAAATAATCTTCTAAATCGTTACGACAACTGCGCGTTATATAAAGAAATAGTTCTTCAGGGTGAACGGTGTAGGTGAGCTCAGCCTTGTACCGATCAATTGCTTTGTACCAAAGTTCATGGTATTTCAAAGAGTCTAAACTTTTTAAATAAACGTCCAGCACTAGACCATTCTCACCAGCCCTACACTCGGTAAACCCATCGAGCAGAGCGGTGTAGGCGTATTCAAGTACTGTATCAAAATAAAGCATGTCCGTAACACGCGCGTCTAATATAGGTTTCAGCTTGCGGAATCCGACGATTTCAAACATTCTGTCGAGGATGAAACGGTTTCGCGTAGGAACAAGAGCGTTATTATCAGAAGCATTCTTCCACATCAGCCGTATATCAATGCACGGCCGATCGTTATTTATACACAACGTACATACAACGGCGTATGAGGGTGCGTCACTAATCTGCTCTCTTCTTGTACCTACGTTAGCAGGTATTTTATAACGATCTTCACTCCACTTCTCAACTATCACGAAGATTCTATTCATCTCCTCGACACTTAAATAAACCCGTTTGTTTGTTTGTCTACATTCCGTTTCCAGTACATAGCTAATGGTACCGGAATTACGCCTGAACACGCGCAACGATTTCGTCACGGACACATCGTACGAGGCGTTGAGAATGCTGCTCAAAGGAAGTTCCATCGTATTCGAGGAGCGCACGTCCACTCGGTTCAAGCTCTGAGATAACTATGAGCCGTGTGAGGCACGCAGGTAGGCAGGAACGGTTCGACGGGCGGCTGACTCGATGATACGTGAATGGGCTTGTTCGTATGATCCGCGAGTCGTACCGAATTGTTGTACATATTTGTTTTTCCGGTACAAGAATTAATTTCATCACTACCAGCCTACGCACCAGACATTTTACCTCAGGATAAGAACTAGGAACATTTTATGTTTTACTAAACATCTTCACACTCCGGCGCACTATTTGAGAGGAACATATGCTCATATTTTTCCTTTCTGCCCATCAAACGATACTCGTCTCTAAAGTCTGTTAAAAACTCACGCAGGGCACTAGCCACAACCTCACTACGAACCTCATCATGATATACGTTAATATAGTGATAAAAATACTTAAGATTGTCCATGATCACGAGATTCACATTTTCAGTCGTAGGGTATGAGTAATCGACATGGTGTAGCATGACGTAATACCGCTTGTCACACCACCCATCCGCAAGACTCATTATCCATACCTGCTGCTTCTCTTCTGCACGCGTTGTTTCTTTTACTTCACGGTGTATGTGAGACTTTATAAAGTTTAGCTCTGCAGTATACTTCAGCACATCGTCTGTGCAACGAAAGCCTTCAACGGTCTCACCAGAACATCCGTAGAGTATTTGTACATCT
Source organism: Bathynomus jamesi (assembly GCA_023014485.1). NCBI lineage: Eukaryota > Metazoa > Arthropoda > Malacostraca > Isopoda > Cirolanidae > Bathynomus > Bathynomus jamesi. Next base: position 383,287 of record JAJOZX010004411.1, on the reverse strand, counting down.
TGGAACTTCGCACAATCCAATGTGTTTTTAAAAGAGGCATAGGAGGGAGGAATAGGAAGTTTTTCGGTATCCACCACATCCTGACACTTTGCTGAATACCATTTCATAAACGTTGTACAAGCAATATTAAAGGTAGCCATTTGAATACACGTCTGATCTGAATACACGTCTGATCTCTCGGGCTTACTGCAGTCGACTGACCACGCAGGGACTCCCAGATAGTAGCATGACTCACGGTCTTACAGTGGGCGGAGCTTAGAACTTTCACCTGCGCACACACACACACACACACACACACACACACAAGGAGAAAGTGAAACGCTAATTGAAACATGATTTATTTAATAAACGAGATATTCAAGTTATATATATTTACAAATACGATTTAATAAACGAGATATTCAAGTTATATATATATTTACAAATACGTGTAATAAATCAATAGATACTTTACAAATACGATTTAATAAACGAGATATTCAAGTTATATATATATTTACAAATACGTGTAATAAATCAATAGATACGATTATATACAAGACAAATACGTGTGAGTTAACAATAGAAGCATCAACGTTTGGTATCCAAAGGGTACGGTATCATAGGTACCAGGTAACTGGTAACGTTTCCTATAGGTGTTACGGCACACCTTCGTACCCCTAAGTTCCTTCACGCCCCCCAGCTTCTGCGCCCGAAAATTGTGGGTGCCTACAATTAGTTGGGGAGGTTGTTCGCCCTCATCATCGTCCAAACATACTAGATCCTTCAACGATTCAAAGTTAACAACCCGCCGATTCGCATGGTTGAGCGTAATACCCTTTGCCTTCACGATATATTTCATTTCCTCCCCCACCCTGACCCGTACCCCATAAGTCTTAGGTCCTGTTGAGACAAAAGAGTCGGCGTATGCGTTGTCCCCATACTCATCCTTGATCTCATCAGTGAGCTCGCCGAGGAACTCCCCAATAGCGGGCATGTATTCACCCTCCCTCTCTGTGAATATCACGCTATCTGTATCGGCATACAATACTCTCCGCCCAAGAGAATGCAATAGACCCCAAAGTTTTATACGGGCGTAGGCTGTTGTGAAGCTGGCCACAGGTATGTTTGTAACCCTTGAGGTATCTGTGGCAAATTCAGTGTTGTTACTTTATTATGTAAGTATTACCTACATTCACGATCTCCATGACCTCTTTATCGGGAGCATTGGCATAATCCCAGACATCGCTATAACTTTGTGCCAAATGAATGCTCCCTCTGCCGGTATTCTGCGCAAATTTTCCCCATAGACTGTTTAGACACAACTTTGCACTAAAGCGCTTGCCAGGATTCTTTACAATTTGGACACGATCAAGTTGTATACCTTCGCGGTCGCGGTAACGTTGAATATAGGCAGACTTTTCATCTTCGGTATCAACTCCTCGCGGATACCCTGATGCCTCAACCTTATCCTTCAAAAAGGCGTTTATATATGGTGTGAAAAGGTTGGGTAGCTTCTGAAACCTCCACACCTCATGTATCTTCAGTATTCTATAACCATGGCGTACGGCTAGGGCCAGCTCAGGACTTGTATATACGCCTCTGATCTTACGCTGGTGGGGTATATGGTTACAATCGCCGTTATCCTCTTCCGCGCACTTCACGCACAGGGGAAACATGAGCTTGTCGTCGATAACGACAGGTAAGATCGGCATCCATAAATTGCGTGGGGGGAGTACGTCTACGAAAGAGAGCCCAAAGTAACGATCATTCAAATTTTTGAAAATTCATTGATGGAGGAGGTAGGTCCCACCAGTTTCTCAGGAGCGCCCACGGGGTACGGATTGTCTTCATCACGTATGGGTATAAAGAACAGAAATCGTAGTAATGGAGCTTCACGCCCTCCGTAGGTGGAAAGTATAGTCTGAAAGGATTTGTACGTCCTCCAAACAAGCTATCACCACATTTGAGAGGATCCAGCACCATTGAACGCTTGATCGTGTTTATTTCCTCACGGTACACCTCGTCTGTCTCCATCCGTGCATCATATTCATGCTCCCACAAGACTTTGTGAGTGAACTGTGATCCTATAAGTTGATCGCGGGTGCGGGTCGATGCAAGACAGTCGGCAGGAGATACCGTGGATATCTCCGGCGATTCCGCACTCAGGACGGGGGCATCCATGCCACCAGCAACCGTTAAAGGAGTACACAGTCTTCACACCAGTGACACGGTTTTCACTTAACCCATCAACCCAAAAAACACGTCCATTAATCTTAATGGGTACTTCACCCGTGTTGCGGGCGTGCTTTATGTATACACCTGTCTGTTGCTGTAGGTGTATGAGCCAGTAAATAGCCTTGTGTCCGTAACTGCGGGGTTGTTTCGGTGAATAATGGCTAAGGTGTCTTTAGGCATGAAGTTATTCTTGAACACCGTAAAACATAATGATGCGATGGTGGTTGCGACTTGCAGTGGATCGCATTTGAAACGGGCTATGTACATCCTTCTAAAGGCCTGGAAACATACTCTAAGCACGCGCACATCATTCACGCAATAACGCTCACATTCATCAGCTATATTATAAGGGTTACTTTCATTAAAACTGTTGTAGTATCGATCAAAGTCTTCACGTTCATCCATACAGTCAAAATAATGTTTGGGGGTGGTGGGCCTACGTAGTTTAAAGTCTCGCTGGTGAGGAAAGTGTAAGGGAAGTATCCTTTGGAAACTTCAGCTGCTACTCCCATCACCTTGGGTAGCTTTGCTAATTTACAAGGTGTGAATAATAAAGTATCTTTAAATTGTACATTGCCTCTTATCTGCATCTGTATTAATTTGTTGCCTCTTTTCAATGGATCACCTGTAAATATCTCAGAGGATTCGTGTTCAAGCAACTCCTTATAAAGGAACTGCGTGTCAAACTTTGCCCCGTTATGGGCGAGAATATACACAGTCATTTTTTTGAACTTGTCGGCTAACTTGACAATATAGGACACAAATAGTTTCACAGGACTATCGCGGACATTCGTTTTAAAAACGTTTGTCCGTTTACCGCATTTGGGGCACTCGTCACATTCGATACCCATACACTCATCACAGATGGTCTGGCTCACAAGTAAATGTGGAATTACCTCTTTGGTTTCAGCGTTCGTATATGTTTCTATATCGTAGTACACAGTTATACAAGGGTTATTTTTAGGCTTAGCATCTTTCATATAACATACATGCTTTACTCCATCCGCCTTATATTCCTCCTGGCATGTAGGACAGTGAATTACGTCACACTTGTGCTTAAATTTCCCCAATTATCCATTGTGTGAAACATACCACATTCACAGATTCTCATTTTCCTGCACGTGCCAATTGATTTATGGAAATCAAAACAGCTATTATTGAAAAATGTGCGTCTACACACATCACAGTCTCTCTTCTCAGCTTCAACTACACGGCTTTCACATTTGGTGCTTTTACACTGCTCACATACCATGTGACATTCTTTACAATGTCGCACAATATCATCCGCAAACTCGAGGCACCCCTTACACAAATCATGATGTCTCCCATATTTTCGACTTTTGTCATAACTCGCGTAAAGCCCCTTATATTACGGATGGGGAGATACGTTGTCCCTGACAATCCTAAAATAAGTAGGGGTCTTGTACGATCTCTCACACAGCTTTTAAAAACATACACAGTCCTACGACGATCATCCAACCCAAATACAACTATGCGGACATTCATTTCCTGTTCTACCCTTCTCAGCTCTTCAGGCCCATATTACAGTCAAATTCAAGTTCACAGTCTACAGCTAGTTTACGGGCACGTTCCACGACCGTAGGCAGCCAAATTTTTTGAGCCCGTGTATTTTGTACAGTAAACATGTGCTAAGACTACTGCTATAAAGCCGCAACCACGATCGACGTTTATATGCTCTATAAATAGCTTGAGAATTGAGGTTAAGAGTGTACGGTATGGCACTATGACCCGCAACACGGAATACACGGTCAATATTTACCGTGAAGTTGTCCATATTGAAGGCTATACTACTTTGGGCGGCTTGCATTATACGTCCTAATATATATTCTACATCTTCAGCCGCCAAACGTCTAAATGGCACTATCACCCAATAATCGTTTACATCACCATCATCTGACCCGAATCCAAAGGACAGACTCGTCCTGACTTCACGCTCGTCGCGATTCTGAAGAGCAAACTCTATAATACGCTGTACAACCCGGCGTAGCCCGCGCTCAATTCCATTGCTATAAATGGCTCTAGGGTCGACCCTGACTCTATACCGATTTCTAGTCAAGGCTGGGGTGGGGGCTGCGGAGCGCACCAACTCGAACGTTATTTCATCCTCAACAGAACGGGGGGCATCTGTGGCGGATGAATTAGGGGATATATTAGCGGAAGGTGCTGCTGGGGGGCCTGTTGCGTAGGAGGTTGATGGTTGGGGCTCTATTATTGTAGACTTAACAGAACGGGGGGCGGCGGATGAATAAGGGGGTATATTAGCGGGAGGTGCTGCTGGGGGGGTTGTTGCGTAAGAGGTTGAGGGTTGGGGATCTATTACCGCTGCAACAGGCGCGTATTTCGGGCGCTTTATACCTGAGGTGGGGTTCTCACCTCCGCTTTGGACGTGCTACTGGTATCGCTGGTGAGGGTTCGTTGGCAGGGGAGGAGATCACAACTACACTGTCGTCGAGGTCATCCGTGGGAAATCTTCCTAAAAGGATATTAATCGGCATGCAGGACCATGCTTCGGTGAATGGAAAATATAAAAAGAGTGCCTTTAAATTCGAGAATTTCGGACTTAAAAATATAACTCTATACGTTAATGGCACTGCTTTGGGTGGAACAATGGGTACGGACTATTCATCAGACGCTGTGTTACCTCTTTGTGCCAGAGCCTATAGTAATCTGACCCATATTGCAGGTGATTGTGATGAGCTTGGTAATGGGGTAACGCAGGAAGAATTCATTGATCAATTTAACCTTTATCCGTTTGACATTACACCTGACTTATCTGCTAGCGTAAATACCCATTTAACCCCACAGCAGAGCGGAAACATCTCAGTGCGGCTGGAATTCGCCAAGCCTATAGACGCTCCTATTAGTGTACTAGTATATCTCGAATCGCAAGCCCTAATAGAAGTAGATAGATTTAGGAGCGTTATCACTGACTTTTAAAATGGATGCTAATACACTTCAGAAAGTAATGGAACGAGTCACACGTTCCAAATTTATCGGAGTGTTTGCGAAGAATGAAACATTGAGTTTGCCAAGTACGCGAGAATGCGGTAGTCTTATTGTGAACACAGATGTCATCGGTAATGAAGGGATTCACTGGATCGCTGTCTATTTTAAAAATAGACAGCGCCTGTACTATTTTGATTCACTCGGTACTCAACCCTGGAGTGACCCTATTATTGTAAAATTTCTCGCTCAGTTACATATTCCCGCAAATATCTTCAACGGTTTGCGTTGGAAATAATTCATCACGGTCAATCGCGTTAAAAAGACTAATTGCGGTTAATGCTGCAGTCACTTTCTTCATACAATTCCGTGGAGACGTACAGGTCCATGGTGGAGGATGTGTGACATTGCTGACTCATCAGTATATCCTCCGTGTTCATGACACGAGATTCTTCAAAAGATTGTATAACACGTGTCAAATCCTCATCGGACCTTAAAGGAATAATGTTCATTCTTTTAAAACATATACAGAGTATACAGACAGAGCCCCATTATGTGAAGATATCTTTGGTTCATTTAAGAGGAATAACATTGATTGCCATAAAAAATTTCGATTTTAGCATAATGGGGGTAAGAAGTAAAACCAAATAACATTGATTGCCATAAAAAAAATTTGGCGAGTATCTATTTGACGAGATACTACAACTCTCCATATATATATAAAATCGAATTATAGACACTTACATTTCTATGGTAGTCCCTTGCGTCGGATTGTAAGGAGCGTCACTGCAAATATCTTCAACGGTTTGCGTTGGAAATAATTCATCACGGTCAATCGCATTGAAAAGACTAATTGCCGTTAATGCTGCAGTATCACTTTCTTCATACAAATCTGGGGAGACGTACAGGTCCATGGTGGAGGGAATGATTATTCACTGACGCGAAAATAGCTACTGTTACTCCCAACTGAAAAATATCCCCTTTTATATGCACAATCGCCAAGCTCCGCCCAAAAGACCAGATGTTCGTAGTGATTGGCTGCCGATGTAGCTGGGTGGAGCTATGATGTGTACCAATCCGTTATAACGGGTCCGGACGAGTAACATATATATAAAATCGTGTTTCTTGTGAATAAATTATAGACACTTACATTTCTATGGTAGTCCCTTATATTATATTTTTATTTTTACTTACAAGTTATTAGTAATGTTTTCACAAATTCTTGTGTTAACATAATTTCAATTGTTAACTTATTTTAAATAAAGAAATATATCCTAATTATATTTTTAAAAAAGCATTCAGTTTCCGCGTTAAACTGTGGGTCTAAGGCAGAGTGAAAACCTTTCCAATTCGGCGAGAAATTGCACTAGGGTACAACGAAAATTATTTGGTGATTCTTATAGAACTTTTGATACTGATTCCGGTTTCAGAATTTTTCTATCACCCATAGTTTTCGAAAAAATAATATTTCCATTTACTCAGAGTTTCCCCTTATAGACAATGCAGGTCCTGTACACAATTGTTTGAACACAATTGTTCGAAAACCATAGTTCGAAAAACAAAAAGTATTAAAAACATTAAAAGTTAAAAATCATTATTCATACGTTATTCAAAGTTAAAAATCTTTATTAATAAAACAGGATAGAAGCATATGAAAGTCAAGGTAAACTATAGTTGCAAATTATGGTTAGGTTAGGTTAGGTTAGGTTAGGTCTCTTATATATAAAAACCCATTCACTAAGAGCATTGGCTTTCCTTTCTCACTAGAAACAAACTCTGAATTGAGAAAATTTTAGGAAGCAAAGGTTCAGGAAAGAGAAAAATGTACCTGGTGAAATGGCTAGGGTACCCAGAAAGCTTCAACACCTATATAAAAGCCTTTGATGGCAACTAAGATTTTTTTAGTTGGTTGTTCATTCGAACAATTATAACGTCGAATAATTGTTGCTTCGAACAACTGTTTTTCGAACTATGGTTTTCGAACAATTGTGTTCGAACAATTGTGTTCGAACAATTGTGTTCGAACAATCGCCCGTAATTCGATTATTATTTATTATAATTGTGGGTATAGTTAACCTGGAAAAAAGAAAGTAAATTTAAATTAGTACACTTAATTTTAAATAATATTTTGGGAAAACTGAGTAAATGGAAATATTATTTTCTCGAAAACTATGGGTGATAGAAAAAATCTAGGTTACGTGAATGGAATTTGCTGGCAAAAGATACAAGCATATTCCGTTATTTGAACAAAACTGTCTCTCTCTCTCTCTCTCTCTCTCTCTCTCTCTCTCTCTCTCTATATATATATATATATATATATATATATATATATATATATATATAATTGTGGGCATATCTAAGAAATGGAGTCGAGAGAGGTTTTGTTCAAGCTGTCTGGGAGAAAGGTAATTATGGTCAGAAAAAAAATCGCCTCTGGCAATAGATGAACCGATTTGACCCAGATTGTCGATATCCCTTTCCTCGTGTGCATGTGTGTGTGTGAGTGTGTGTGTGTGTGTGTGTGTGTGCGTGTGTGTGTATAGATTTGAGAATACGATCGTGTGTTTTGGTTAATTTCAATTGATTAATTTCTTTAGAATTCGTTTTTTTTGCAATTTTCTTCGTTTCTTCTTTCGTTTTTCGGTATTTAAATAGGAAATAAATGATTTATTGGAACGTGTGTTTAAATGAATCTTCCAATTGATTAACTATATAAATATATTGTGGTATTTTATATGGTTGAATCTTCCAATTGATTAACTATATAAATATATTGTGGTATTTTGATTATAATGTTTCTTCGTAAGCGCATTGAGAATGTGTTTCATTGTAGAAGTAATTTAGATTTCGGCTTTTTTCAATTTTCTTCTATCTGGAATACATGGCGTGATCTGGCAACTCAGCAACTGCATACATGGCGCTATCTGGCAACTCAGCCAGAATAGAGGTTTATAAAAGACCGAGAGACGACTGACGGAATCATTCAAGCTCGGCTCCCAGCCGAGCAAGGACCTCTGGTCCTTCTCTTTCTGGCCCTTTGGGAAAACCCCTTAGAGGCCTCTTAGGTTAGGTAAACGAAAATAACTTGGGGGAGAACTCCGCCTCCAAGTTGCATGCCTTGCAATCAAAGGCAACTACTCTCTCTCTCTCTCTCTCTCTCCTTCAGGTGTACCCCTCCCCCCTTGGCTCAGCCAACTGACTGATTCAGCCAACTGGCTGATTAGGAGCCTATAAAACAACGCCTACTTGGCTGAAGTCTTAATATGCACTTGGCTCCTGCCAGGTGAACACCTCTCCTCCTTTCTCTCCTCTTTTCTCTCCTTTCTGGCCCTTTGGGGGGAATAGCTTGGGGAGAACTCCACCTCCAAGTTGCATGCCCCTTGCAACCCCGGTTGGCAACAAAGGGCCCTTTGGGGTATTTTTTCTTTTTTTCTTTTTTTTCTTTTTTTTCCTTTTTTTATTTTTTTAAATTTTAAATTTTTTATTTTTTGCAACACCCCCACCCCCCTTTGCAACATCCCCACCACCCTTTGCAACATTACGTAATCACTTGCAACATTCTTGCACTCTACCCTTTTGCGGCTATACTACTAACATCAATTAATGAAGAAACTGTTGCTGCTGTTCGGTCACTAGTCGAAAAAGATCGTCAAATTTCCTGTGAAATAATAGCCAATGAGGTGGGTATCTCTCGTGGTTCTGCTCATTCCATTTTGGTGGATACCTTAGAACTTAGCAAACTTTCTGCTCGGTGGGTGCCTAAAGCGTTGCGCCAAGAACAGTTTGACCAAAGGGCTAGTCTTTCTCTTGATCTTTTGAATCGAATGGAAGTTCATGAAGATTGTTTTATGCATAGACTTGTAACAGGGGATGAAACCTGGATTTATCAGTATGATCCGGAAAGCAAAGTTCAGTCAAAACAATGGCTCCCAAGAGGATCAGATGGCCCAATCAAATTTAAAGCAGAAAGATCAACTAAAAAGGTAATGGCTACAATTTTTTGGGATTGTGAAGGAATAATTTTAGTAGACTTTCTTGAAGGACAAAAAACAGTCACCGCCCAATATTATGAAAATGTTTTGAGGAAGCTGAAAGATAAGCTTGTTGAAAAAAGACCTGGTAAACTTCATCGCGGGGTGCTTTTCCATCACGACAATGCACCTGCTCACACTGCAAATGCCTCAAGAGCCGTGTTACGGGAATTTCGATGGGAAATCATACCTCACCCCCCCTACAGTCCGGATCTAGCCCCTTCCGACTTTTTTTTATTCCCAAAATTGAAGGATCACATAAAAGGAACGCGTTTCGACTCGATTGCAGATGCCAGAACAGCAGTTTTGAAATGGTTTCAGTCGAAAAACTCTGAATTTTATAAAAATGGATTGGAACGCTGGAAACATCGCTTAGAAAAGTGTATAGAGATAGGTGGGAATTATGTCGAACGTTGTTGAGCATTCCTAAACGTATATCCTCTTTTGTTTTCTTTTATTAAAGTTATTTGACCATTCTGGAACTTTTATGAAAGGGTTTTTGTATTAAAGCTTTTGAATTTTCCGGAAACTTTTTGGATCCCCTACGTATATATATATAATATATATATATATATATATATATATATATATATATACTTACTTTACGTGTATACTTTAGGTGAGTTCGAACGACGGTTCAGGATCGACCTACGGTCGACCCCTTTGCAGCATCCCACCTCATTTGCGGGATTTGGTGAAGGAGGGAATGCTGTCTGATCTCCTCCTGCCCTCGTAGCCAGCCACCATGACTGGTGAGGGACTTTGCCAGGAATCTGTCCAGGTGGTTCTTGAAGTTAGTCAGGTCGGTGTGCTGGAGATTCCTCACTTCTTTGGTAGGACATTGAAAGCTTTGGGGCCTCGTATTCCGAGGGTATTTTCCATTCTCGTTTTTCATGGCCCCTTGTCACCGCAAGCTGGGACCGTACAAAATCTGCCTCTTCTCTCATTCCATTTGTTTCTATTTCATTTCTAAGATTAGGGACAGAGCCCTCAAAGTATTTCCACATGTATTATTATTGTGTACCGCTCGCGCCTTCTTTCGAGATAGTAGAGTTCAGTGATTGTAGTCGAGACCATAGTCTTCACCTCCCGTTTCCTCTATTTTAGATGTAAAAGTCCTTTCTATAGCTTCAGTGTTCGCAATGTCTCGTTTTCTGTATGGGCTTTCAGGGTTAAGGATGTTCTCTGTCTCGCCTTTAATTTGGAAACACGACACAGTCTTCCTTTTCTACCTTTTCCACCGTTGTTTGGGGAGTTATAGGGTTCAGAGTAAGATTAGGGACTAGTTTCTCCATTATTTTCCAGTGTAAATAATTGTGTATCTCTCTCTTCTCCTTTCCAGTGAAATATAGGTTTAGTTTGCGTAACCATTCCCAGTAATCTAGTTCTTTGCACCCCTTGATCTTGGCTGTGAAGCTTCCTCTGAATCCTTTCCAGCTATATATATATATATATAGTTACGCCCAAAACATCGAAATCCTCTCAGCGAAAAAAAAACAGCATAACGCGTTGTGGATGCACCTAAATGACCACACACGATGTTAGATATTTTTTCGCTTCATGGCCGTTCTCAACAACCACAACGCGCTGTGACGATTTGAAAATTATTGAATGCCCGGTTAGGTTAATTGAATGCCCGGTTAGGTCAACTGTACGCCCTTGACGATTGGTTAGGTTAAGTCGTGATATTTCGTTAAAACTAACGAAAATATCAACGGCTTAACCTAAACCAATCGTCAAGGGCGTACAATTAACCTAACCGGGCATTTAGTTACCTAACCGGGCACTCAGTTGACCGTAACCGGGCATTCAATTAACCTAACAGTTGGTTAATTTTTACATTACATCTCATTCTAAAGTTGCTTAAAATTAATCGAAACCTACGGGAAAATTATTGATAATCATTTTTTAAAGGACTGTATCTTTTTTCTAGCATATCTGCTTAACTTTGCTTTTTAATCGGAATGAATACGCGATAAATATACGTCGTGTTTATATCATTTCAATATACGTCGTGTTTAATAGATTTTGATGAAAGACATCGGTGTGTGGTCGTTCAAATCGTCCACAACGCGTTGTGATCATATCCGAATCGTCCACAACGCGTTGCCGTTGTTTGACAACGCCATGAGCGAAAAAAATCTAACATCGGTGTGTGGTCACTTAGTGCATCCACAACGCGTTGTGGCTGTGTTTTTTCGCTCACTGACAGCGATTTCGTGTTTGGGCGTAACATATATACAGGGTGGGCGGAAAGTACTCCCTATTTTGGATTGGTAAAAAAATACGTATATTATCCATTTATTTCAGACGAAAATATATATGAAAGGTAGGCATACATGGTGGTTTCTCTAAAATTCAATGTGGGCTCCAACTCTTTCCACCAGCACTTCTGGAGCGCCCAGGAATGGCGTCCACATGACTTTAGCAGGAACTCCGGCGGGATGGAGGACATGACTTCCCGAATTCGGTCCTCCAGTTCTTCCAATGTCCTCGGTTTGGTGCGGTAGACTTCTTCCTTTACCCACCCCCAAAGAAAGAAGTCGCACGGTGTCAAGTCGGGGCTCCTGGCTGGCCATTGATGTGGACCACGACGACCCATCCAACGCCCAGGGAAGTGGGCATCCAGCCACTCACGGACAACAAGAGCGAAGTGCGGAGGGGCGCCATCTTGCATAAATATCAGATCGTCGATGTTCTCCCATGTGCTGACAACCGGCCAGACCTCGTTTCGCAACATAGCAAGGTACGCGCTCAGTTCATGGTGTTGCGCAGAAGGAACGGGCCACAACCTGATCTGAGGTCATACACACCACACCGTTACACTGAACCGATTCTGCCGTTTTTCAGCGGTAAACCGTGCGACTTCTTTCTTTGGGGGTGGGTAAAGGAAGAAGTCTACCACCAAACCGAGGACATTGGAAGAACTGGAGGACCGAATTCGGGAAGTCATGTCCTCCATCCAGCCGGAGTTCCTGCTAAAGTCAGTGGACGCCATTCCTGGGCGGCTCCAGAAGCTGGTGGAAAGATTTGGAGCCCACATTGAATTTTAGAGAAAACCTACCATGTATGCTACCTTGTCATATTATTTTTTCTGAAATAAATGGATAATATACGTATTTTTTTACCAATCCAAAATAGGGAGCTACTTTCCGCCCACCCTTATATATATTATATATATATATATATATATATGTGTGTGTGTGTGTGTGTGTGTGTGTGTGTGTGTGTGTGTATATGGGATGAATTTCACAATTAAATATGTGAAATGAATGAATGATGCAAACTCACAAGGAAAAAGAAAAATGATTCCAAGGCCTTTCGTGTATTCAGAAGTACACCTCGTCAGGGAATGACGAGGTGTACTTCTGAATACACGAAAGGCCTTGGAATCATTTTTCTTTTTCCTTGTGAGTTTGCATCATATATATATATATATATATATATATATATATATATACAGTGGTGGGCACAGCTAACCGAAAAGTTAGCTTCGATAACCGCTGAACCGCTAACTCAAAACTTAACTTCGATAATGCTAAACCGATAAACCGCTAAAAAATTTAGCGGAAGCTAACGATTACCGCTAACCGTTAACTTTTATTATATGAATTTAGCTTCGGTTTGGTTTTTGGCTCTAAAACCCATAAAGAGAGCTGAAATTTTAATATGTTGCAGCTTAGACATAGAGCTTTCCAAAAAGGTATAGCATGCCAAGATCAGATGATGATCAAGGTGTACATAAATAATTAAATGAACAAATGAAATTAAACATTAGTTTACATTCAACATACAGTTTATTTACAGTACAAAAAGTATTAAACGAATCAAAAATATTAAGAAATAAAAATACACATAAAAAATAACTTTAATAATCTAATAATGTATTCACTCTGGCTTGGCCTCCTGCTCCTTCTCCATCGCCTCGACGTGATGCTGGTTGCCCTTCATGAACATCAGCCTCTCAAAGTTGGCATCTGACAGGGTGGCTCTCTTGGCGCAAGATGTCCTTGCCTATGGAGAACAGGCGCTCAACTGCAGCACTGGATGGGATGGCTGTGTTGTACTTGATGAACAGGTCGATCAACACTTGCTCACCCAAGAAGGCGACGTCAGTCAGGACCTCCTTCGAGCCGGCCTCCAGCCAGGTCTTCACCAAGATCTGTGCTTTGGACTTCAGTGACCTGTGGCTCCTGCTCACCTGGGGCTGAGTGATGCTGCTGAAGAAGTCATCTTCCTCATCCTCATTGCTGGTGGTGCAGCTGGTGCTGCTGCCCTCCTCACTGGTCTCCCTCAGGGCTGTCTCCACGCCGGTCTCCATGGCCTTCTTTACCCTGCTGAGTTGGCTGTGATTATGCTTCTCCAGCCAGAACAGGCGAAACTGGGGTGGAAGGCAGCGGCCAGCTGGCACTCCTGGTCTTGTAGGAGGGGCCCAAACCTTTTGGTGATGCCTGCCAGTATCGCGTCTACCAGAGGACTGCAGTACAGGAGGCCTTTGGACTTGGCGTCCTTCAACCTCATGACGGCAGCCGCTACAGTTGGCAGAAGGCTCCGAGATAGGCTGGTCCTCCCCCTGGATCTTATCCAAGGCCTTGGCAACAATGGACATCACCTGGGCGTACTCCTTCAGGAAGCCGACCTCAGAATCAGTGAAGGTCTGCAGCTTCAGCTGCGTCATCACCCTGTGGACAGCTCCCCTCTTCTTCTCCAGCAGGTTGTTGAGGACAACAACAGAGTCATAGGTGGAGTTCCATCTGGTACTGTTGGGGACCACCAGCCTCCTCTTCAACTCGTCCAGAATGTTGTCTGCCGACACCGTGCTGCGGCTCTGCTGGTTCCACAGCGCCTGTGCCTTGGACATGGTATTCCTGTAAGCCGACTTGAACGGAGCGCTGTCAAGCGCCTTGTCGGCATCCACGCTGGCTATCAAGTTCAAGGTGTGGGCTGCGCACCTCATGTGCACTGGCAGGTTGTGGCCCAGGCCGCTGGACTCTTCAAGGGCGGCCTCAACAGAGATGTACTCCACCTCGTCCACAGCCCCATCCCCGGGATCCACGTCCATGTCCACATCCTCGACGCCCCCCACGTCCGGATCGGCAGCAGGCTCAGGAATGTCTGGCAAGAGTTCAGCTTCTGTGCCAAACTGTACAAACGCAGGGCCGTAACTAGGGTTTAGAAATTAGTGAGGTCCAGATTTTTTTCGAGCGCGGCGGGACGAGCAAAATTCAGACCAAAATGACATCTACAAACACAACCCAAGCTATACACTAAACACAAAACGCTCGACGCTCCCTCTTTTCAAAAGAAAAGCGGTAATATGCGTTTCATACACGGAGAACGGTTCAGTCTCTTTTTTTTTTTTTTAGAAATAATTACCGAGGTCCGGACCTCGGTGACCTCATAGGTAGTTATGGCCATGTTAACAAACGCCTTGACGAAGTTGCTGCCGTTGTCCGTCGTGGTCCTGGTCACCTTGTCCTGCATGTGGAACTTGTAATGGGTGTCCACCATGGCCTCGGCGAGAACATCAAAAGTGTGACGCCCTCTGAGCCGAGAGCAGGCCAGGACGGCATACTGTCTCGTGCGGGTCTTGGGGTCCAGCCAGTGTGCCGTCATCCCCAGGTACAACCTGTTGTGGGCCGACCAGCAGTCCGCGGTGGTCGCCACCAAGGGGACATCCTTCAGCAATCTGTAATTAAAAATTATAAATTGTAAAGAGACATAAGTTGTAAAATTAAAAATATATAATTAAGTAATGACTATGTCTATCTATATTTATTAATTTTAATAAGCAAATCATATGATATGATTTGTTTAAGGGGACCATCTGACGTGTTTTGGGAATAATCGAAAAAATATGGAATTCGGGTTTTTTCGCTCATCAACAGAGGCAACATGGCAACTAGATCGTGGAGGTGGGAGTAGAGAATTTGGCGGAAAATTGACTTAGATTTGGCTAACAAAAATCAAAATTATTTTATGCAAAAACTTATTATTATATTATATATATATATAATATATAGATTATATTATAGATTAATCATAGTCAAGATAAAATGGTATGAAAAAAATATGAAATACCATTAATAATAATTTAATAAACTTTTATAAATTATAAATACCAGCGGCGGGACATCGACGTCTTGCTGGGGTTCAGCGTCTTGATCAAGCTGATAAAGGTGGGGGACTCCACTACATGCAGCGGTAGCATGTTGCAGACGAACAGGTCCACAATCCTTGTGTCCACCACAGACTGACGGACGCCAGTGCCAGCAGCTGATTGGCCAAACGCCTCACCAATGGTGGGCTGGCGTATTTTCTTTGCAGGTGGCTGCGACGACTGGCTGCTGCTCCTGCTACTGGCACTGCTACCAGAAGATTGCCTGTGTTTCCCACGGGAAGAGCCGGCCTTGATCCTCTCCTCAAACTGGATGGCATGCGCTGGGTGGTTCCTCTTGACATGCGACTTCAAGTTGTAGAGGCTCGACGCGTGTCCCTTGATGGTGGTCTCCTTGGGCTGGCACAAGACGCACCGGAAGTACAAGAGGTTGGCGTTTCTCTTATCCCTTGACATAAAGACAAAGTAGTCCTCCAGGTGGGGCCACGGGTTCTGAGATTCCTGGTTGGGCTGGTTCTGGCGGACCTGGCCGTCAACAGGCCCAACATCTTCAGGCGGAACCAAAACGTCTTCACTTTCCATTGCAAAAACTTGTAGACTCGGTAAACTGACGAAAATATGCTTATGATAACGTACGCTGTCGCTGACGCTGTAAGACTGTAACGTCGTAAGTGAACTGAACTGCAGAATTACACAACGCTGCTCAGCTGCTGCTGCGTCGACCAATCACGTCTTGTGTTTACACGTAGTCAGCCAATAGCGTGCCAGACTGACTGTTGCAGACACGCTCAGAACAGACTGGAACAAACATGTATGATTTTAAGGTTAGCGGACTTAAAGTTAGCGGAACTAAATTTAGCGGAAGCTAATTGGTCCGCTAACGGTTCTCAAAGTTAACGGAAACGCTAATCCGCTAACGGAAAAGTTAGCTTCGCTAATTAACGGTTAGCGGATTAGCGGAACCGTGCCCACCACTGTATATATATATATATAGACTATATACACAGTGTGTATATATATATATATATATATATATATATATATATATATATATATATATATATATAGACTATATACACAGTGTGTGTGTGTGTGTATATATATATATATATATATATATACTGTATATATATTTATATAATATATATATTAGAAGTGTAGAAGAATATGTGTAGAAGTAGGAGTCAGTATAAGGCAGCCATAAGGCGATGTAAATAGTAAACAGGAAGAAGAGCCTATTCGAGCATCAAAAGCCTGTGAAGCTCACATAAATAACGATAATAACAAATTTTGGAAATTTGTTAAGAATCAAACGGGTGTCAAAATTGCCCTCCCTCCGACAATCGATAGGGTGTCGGGGGAGGATGAAGTTGCAAAGCTGTGGAAAAAACACTACTCAAACATTCTTAACAGTGTGAGTAGGGATAATCCTAAGATAGATTGCAGCGAAACGCCTGTGGGAGTAGGGTGTGTCAATTTTAGTAAAGTCAGCAATTCAAAAACTACTAATGCTCAAATGATGTCATATTATCTAGCAAACTTAGAAATATCTTTAGTGTTGTTTAAAAAAGCCATTTACCTACTTACATTTGACCATAAAGGTTTGAAATATAACCTAAATATGACTGTAGCATCGTATATCAAATGTGCCATTGATATGTGTGGTCAACTTTGGTTATTTTTGGTGTGCAGTATGGTTTTTCTAAGTTTCACATAGTCACAATGCTGGAGTTTTGATTGTGAATGCATGTGCTTTCCCTTTTTGACAATTTTGATTACTCGTAATGTAAATATTGTGTAATTCAAATTATTCGAAATGTTATGTGTGACCCAAACTTTCGTATATTTTGATATGATAGATATATGAAATTGTCATTACTTTGAATAATTAAGTCTTGTATCTATAACAACACAACCTTTTATCTGAGCTTTAGGAGGATATTAAGAATTTCAATTAACTTAATTTTATGTAATCATAATCAGTAGGCCTATCCAAATTTCAATGACATTTCTTTTGTTCACAGGTCCACAGGATGAGACAGAAAGAAATCGGAACCCGAAGCAAATGCTGTCACCGAAGTCATTTGGTGGGGACTGGGAGGGAACTTTGCCCTTCTGAGCTGCCCACAGCCAGATCTGCTGAGGTATGGTTTGTTGAGGAGAGAGATGAGTGACATTGTTCCAGGGCTACTGGCTCAGTGGAGAAAGGCCAACGCTCTATTCACAGGACCTGTAATCAACACTGAGGTCAGGATCAGGGCTAAAGTGAAGGCACTGTGGGATGAGGCAGTGAAGGTGTCCATTGGCAATGTGAAGCTAGAGGTCAAAGATAGGTTCATGATGAAACTGGACAAATTGGTTGACATCCTGACCTGTCACTGTGTGATCAGGAGCTGCAGTGAGCTTGGGTGCAACCCTGTCTGCAACATTGAGGTTCACATTGACTGCAGCTGCAGAAGCGAGCAGAAGATACCAGTGCAGGAGCTTGCCTTCATTAAAGGTCAGAGAGAAAAGGTGGGAAGTGTGGGGACACCCCAGATAGGTCTAGCTGATCACCCTGAGACCAGGAGACAGGAAGCAGTGCTGCAGGGACAGGAGCAGAGAAGGAAGGCCGAGGAGAAGAGGAGGAGGAAGGCAGAGGAGTCAGCCAAGAAAGAAGAGGAGTTGAGGGAGGAGTCACTGCTGGAGATGGAGTTGGAGGAGACTGGAGATATACTGGAGGAGGCAGGAAGGAGAGAGGAGGACGAAGACTTCATACCAGAGGCTGCGACAACTGACTAAGGAGTTGGTCAAGAAGTTTGATGAGGAGATTAGGGAAAATGGCATCACCTGTATCTTCTTTGATGGGAAAAGAGATGACACCAAAGTGATGATGGAAGCTGAGGGCAGTGACAGAGTTTCCTGGCCTCATTAAGGAAGAACACTACACAGTGTGCAATGAACAAGGTGGGAAATAT
>JAJOZX010004411.1:332500-357500 GCA_023014485.1 Bathynomus jamesi | reverse complement strand
CTTCAAACATTAATTTTTGGAGTATTTTCAAGTTGGCAACAATTCGGGGTAGGAATAATATTTAAAAAAATACACTGATCAAGTTTTTCCTGAGTTTGATTTGAAAGTAAATCTGCAATGTAAGTCTCGTACTTGAATTAAACTTAGTTTCAGATTTTGGAACATCTTCACAATCTTCATGGAAACCTTGGAACCAATTTTTTGTCTAGATCCACGACAAACGTTACACCATTCTTCGCCTAATTGACACAAATACAATTTAATAAAGCAAGCTTTTTGTTTCGAACCATCAAACAAACTAGCCCTAAAAACCCTTAATTATATATACTGTATATATTCGTATATATACCTTTCACCTTTCAAATGTTCCGTGCGATGATTCCTCATTTCACGAAGGTCAAGCTTGTCGCCCCTCCTCTCGAGTTGGCCTGGTGAAGTAGGGAGTTGGTTTCTTGTACTTTCCACCTCACATAGCCAGGTACGCCCGGTTCATCGGAGATTGTTCTGAGCGAAGCGTCTAATCTTCTTTTGAAGATGTCCACCGCAACACCACTCGTGTTCCTTAGTTCTTTGAGCAGCTGATTTAACAGTCTTTGTCCTCTCACAACAAAACTATTTTCTTTCAGGGTTAAGGATGTTCCTGACTAGCCTTTAATTTGGGAACACGACAGTCTTCCTTTTGTACTTTCCACTGTTGTTTGTGGAATTATAAGGTTCAGAGTAAGATTAGGGCTAGTTTCTCCATTACTTTCCAAGTGTAAATAATGGTGTATCTCTCTCTTCTCCTTTCCAGTATATATATATATATATATATATATATATATATATATATATATATATATATATATAAACGTGGTGTGTGTGTGTGTGTATATATATATATATATATATATATATATATATATATATAAGCGCTCGGTGGTGTAGGGTTAGCGTCGCTGACTACGAATCCATCGGCCCCGGGATCGAGACTGGGTGACGGCAGGCGGCGTGCAGCAAAACCCAGCTGTTCATCCTTCCACGCAATAAAGAAAGTGGTTGGTAGATAAATGGGTACCCTGGGTGGCCTAGTGGTTAAGACGCTGAGCTGCTGGTGGGGCGTGGTTCGGATTCCACGTTAAATTGTAGATCTAAGGTGAAGTGAAAAGCTTGACCTTCGTCAGAATGAACAATTCGGGCGGAATTGACGATTTTTTCTTTTCATTTTGGCTACAATCTTTGTCATAAATTATTTGCTTACAGAGATAATGAGAGGCTCCGAACTCATATAAAATGAACCCTATTATTATGAACCAATATGCATCCCTCTTTCACAAAACGAGTGACGTCACTATGCCCCAAGATTTGCATACACGTATGCACGTATTTAGTGAACTTGGAACGAAGTATCTCGTTTCTTACATGCATTTCCTACACCAAGCTCATAAGCCTAAGAAATTATTTAATATATATATATATATATATACTATATATATATATATATATATATTATATATATATATATATTTTGTAATTATCAGTGCTCTTATAAAGTAACAATGGCGCTTTATATTCAAACCTATGGGAAAATACACTGTATTCAAATACAGGTACATTGATATACAGGCAGCATACAACGAGATTCAGCTGTATTCATGTATGAAGCAAATGACTGGTCTGTATTTACCATTTACGAGCCTGGTGGGTGTCTGATGAAAACTTTGCCCGTGCTGTCAGTGTTGTCAATAATGGTTGTGATGTCAGGTGCTGTCAGCATGGTTAGATGGTCTGTCATCTGGTTGACAGCATCTTGTTAGTCTCATGCCAAGCTGTCAAAACTAGTTTCGTTATCAAATGCGTTACGGACTTCCACTGAGAAAGAGATTGTGATTTCCTAGAGCGTGATTGTGATATCTAGAAAGATGATTGTGATTTCTAGAAGGATGAAGATTTCCAGCAGAGACGAAAAGAAAGAGTGATTGGCAGAAGTGGTTAATTAATTTTAGGTAATAGCTGGTTGCACCTCTGCACTATAGAAGTAAATGTTAGTTCCTCATATATATACACGGTGAACCAAATGTAGGTGGACAGTAGGTTGAATACGGTTTGTGTTATATTATATTATAACTATGGTGTTCATTATAACTATGGTGTTTGTGTTTTATTATATTAAATATTATAACTAAATTTATTTAAATTTTATTTTGTATTATAGTATACAAAAAAATTAAATATGTATTCTCAAAATAAACGTTATCATTTACTGTCCACCTACATTTGGTTCACCCTATATATATATATATTATATAGATATATATATATATATATATATATATATATATATATATATATATATATATATATATACACACACACACAAATTCGCTCGGTTGAAACTAGTAAACTAATTATAAATATATATATATAATATATATATATATATATATATATATACGAGGTCAAAAGTGAATATTTCTTTTCATTTTAAAACCAGAATAGAGTTTGAACGGCTTCTTTTTAGAGTCCAGGATGGCTCGTTCAGTTAAGACAGTAACTGACTTCTGATAACCTCGCAACTTGAGTTCGAATTCCAGCTGTTTGTTGCACTATAATATATATATATTAATATATATATAATATATATATCCTTCGGTGGTAACTGGGCGACAGCCAACTAGGTGACAGGACAACTGGGCGACAACCAACTAGGCGACAACCAACTGGGCGACAACCAACTAGGCGACAACAAACTAGGCGACAAACAAACTAGGCGACAACAAATATAAATGTATATATTTATTTATTTATTTATTTATACATTATGTATATTCATACATCAGATAAAAATTAAAGGTCCAAGTTTGAAAAGACTTTATGTGTTTTTAACGAAAAATCATGACTTAACCTAACCAATCGTCAAGGGCGTACAGTTGACCTAACCGGGCATTCAATTGACCTAATCTGGCATTCAATCGACCTAACTGGCATTCAATTGACCTAACCGGCATTCAATTGACCTAACTGGCCATTAATTCTTCATTTTTTCTGCTACTTTTACAGATCTGACCGACGCTTTTGGCAACGAAAGAACTGGGTATTTTTATCAAAGGAACACACTTTCCCACACTTAGAGCACTTTTTCATAAACAGTAGATTCTACTCTATCTGAAGGGTGTGGGGTCCAATTTTGTTCCATCTGCATAACAATTATATAATGTGCCCCAATTATATAAATCACGTTTTAGAATTCTTTTATCTTAATGATTTATCATATTTTATTTTATGTGTAATAAAGTCTTTTCAAACTTGGACCTTTCATTTCTATCTAATGTATGAATATACATAATGTATAAATAAATAAATATATATATATTTGTTGTCGCCTAGTTTGTTTGTCGCCTAGTTTGTTGTCGCCTAGTTGGTTGTCGCCCAGTTGTCCTGTCGGCTAGTTGGTCGTCGCCCATTTGTCCCGTCGCCTAGTTGTCTGTCGCCAGTTGCCCCTGAACCATATATATATATATATATATATATATATAATATATATATATATATATATATATATATTTTAACTGCAAACACGCAGTATAATTAACGTGAAGAACGACGCGGAATATTCTCCTATACAAGCGTCGTTCTTTACGTTGATATATATATATATATATATATATATGTATAGAAATGACGTAAGTATAGAGGAGTGCTCTGCACACGAGGAAGAGAAATAACGAACAAATGAAAAATGAGGTGACCGCCCGGGAATCGAACCCAGGATCTTCCGATTGCCGGTCAGATATGCTACCACTACACCACGGGCCACTACACCACCAGGCCCGTGGTGTAGTGGTAGCATATCTGACCGGCAATCGGAAGATCCTGGGTTCGATTCCCGGGCGGTCACTTCATTTTTCATTTGTTCGTTATTCTCTTCCTCGTGTGCAGAACACTCCTCTATACTTACGTCGTTTCTATACATTAATATACTGCGTGGTCATTGCAGTTAAATGTGTGTATATATATATATATATATATATATATATATATATATATATATATGAACTGCAAGAATGCAATCGCTGAGCCCCTATACTGGATATGGAGACGATCACTAGACACGGGAGAAATACCGGGCATCCTGAAAAGCGCGAACATAGTCCCACTATATAAAGGAGATCGATCCGAGGCCAAAAACTATAGGCCAGTATCGCTTACATCCCATCTCACTAAAATATTTGAAGGAATAGTTAGACAGATAACACTAGGCAACAAATTTCAATTTTTTTTGTTACAGACACGTGAACTACTGATTCCTACTAAAGCGCTGATGCTGATTTCAGATCTGATATCAAAATTTCTCTATCACGTCCAGATTTTGTGTAACCGAAAACCCCTATTTTTCATTTTTTTTCTCACCCGCTTCTATTACGAAAGCCGTCTAAGCTACTTTTCCGTGCCACGTTTTATGTTAAGCATACTTAAATAATTAGTGAACAGGGATGTCTTTCCTCCTTTATTCTGGCTTAAGACAGACAGCGGAATTCCGCTGGCGGAGTTACCACCCCTGCGCCCAACCATCCACCCAAAGCGCGTTAGTATTTTGTTGTTACTACTGAAAGGCAAATTCCTGTTCTTAAGTGAAACTTTGGTGTGTCCTCTTCCTTTGTCGCTTGTAGGATGACGAGCTCTCCTTCTGCAGGAACCAAACAATGTAATCTCCCATCATATTGTGGGTTGAAATTACCTTGGTATCTGTTTTCCATAACTGAGATCTGTTGGTGGAAGCGCCACCATGCTCGTCACTTACGCCCCAAGGTTGGCCGGGAAGAAGTCAAGATGAGAATGTAAAAAATGAATTTTCAAAGACATTCTGCATCCCATTATTTCATAAGATTTAAGCATGTTTCTACGAGTTTACGGTGGTTTTCAGCTTTGTGGTTTCCAAGAAAATTTTGACAACTTCAACGAAAGATGTCCATGCTCCTAGTTCATTCTCATTTAGGTTAGATGGAAACGATGAGTCGTGGATGACACTGCGGATCTGTGGTCCAGTGAAAACTCAGCTTCTAGCTTAGCATCTGTCATATTCCTTTGAATTTATCCTTTAAATATTGGAAACCACTACCTTGATGATCCATACCCTTCACGAAATTTGTCATAAGGCCAAGTTTAATGTGAAGTGGTGGAAGATGTACTTTCTGAGGGTCAATAAGTGCTGGGTGTTTCACATTTGTATTTACCAACAACATGTTCAGTTCTAGATGGCCAATCATGTTTTTGTAGTGGTTCTGTCATCTCTGCTGTTCCATAGACACAAAAGCACATATGCTTTGTGTAGCCCAACTGTAACCCAAGAAGTAATGATACCAACTTTAAGGTCGCCACAAATATTCCATGTGGTCCTTATATTTGATGGTCTTAGCAGCAATTTCATCGATTAATAAGATAAGTCTCATTAAGGCCAGTGGCATGTGCTACAGTATTGAAGGTTTTTTCATTGCCGTTGTGCAGTAATACAGCTTTAAGGCTAGCTTTACTAAGTCAATGAACAGTCTCCATTCTTTTGGATCATAGCGACAGCCAATCCCTTGCATCAGACCACTGATATCGTGGCAGAAACAAACGTTTTTCTTCCTGTAAGTAAATGATGAAAACTGCAAATGGCGATGGCGGAAATGGGAAAACTTTGGTGTTTGGTTGGAGAAGATTAAATTCTTGAAGTCTTGAACCAAGCAACTCTGCCTTTTCTTTTGGTAATTCCAAATCGCGCACTAAGTCATTTAACTCCGCTTGACTTAACAAATGTGGGGAAATATTTGCATCTGGACAAATATATGCCATCTTTCCCTGTTTCTATATCGTTGTGGTGGAACTGGGGTGGATTTGTTTTCATCATGAGTACTGGTTTCATTGCTGATTCGCAGTTTGGGTACGTGATCTTTGATTTTTTTTTCTTTGTGAAACCAGCAATCTTTGTCAAACAAAATAACAATCATTGAAGTGATTTTCGGCTCACGCCAAACCATGGGGACTGAGAATGGCATAGCTTTTCTTTTACAATTCATCCAAGCTATTAACATTGCATTGCACTGGGCACAGCAAATATGTGGTGCCCAGTCCCTCTGTTGGTCTCCTAACTTTACAGTCAAAATAACACTTGTAGGCAAGTTTAATCTTTGTTGTTATGTTTCTACGTTGTGCTTAGGTGTATATTTGTCCACAGACAAAGCAGAAGTTTGTCTGGGTGATTTACACAAGCACGTCTATTTGATGCCATTTTGAATTACCATACATATCTGAAAAAACGTAGAAAGTAATTATTACGATGTGCAAAATAAAAAGAGAATATACACACCGTTAGTACAAAACAAATGCTATAAAACACACACAAGTCACCACACCTGTCACTTGCTCATCAGCAGAGAGCTTTCAACAACCGTTCTGCTTGGACTGTCACGTAGCGACTGACCGTTGGGCCGTTGCCCGTTACTATGCTCTGACTCAGTGTTGCCAACTCGGGATAAATTTTATTTATCAAATTGTTCGAGTTTGTATATAGTTGGCAAAAAAAATTGCTTTAACCTTGAAAAGCAGTTTCATATTACTGGGCATTAAGCCGATTAAAAACAAAATCTGGACGTGGTAGAAAATTTTACTAAAGTGATTTGCATTTTACACAAAAATCTAGACGTGATAGAAAAAATCTAATTATAGATTTGAAATCAGCATACGAAATTAGCTAGGGAGCACCTATTTGGTCTTCTGTAACAAAATCTTTGTTGCCTAGTGTAATCTATGACTTTTTGAAAACTCAGAAAAAATTCAGTGATAACCAACACGAGTTTCGGTCAGGCAGATCATGCCTATCACCAGAGATGGGCAAGATCACCAACTTTGGTGATCTTGAAGATCAAGATCAGATCACCAGAAAAATGTGATCTTGAAGATCAAGATCAGATCACCAGAAAAATGTGATCTTGAAGATCCAGATCAAGATCGTGATCTTGAAGATCACTTTTCAAGATCACTTTTTAAGATCACTTTTATATGAATTGAAAAAAGTTGTACTCTTGTAGAGTAAACAAAAACAAATTATTTTGTTAATCACTCCTGAAAAGTATCACTCCTAATACTCCCCTGAGGGCTGAGGCAATACAAGCATCGCATCCTACCCATGTCACCTGATCTAAACCACGGGGATTGACGATTCCCCTTTCAGTTTTTCAGGTGGTAAACTTAAAACTTAGTATTATCATAACTTATCAGCAAAGAAAAAACTATTAAATGACCTACATATAGTTTTTAGTTCTATTTTTCTCAATTCTCATTTCACCAGGTCCATAACCCATATCAATGAATGGTCAGCATATATAAGTAAACATTTTTTACATAGAATTTAATTTTACAGTTTTACTGCAGTACGCAATTACTGACAATATAAGGGTAAAAACCGCAAGTTAAGAGTGTTAATTTAATGTTCAACCGCTGTAAACATTTGCTTTCAGCAAAACCAATTGTTCAAAGTTACCATCCGAGAGACGACTTCGTTTGGGGCTATGAACCATGCCAGCAAACGAAAACAACCGTTCCACTGGTGCAGAGGAAGGTAGCGTGGTGTTATACCTCTTGAAGATCTTCTTTATAGCAGGATACCTATCTAAAGAGTCGAGTGCCTTACTGGTGTCCTGCAAATAATTGAGGACTTCCAAGTCTTCCTTGTTGTTAGGAGCAGAGAATGAGCCGTCCATAGTTCTGAAGAAATCGTCTTCAGATGATGAGTCTGAGTTCACCGAACTATTACCACTGCTGTCAGAATTACAATTTCTTACAGCCATTTGCAGCTTGTCTTTTACTTGAGACTTGATTGCTTCATGATCGCCGAAATTAGGCCCTTGCAACAATGATATCCATCTAAGTTTGAAATACGGATGAGATACTGAGGCCAAAACGGCATCAGTTACCTCGGGGCTCAACGACAAAAAATGACCAAATCTGGCATTGAAGCCAGAGACGACTGCTGCCAGTAATGGCATGCAGTGTCTCAAGCGCAGGTCGTTTGGTTGGATAGGCTCCAATCTTGCGAGGGCATCTTGAGTCACTAGGACTGTTGGAAGAAGACAACCGTAGTAGCATTCTTTCTCTGCCTGTAATTTGTTGAGGGCTGCTGCAATTGGTTTTAGAACAGACAAATATTCTGAAATAAATTCCAATTCATTGTCTTTGAGGATGGGTAGATTCAGTTCTTCAAGAGCTACATTCACGTCGTTCTTATGTTTATATATTTGGCTTAATGAGTCGTACATTGAGTTCCATCGGGTGACGCATGGGTACCTAAATTGGACGCCAGTTATTTCCTGTATTTTTTCTGCTGACTTGGGTTTACCAGCAGCATTCCACAGCGCCGAACATTTTCCCATTGCAGAATGCTTTATCTTCTTTAGTCCAGGTGAATTCAGTCCTTTATCTGCATCAGTTGTTGCTACCAAGTTCAATGTGTGGGAGGCACATCGAATATGGGATGATAGTTTCACTGACTCCTCTCCATGCTCTCCTGAATGTTCAGGAAAGTTGCTGATGATAACCTCTTCATCTGAATCTTTTTCATCATCATCTTCATCTGCATCATCTTCATCAATGTCGTCAGTACGATTCTGAACACGAACACCGAACTCTTTAAAGCATTTCACCATGTTCGATGCATTGTCGGTGACTGTAGATACAACTTTTCTATAAGATAAACCATGCTCCGAGTTGATCCTGTCCAATATTCCAGCAATTTTATCAAAGCTATGTGTTCCACGAAATCTTCGGCATGCCAGTGCAGCTGATCCTCGCGACAAGTCATCATTGATCTGTAATGTAAGAATATAAAATCAATGTTTGTATGAACATTTTTTTAAGCTTAATTTAATAATATTGGTTAGACACGCACCAGCTAAACTGCGCCACCAAACATTGAAGAGAAGAACTATGTGATATAAAGGAGGCAATTCAGCGATGAGTCGCCTACCATACCACCACATCAGTGACCCATCCCATAAGAGCAAAATGTGGAAGAGTCCATATTCACAGCCTGTGAATATGGACTCTTCCACATTTTGCTGTGAATCAGACACAATGACAGATTACAGAATCAGTGAATTAGTGTGAAATTACTGTGAATCACAGCAAAATGAAGACTCACCAAATTAATGAATGAGGAACACATGTCGAATAATTGAAAAGATTATACTATAAGTCTATCAGACTATCAGTCTATCACCAATGGTCAATTTATCAATTATATAAAAATAATACACTAAATCAATAGCATACCCAATGCGCAGTGACTCCCATGAAACTGCGATGATTAGTTGACCATATGTCGCATGTAACACACACATGGTCAACTGCTGCCAGTTTTGCTTGTATGTCTTCCTTCATTGTACTGGTTGTTGTTGCAAGAGATCTAGCCAGGGTGGTCTAGATGGCACCTGAACAGCCGGGTTGACGTCTGAAAAAAATATTTAAAATTAAAACAAATACAATAGATTAGCTATGGAAAAAATATCAAAATATTTAGCTAGGCTAGCGATAGTCTAATGTTCATACAAATAATATGATATAATTATTTTAATCAGATATTAGCTATGGAAAAAATAGCAAAATATTTGAGTTATACTAACATGAAAGAAGATCCTTAAATTCATGTAGTTCAACTAGGCTCAATGGTAGGAGCCATTAGCCACAAGCGAGAGAATCTTCTTTTCAAGGATATCCTTGCATATTGGTGGTCCTGGTTTTTGCTTGGAAATGTGGAACATGTTAGTGTTGACTGCTTGGCAATTTTGGCAGGGCCAGCATTGCTGCCGCTGGCATCTTCTTCTTACTGGACGCTTGCGAGATTTCTTCTCCGATTCATATTCACCCAAAAGATCCGAATGTAGTTTCTGCACAAGAAAATAAATTATTATCATGCGGAGAGACTTCTTGAACACCCTGTATAATATTTATCAGTATCAAACTTCTAGTTGAAATTAATACTTAACAAGATTCTAAAATTTTGTTATCTTTAACTAAAATTATTTTCACCATGATCAGTGCATTTTTATCCTATGTTAAATTGAAAGCCGAATTTCGTCCTTCAGTAACTAAATAGGAGAAATTACAGACATGGATCAGACAGAGAGAAAGACAGATATACCTGGCGTTTTTTATAGTTGGATATCGGCAGTTTTTAATGTAGTTACTAGTCCATAATCTATTAATATCTGAAGTGCACAATATATTCAAATGGACGTCTATGTAAATGTAGCATTAGTCTTGTATGGCACCAGTCACTTAAAATATGACTTGAACCATTATGTTAATGTTGCTACTTACTACTTAGTTACTAAGTAGTACTAACCCTGAGGTGCCTCAGAAGATTGCTTGTTGAGTCGAGGCCAGCAGACAGAATTGTAGTTTTCTTTGTACACTGCCTACAAATAACTTTGATACTGTTTCCAGTTTTTTCGACAATTTGAAAATATTTTCCGTTCAATAGCACAGATTGATCCTTATTACCAACATTGTTATCTAAATATATTGAATACTGTTCTGGTGACAACCTAGAATATTTGGTTCCCTTGGAGCCTGTTGAAGTTGTAAAATTGCACTCATTATTAAAAAATTCAATCTGTAAATAAAATATGTTTAGAATTAATTTATTATGAATACGGACCTATAGGCTATATTTTATGCCTATATATAATAATATATTAATATAACACTTTTAACATAATTGCACAGTAAATTACACTTTTTACGAGCCTAAATTCCACAGCAACTACACCTTCCATGAGCCCACGCATGACGCAAGTCACCCAACTAACAGAAAACATAAACAGTCGGTGTTGAACAAAGTTGCCACCAGATGTCGCTTGGACAAAAAACAAATGACATTCGCATAGCGGCATATTTAAGAATCTGAAATTAAAAGTGATCTTGAAGTCTAAAGTGATCTTCAAGATCAAGATCACAAGAAATAAAGTGATCTTAGATCAAGATCAAGATCACCATAATAAAAGTGATCTTCAAGATCAAGATCAGATCACGATCTTGATCTTCAAGATCACGATCTGATCTTGAAGATCAAGATCGTGCCCATCTCTGCCTATCACAACTAATGGAACACTACAACAACATTATTGATGCACTTGAAAGTAATGAAAACTATGATGTACTATACACAGACTTTGCTAAAACGTTCGACAAGTGTGACCACGGAATCATAACACATAAACTGAAATATATGGGAATAACAGGAAAAGTAGGGAAATGGATATATAATTTCCTTAGTGAGCGGCGGTAAGTCGTTACAGTACAAGGAGTATCTTCATCAGAATCAGAGGTCCTCAGCTCGGTACCACAAGGAACAGTATTAGCTCCACTACTCTTCATAATCATGCTAACTGACATAGATGAGGACGTTACCAGAGACAGCACAGTAACATCCTTTGCGGATGACACAAAGATCAGTAGAAAAATAAGAAACCCAGAAGACATAGGATCTCTACAAACCGACATAAACAGAATCTACAAGTGGACGGAAGACAACAATATGAAGTTTATCACCGAGAAATTTCAGCTATTACGGTATGGAAAAGAGAAGACCTAAAATCCATGGAATATTATATCCCAAATGGACAGGAAATTCGGAGAAATTCCAAAGCAAAAGATTTAGGGGTTGTAATGACAGATGATGCGAAATTTGAAACACAAAATAAGATAGCAGTAAACAGAGCAAAGGGAATAACGGGTCAGATATTGAGAACCTTTAAGGCTTAAGCGAAGGGATAGGAATGTAATGATTCCTCTTCTGAAAACCCTGATAATACCCAAATTGGAATACTGCTCGGTCCTAACATCCCCATATAAAAAAAGAAGACATTAGACAGCTGGAAGGGATCCAGAGAAGCTTCACAGCCAAGATCAATGGGTGCAAAGAACTAAATTACTGGGAAAGGTTACGCGAACTACGTAGACCTATATTCACTGGAAAGGAGAAGAGAGAGATACACCATTATTTACACTTAGAAAATAATGGAGAAACTAGTCCCTAATCTTACTCTGAACCCTATAACTCCCCAAACAACGGTGGAAAGTACAAACGGTAGACTGTGTCGTATTCCCAAATTGAAGGCGAGACAGGGAATATCCTTAACCTTGAAAGAAAATAGTTTTGTAGTGAGAGAACCAAAACTGTTTAATCAGTTGTCCAAAGACCTAAGAAACACGAAGGGAGTTGCAGTGGAAATCTTCAAAAGAAGACTAGACGCCTGGCGCAGAACAATCCCCGATGAGCCGGGCGTACCTGGCTATGTGAGGTGGAGAGCGCAAGAATCCAACTCACTACTTCACCAGGCCAACTCGAGAAGAGGGGCGACAAGCTTGACCTTCGCGAAATGAGAAATCATCGCGCGAAACCTTTGTAAGGTTGTAAGGTGTGTGTATATATATATATATATATATATATATAGCGCATAACATTTTAATAATATTATTGAAAGTTTGTACACATATTATGGAACAACATTTTTAAAAAGAACATGTTTAAAAATGTTTTTTTTTTAAATATGACGCTAACATTACAACGTTATAAAAATATCTCGGTGACGTTATTGAAACGTATAAAAATGTTATCATAACGTTTCCCCACACCATACATTTTCATGTTAAAACATTATGAAGAACATTTAACCATTTAAACATTCATATAAACATTTTAAATACAGTATTAAAGACATTTTTTTGGACATTGTTTTTATTAAATGTCATTTGATAACGTGTGCAGCCTTTCAATAATAATGTTTTAAAATGTTTGGCAAAACATTTTAATAACTTTTGTTACCTGGGTGTGGTGTGTGTGTGTATATATATATATATATATATATATATATATATATATATATATATATATATATACATACAGGGTGAGTCACGACGAAATGTCATAACTTCGCGAGCTTATAGCTGAGGTCATTCCCAGTCAAAAACGTCGTAGGAACATAGGTCCGATTCTTAACGGTTATGGAACTATGGATGTTTGAATTTCAAGCATGCTCATGGGTGACCTTGAACTGAATTGACAGTTACTTACCCAACCGAAATAACTACGCAGTAGAGTATTGTGTTTCACAGCGTGCAGTTGATGTTTTGTGCGTTCAGTATGCCTTTTACATTTTTAAATGCCGAATATTTCGATATGGTGTATGTTTACGGATTTTGCGATAGAAATACTACTGCTGCTGTCGCTGAATACCAGCGACGTTTTCCAAATCGAAGAATTCCGGATCGACGAGTGTTTAGCAACGTTTTCCGAAGATAACGAGGGAGCGGTTCATTTCCTACCGTTACTCTTTTTTCTGAGCGTCCGGTACAACAAGATGTGGCTGAACAAGAAAACATTATTCAGATGGTACAGCGGAGTCCTCATATTAGTACGAGAAGGATTTCCACACGTATTAGAGTTCCTCAAACGAGAGTATGTAGAACGTTACACGAAGAAGGTATGTATCCGTACCACGTACAGCGCGTTCAGCACCTCCAACCTGGGGATCGTGCCCAACAGCTGGAATTTTGTAATTGGCTCAATGCCGATCAAAATTTGCATCGATACGTCTTGTTCTGCGATGAGGCTCAATTTACCCGCGAAGGTGTCAACAACACTCGCAATTCACATGTGTGGTCAGAAATGAATCCTCACGCCATTGTTACAGTGTCAATGTGTGGTGTGGTATTCTCTCGGTCAGCTGATTGGTCCGTTTATCTTCGAAGGTGGTTTTACTAGTGACATTTATCTACGATTTCTGCAAGACGAACTGCCGCCACTGTTAGAAGATGTACCTTTGGCAACACGATTGCGTATGTACTTTCAACAAGACGGAGCTCTTCCCCATTTTAGCCGTGCAGTGAGAACGCATCTCGATGATCGCTTCCCTGGTCGATAGCGTGGTCGTGGTGGTGCACAAAATTGTAAATTCATGAATAAAAACTTTAGCAGCTATTTGTTCGCTTATTCTTATTTTTAAACATTCAAACATCCATAGCTCCATAACCGTTAAGAATCGGACCTATGTTCATATGAAGTTTTTGACTGGGAATGACCTGCTCCCGAAGTTATGACATTTCGTCGTGACTCACCTTGTGTGTGTGTATATATATATTTCAGATTTGGTTCCATTAATCTTTTTTTCAATTCAAAGGTTTGCTTTAAACATAAAGAACAGCTGCTTCCCTTCTTTGTCAGACCCTAAACCGTCTGTATGCTTATTCGTATGCAGAATGCACTGTCCGCTGCTTAGGCCAACCTGGCCAGCAATTGAAACTGTGGAATGATAGTGAAGTGGATGTTTCTCATAGAACGGATCTCTTTCCTTATCACATTAAACGTTCACATTCGAAATCACTCTCTTCAGTGTGATTACCGTATTAGCTGTGGGTAGTTTTTATTATTACTCGTTTCAGTACGTGTCATATTACTTGTTTCAGTACGTGTCATATTTTTATTTCTCTTTCAGTCATAATTTTTAGTTTTTAAAATTTATTATTGTTTGAGTTATCGTTTACTACCTTCAAGAATATCGTATTATTTTATGGGATTCATGTCTTGCCAATAAAGCTTATCATTATCATTATCATTAATTATATAATGTTAATTTTTAGACATTAACATCCAATCGTAATGAAATAGAACGTATAATATTTAAATCACTTTACCTAAAAATTTAGCAAACTGTAACGCGAGTTTGTTTTCACCCCAAGGCGACACAAATGTACCCCTTCCAATCACAAGAACATTCATATCCCCTCACGCTTGCTCTACACAAACTAGACCAAGAACACGACATTATCCAAGTCTTTAGTTTATTTCTGTATTATGTTAACATATTTACGGGTAACTAACATTAATTTTTATAGAAAGGGTTCGAACCCAATTTAACTAGAAACAATTTTAATTTAACCAACGTAACTACTGTAAATTTAATTCCACCCAAAGTAACCTAACCGGGCTTTTTTTTTTACTTCTTTCTTGGGCTAACACGTAACTCATAAATTTCTTTAGACAAGCATTTAAAAATTTTTAGGATCACCTGAAGATCAGGGACCCAGCCTTCGTTAGTTAGCCTTATATGGCTAACTAACGAAAATATCACGACTTAACCTACCCAATCGTTAGCCGTGGCTATCTTTGTCTCTTTATACATACACATACACTCACAAACATTTATACACACCCACACGCCTCCACACACACACATATACAACCACCCATAAAGAGAGAGAGAGAGAGAGAGAGAGAGAGAGAGGTAAGCACTTTGGAAAACGGTAGAAAGATGAAATAGGATATTAAAAGTATGTTTTAAAAATATAAGTAGAACAATGATAAGAAGGTTGAAAGGTGTGTCAAGATAATTTATATGAAACACACACACACACACACACACACACACACACACACACAAGAATGACTGAAAGTAACTAGAAAGCTATAAAAAAGACCTGACATAACTTAAAAATAAACCCTAAGTAAATAGTCTTTACCTGGCCTTGCAAAATGCCTTGAATATTTAATCACTAAATTAGAAGATTGCATACCCACTTGGGTCATGCATGAATAACGACACATACCCGTTTCAAATGTCAAAAACCCATCAAACAACATCGGTAAACGCTTGATGCGAAGAATGTATTCAGCATCCCTGTAACATGAAAGCTACTTAGGATGACATTAACGATAATCTCGCTGCAAAATCTTTTTGCAAGATACGTTTATAAAATACCCGAAAAAGGGGGGATTTATATCCGGTGTGGAACTCGTAATGAGCTGTTTAACCTCCTTCGAATAACGGCAAAGTCTCGTGACGATGGGGACCTACAATTTGACGCTGGACCAGAACCACTTTGCTTCTCTACGGAAAACCCAGAGAAAAGCGCCTTAAACCCTGAAATATGAAGTCCGGGACGATACTCGAACCCAGGGCTTTCAGATTAACAGACCAGTACTATGCCGGGTTTCAAGTGATAATACTAAGCAAAAATTATATAACTATCTTTTCTCAGCGTTTATACATATATACGAGTGTATATATATATATATATATATATATATATATATATATATATATATATATATATATATATATATATATATATGAAAATTATTTCACGAAAGTAACAGGTGAAAAATATTTATGATGAATAAAACCACGAAGGAAACGAAACACAAAACGGTGCTCAAGCGCTTTCGTCTAATGACATCCTCAGGAACACTGGAGGATGTCATTAGACGAAAGCGCTTGAGCACCGTTTTGTGTTTCCTTTCCTTCGTGGTTTTATTCATCATATATATATATATATATATATAGAGAGAGAGAGAGAGAGAGAGAGAGAGAGAGAGAGAGATAAGTCAGTGTGCACGGCTCCGTGCATGAGAAAGGGATGGAAAGGAAGCAACTCTCTCCTTAATCAATCAGCCAATCCTCGCATCATACAATGATAAAAATAAGACATAACGCACGCAGACGTCCGTATGTCTATAGAATTTTTAATTAATCTTTGGACTAAAGCGGGTTAAACTCCTTTTTAACAATCTTTGGAAAATACATCGACTCTAAAATTAACTTTACTGAGATGTTATTAAAATATTAAATGTTAAATTCGAGTCACGAAGTTATACCATTAATCAAATTTTAAAATAGTAAATACAAATATTAAAAATAAAATCATTTTCTCGCTTCTTCATGGCATTAGAACAGAAAAAAAGGAAATCTGAAAAAATATTATTTACACATATTTTTACAACCCTAAAATTGAAGTATAAAAAATATATCTATATAAAATATATATATATATATATATATATATATATATATATATATATACTGTGTGTGTGTGTGTGTGTGTGTGTGTGTTACATAAACGGAGAAATAGCAAAAATAAAAATGAGAGACGTACAATTGCCCGCAAATGTAATGTTCTTCGCCTCACAAACGACTTCACACATGTGGCAATGCCGCAGTGATAGTCAAGGTACCCCAACTAGGGGAAGGTGGGGTGGAGGGGAAACAACCGAGTCGGAGCTATTGAATAATAGGGACCCCACCCTTCTTTAGTTAGGCTTATAAGGCTAACTAACGAAAATATCACGACCTAACCTAACCAATCGTTAGGTTAACTGTACGCCCTTGATGATTGGTTAGGTTAGGTCATGATATTTTCGTTAGTTAGCCTTATAAAGCTAACTAAAGAAGGCTGGGGTCCCTATTCTTCAATAGCTCCACCGAGTCCAACAACATATAACACAGGCATATATATTTAAAGGACAATTGAATTGCAGTCATTGACATACGGGTAATTATAATGTAATATCTGTGTTTATAAAGATAAACAATTAATATGATCGTGATCAGCGTTGAACTCCATGTAGTTCACTAGTCTTAAACAGTAACTAGCGGAGCGACCCGGCGTTGCCCGGGTGGAAGTTGAACGTATATATATATATATATATATGCTCGGTTAGGTTAATTGAATGCCTGGTTAGGTCAACTGAATGCCCGATTAGAGTAATTGAATATCCGGTTAAGTTAATTGTACGCCCTTGACGATTGGTTAGGTTAAGGCGTGATATTTTCGTTAGTTTTAACGAAATCTGTGGTAAAATTATTGAATGCCCAGTAAGGTTAATTGAATGCCCGGTTAGGTTAACTGTACACCCTTGAGGATTAATTAGGTTAAGTCGTGATATTTTCGTTAAAACTAACGTGCTCGTATCGTAACAACAGTTACAAAAATAACCCCTGTCATGCTCCAAAATGTATTACGCAATGCTGCTGACAGATTCAAACTCCGTAGAGATACTGATGGCGCTCATGTAGAATCATATGCTTAAGTATTCATTAAATGTATGCCTTCTATTATACTGTTATTGAATTTTACCCTTTTTGCTACGTTTTCACTGAAATAGATAGGGACTTTATAAACACCCTGTATATATATATATATATATGCTAGAGCTCCGCCCATTTTATGACGTGTCTATGATAGAGCTCCACCATTTTATGTCACTATCTTTTATGGCGTGTCTATGATGTCACTATCTTTCAACCAATCCGGAATACAGAGGCCTCCAGCGGCCTCAGATGACCTCGGAGGCCGACGCCACATAGTTTATGTTCTTCCCCGGTCTCAGTTACCCCTATCTCCCAAG
Organism: Bathynomus jamesi; assembly: GCA_023014485.1. Taxonomy (NCBI): domain Eukaryota; kingdom Metazoa; phylum Arthropoda; class Malacostraca; order Isopoda; family Cirolanidae; genus Bathynomus; species Bathynomus jamesi. Next base: position 339,298 of record JAJOZX010004411.1, on the reverse strand, counting down.
TCTGATCCAAATTTAGCCAGTGGTTTGGCCGGCCATAAGAAACAAAGAAAGAAAGTTCGCAGGCATTTCGACCGTCACAATTATTAGTATAGATAAGGTTCCATTATGATTACTGCAAGTCTTTATGAACAGCTACCACAATACAACTTTTTATATACTAGTGAATTTGAACCAAAAATAAACATTGCACAACCAACCTCCACACTCCCTCATTCCCCTCCCCCACCCACCAGTCTTCTTTTTATTACGCTTGCTCATCATTATCATATACTCATCATCCTTTTTAGATGTTTTTCGCTTCCATCCTCAACCTGTTTTGTTTTTCACATCCCAGTTTGTGAGTGGCGAGAAAATGTTTTGGAAAGAGTAGACAATGATACTCCAGCTTTAGCAGCTATTTGTCTTTGAGTGTCGCCTTCTTTATGGAGAACAATAATTTTCAACCTATTCTTGTATGAAATTTCTTTATTTGGAACCATCAGAAGATGAGACATTTTTTTCTATTAAAATTTAACAAATAAGATGATATTTTTAAAGAAACTTGCGATTACATGAGGGTATAAACAACATGTGTGGGTCATTAAATCTATAAAACATGTTATTACATCAAACTGAATAGTATATTTACCAGTAAAGAACCTGGCCCTGAAAATTAGCAAAATCAATAAAAGCTAGTGTACTGATTCATCGGCATTGGCAGAATCGGCCATTTTTTGGGCACTGGCATCGGTCAAATTTAGCTGATTCTCTTACTGACTATTTGAAATTTTAAAATTTTCATTACAAAACAAAATCTATATTTACAGAAAATTTGACACCAAAAAAATACTATGATAATTTATACTCATTTCAAAGTGTAATTATATAAAAATATTTTACATTCACAAAAATGGCAAAACATAATACGTTAAGTTGTCCATAAATTTACATTTTCTCACTAGCTAAACTCTAAATATTATAAACTATTGTAATGTACAGTAATTGTAATTGGTTGTGTAATGTCTATTTTTGGTTCAAATTCACTAGTATATCAAAAGTTGTATTGTGGTAACTGTTCATATAGATTCGCAGTAATCATAATGGAACCTTATTCAGGGACGTAGCCAAGGGGTGGGGCGACGGAGGCGGTCGATACCCCCCCCCCCCCTAGAAAGTCCAGGAAAAAAATCTGCGGTAATTACAACCAAGGTTCACTGCCAAACTATAACATTTAACAGTTTGGTATCTATATATAATGGAATATGAAAACATGAAAATATAGGATATATTTAATATAATATAATATATGAAAACTATAGGATCAATACCTGATTTCAAATTTCAGAAAGTACAAGTAATTACATCATAATATAGCTTAGATTGCACCAATGTGACTGTCCTATCCAAACTTTTGTTGGAAAGGGTACATATTTCACGTGGATGGCTGTATAGTGGCTGTTCAAAAATGGCACTTGCACTGACATTTTCAGACAGTTTTTACATAGAATAAGCTTAAAATGCGCTGGCTTACGGGGCTCCGCCCCGGACCCCGCTGGGGAAGCTTCCAGCTCTCCCCCAGACCCCCTAGCTGTATGGGCTCGCCCGATTCACCACGTAACCTGACGAACGTAGCTCAAGTTCGCCCCCCACTTGGGACATTCCTGGCTACGTCCCTGACCTTATTACTATATAAGACTAGCAAACTACATGGAGTTCAACGCTGCATAATACGATTATATTATTTATCTTTATGAACACAGACATTACAATATAATTACCTGTATGTCAATGAATGCACATTCAATTATCCTTTAAATATATATATGTCTGTGTTTTATGTTGTTAGACTCGGTTGTCCCCTCTCCACCCCCAACTTCCCCCAGTTGGGGTACCTTGACTATCACTGCGGCGTTGCCACATGTACGGAGTCGTCTGTGAGGCGAGGAACATTACATGTGCGGGCAACTGTACATGGTTTCTACAAATCTTATGCAATACGAGGCATGAATATTGTTTCCGTTGTTTCGATACCTCGTCTGAAGATATTGATTGAATTGGACAAGATTTTCTCACAATAAACTGACAAAATTTTTCAGACAAAATATTTCGCCGAAGCGACCTTACTATTATTATTTCAGAAAAGGAAAAAATAACGCATCAGGATTCAAAGATAAGGAATTTTTATCTATATATATATATATATATATATATACAGGGTGTTCCATAAGTCCGGTCTCATAGGAAAATGTATTTTAAATTAAGTTTAAAAAAGAAATACATTAAAACTAAAAGAACTGTTCAAATTGATGTCTTGGTTTGAGACCTGTGTTTTGTCCTTTTTTTTAGTTAGAGTCGTGATGAAAAGGCCTCCGCCTTTTCATCACGAGTGCAACTCCCTTCCATATTAGCCACTGCGTGTTATTGTACCTGCAGCAAAAAATAAAAGTCCCAAAACAAGACATCAATTTGAACATTTGTTTTAGTTCTACAGTAATGTATTACGTTTGTAAATTTAACTTAAAATAAATTTTCCTATGAGACCGGACTTATGGAATACCCTGTGTATTATAGTTTTGGAATTCTCTCTCTCTCTCTCTCTCTCTCTCTCTCTCTCTCTCTTTGTTTAAGTTTAGTTATTTTTGGGGGTGCATGTAGAAATAAAGCCAAAAAGGTTTTATTAGTGCGAGTTTATTGAACAAGTTTGTTGTGAGTTTAGTGTAAGTTTAAATAGTTTGAGTTTATTTAGTGAGTTTATTTAGCATGAATTTGTGTAAGTTTATTTATTTGGAGTTCACTTAAACGATATTTATTTTACGGTTTTATGATGATCAAATGTTATTTTACTGAAAGATTTAATGGTACGTATAGTTAATATTTGCGTAATTGATTTTAGTATTTTCGGTCCTGAATTTAAGCAGCGTGCCCACCCCATGAAGCATAGGAAAGGAGTTTGTAGGTATTGTATCTATGTATGATGTACTTCAAAGCTTTACGTATACTAGAACTCCCTCTACGCCTTGCGCAGAAAAAAAAAACCGATACACAACCTAAGGGGGTACTGGGAGGGGCGGGTGTGTTACTAAAACCTCCCTGGTTCTCCCTGAATGTACATACTAAATTTGGTGTAGATGTCACTAGTCGTTTAGGCGTGTATAAACGAATATAGAACGTCAGACAGACATCATCATCATCATCGTCATCATCATCATCTCCCATATATATATGTATATACACACACTGTACATATGGTGGGCCAAAGGTAATAAGGAAGCATGCTTGAATTCTAATAAAAATTATCACGGTTAGATATTTCATTGGACCAATTTTGAAAACTGCGGAACAATTTTTTCTGAAAGAGCACTTCACGGGAGCAGTTGATTCAGAAGTGATCCACCGTTGTTCCACGCAAAATTTGTACGAGACACTATTCCACGCGTAATTGTTTGATACCTCTGATAACATGAGACCTCTGATTGGACTTCTGACGATAAAATGAGAAGTGAAAAAACAATAAAGTGTAAGTGGCTTCAGAGTGAGTGCTCCTATATCGATCACGCCATCCAGAAGCCCCAAAAATGGTTCGTTCGGGCAAGGCCAATATTTACTACCCTGTCTGACCATTCTCTATTCAACTCCATCGCCTTTATAACGTATATAAATCCATATTAAGAGAGTTATAATCTAGGAGTTAGCGCAGTGGCCCGCATTTGTCTGCCCTGAGCTCTCTGCCAGTTTCTGGTACTCGTAGCTAATATTTACGTCTGAGAACGTCTGATAAGCAACCGTTAAACTCCGTAAAGCTTTTGTTTCGTAAGATACGTTTTGTAAGATCTCCAAAATATATATTTCTCGTTTTGAGAATAAAACATGAAGAATAATTCTTAATTTTTTATTTAACTACCGTCATATCGTAACGTTATGTCACAAAATAAAAAAAAAAAAATGTTCGGAGGTCAAAACATGTTTAACTCTTTTAAAACCTGTTTAAAAATTGTAAACAAATAATGTAATCTGAAGTTAATTTTAATTTAAAATATTTTTTTTAATTCAGAACGTTTTCTATATATTCTAAAAAGTTGCATCCTGTTTTGTTATCAAGTTTAAATTAAGGAATGATAAGAGTTCGATAAGGAGTCACTATCGTTGCCAACGTCCGTAGCTGAGTGGGTGACATCGTTTCACTATAAGCGACGTGAAAATACTGAGGTCGGGGGTTCGAATCCAGATGGTGTTGGTAATGATAATGCTGGATTTAGAGGGTCGCATTAATTGGCCTGAGGGCTGTGCCAGTTTCATCATATGCGAAATGAAGACACTGAAGTCGGGAGTTCGACTCACGATGGTACTGCTGATAATCCGGGAGTTAGCGTAATGGGCTGCAATAGTCTGGTCTGAGTGCTGTGCCATTTTCTGGCACTCTTCTGATTATTATTATTATTATCGTATTTTAACTAGTCGTTTATATTGCAGCATTCAACTGAAATTAATATCAATATGGACAGCGATCAAATATAGAACAGTTTCATGCGAATAAAATTTTCCAGCGAAAGTCATCGATCATTTTTTAAGTGTTCTAAACTGGAACACATACTCGAAGAAAGTCTCTCTATGCTCTTCTGTATTGTTCCAAAGTTTATCTATTCTGGACCAATTAAAGTGATAAGGAAAAGGCCCGAAATGAAACAACTTTTACAAAAGCTGAAAATGTTCCAATACGAACCACTTAAATCTTCAATATCAAGTGGTTTTTACGCATCAATTATGGTCAATATAACTTGACATTAATATGGAATTAGAAAATGGTATAAAAAGTTTTTGAAGTAATAATAAAACTTTTCACAAAAGCTGCTCAGTATGGGCACCCACTGTTAAAAATTTTTCACAAGTGAAGTCTGACTGATATTGATCGGCAAACTCGTTGGCACAACTACATTGCACTGGCGTGCTCCGCATTATGACAATGATAGTATACTTAAGCGCTAAAAACGTCCGAGGTTTCACTGTGTATACAGTGTCTTTGATTGTATTTTATAAAAAAGTGAGCTGAAGTCAAATCAGGAGACAACCCCAGGCAGTCAGTCAGCCCACGCCACGCCATTCGATTCACCGACCAGTAAATTTTTCGTTCGAGAAGTTAGATAGATAGAATAGATAGATAGAATAACCTTTATTAATAATAATAAAATAATTTTTTTTTCAATTTACAATGACATGAATAATTGTGAAGCTCGACTATTTATTTTATTTAATTTGGCCCTTAAGCTTTAGGCTTTACTGGGCTCTTATTAAAAATAAGCAGCTAGTTGTTATAAATTAATAATAATAAATAAATAAGTAAGTAAAGTATTATAATAGTTAAAACATGTATTACAATATTAAACAATATTAATGGACAATATTAAACAATATTAGTGGACATTAATCCTAGATTTTTGTTAGTATGCCATTATTAATCGGGATTTCAACTTGGCTTTTTAAACAAATTTATATTCACAATATTTTTTATATCGTCATGCAAGTCATTCCATAGTTTCAATCCAATGAAAATGGGTAGTTTTTGAGATGAAGACAATCTAAATTGAGGTATAGCAAGCTTTGATCTATTTCTGGTATGATACGAGTGGATTTCTTGATGAGTTACAAAATATCTATTTACACATTGCAAATTAATGATTTTGTTCTTACACTCGTAAATAAAAATAAAATGTGCCACTTTGGTTATATCGTTCAGCTTTAGTAGGTTTAGCTCTTTAAATAATGCACTAGAGTGATCAAGGAAATCAGCATCAGATAATAACCTTATTGCTCGGTTTTGGATGACAAAGATACCATTTAATGCGTTGTTAGCGGAGTTTCCCCAAACAAGGGTGCAGTATGTTATATAAGGAAGAACAAGTGTATGATAAAGAATTAATAAAGTTGAGAATTTGGCGTGAACTGGGCCGGAGCCCCGATTTGTATAAAACCCCTCTAAACAATGACTCTCTACAAAACAGCTTTATAACATTATATATATATATACACACACACACACACTTTTGGTTAGCTTCCGCCCGAGTTGTTCATTCTGACGAAGGTCAAGCTTTTAACTCTACCTTAGACCTACAGTTTAACGTAGAATCCGAACCACGCCCCACCAGCAGCTTAGCGTCTTAACCACTAGGCCACCCAGAGTACCCATTTATTTACCAACCACTTTCTTTATTGTATGGAAAGATGAACAGCTGGGTTTTGCTGCGCGCCGGCTGCCGTCACCCGGTCTCGATCCCGGGGCCGATGTATTGGTAGTCAGCGACGCTAACCACTACACCACCGAGGCGCATGATATATATATATATATATATATATATATATATATATACAGTACGTCGACCTCAGTGTCTTCACATAGATTATAGGTAAAGAGTGTTACCCACTGAAGGGGTATGGGGCAGTGGCCGAAAATCACCTAGTGCCACACTGGATCAAAAAATTACTTGTAGGATCGAATCACACGAAGGAAAGCAAATTTTATATCCATTTTCTCGTAATTATTTTTCTTTTATTTATTAATTTTTGATTTTCACTTAATTAACTTAATCTATGACCAATTTTTTTTCTTTTTTCTTTTTTCTTTTAATGTCTATTAATTTTTTTTTTTGGTTAAATTCCTTTGAGGAGATAATTTACTGTCTGCTTTTTTTGGTCATTCTTCAAAAGAACACTCAAACCGTTTTCTTTATTTCATTTTATATAAGAGATACTGCTCTAAACTGAACTTTCTTTGCGAGACTGAGAAAATATGCTGTTCTAACCTCATTTAATCTTACGTCACATGTA
>JAJOZX010004411.1:287500-327500 GCA_023014485.1 Bathynomus jamesi | reverse complement strand
TAACTTCGTTAACCGTTAATTCGTTAAACATGTAACGGAAGTTACCGATAAACCGTTAACGTTAACTTTTATTATAAAAAAAATGAAAAACAATATATATATAATTTAATTTTCCCTCTTCTTCTCGTTCTCCTTTTTGTCCATGAGATGCATGTTGCCCTTCATGAAAATTAGCATATCAAAGTTTTCATCAGACAGGGATGATCTCTTGGCCCTCAGGATGTCCTTGCCCATAGAGAACAAACGCTCCACTGCAGCACTGGAGGGGATGGCTGTGTTGAACTTGATGAACAAGTCCACCAACACTTGCTCACCAAGAAGGCAGCATCTGTCAGCAAGTCCTTGGAGTTGGTCTCCAGCCAGGTCTTGACCAAGTTCTGGGCCTTGCCCTTGAGTGACCTGTGGCTTCTGCTGCTCTCTTTTGTCTGGATGACAGCACTGAAGAAGTCATCCTCCTCGTTGTTGCTGCCTCCACTGTTGCTGCCCACTTCGTTGGACTGCTGCTTCATGGCCTCCTCGACTGTACCCTCCATGCTTTTCCCTACCCTGGAAAAACCGGGTAGAAAAATAATTATGGAGATTTTAAAGATGTGGTACCTAGAAGTACCGCCAGGACATAAAGGGTTAAGGTGAAAACGCTCCCATTGTAAGACATCAATTGACTTAATTTATGTCATCAAAGTGACATGAGAATGAAATCTTACCTGATCAGTTTTATGGTTCTTGAAATGTATCAAGGAGACTACTAATAAGGTACTCACAGACATATAAATATACATGACTTACTTGACAACGATTATTTTTAAATATTCACTAGCACAAACATGTTGCGCAAGAGACAGACTGCAAATGAAACGAATGTAGTTATGTGTTGTAATTGTTACATATATATTATTGAAAGTGCCTTAAAATGCTCGTGATATTTCTTGAAAGAAGTTGAAACATTCAACTCAAATGGCAAATCTTTCCGCCTGATTTTACAGTCGACCATGTTTTGCTCAAACCAATGCCATAAATAACTACCATATTTGATAAGACACAAATTGTGGCGACGGAAACAAATATATCGCCTGATTTTGCACTGCGGAAATGGAAATTCGTTCATCACTATTAACAGTGGCGGATTAATTGCGCACCTGCTCAGCACTGAAAATAATAGAAACTTTTAAACGTTTATTTATGAATTTTTTGGGTTAACGGACTTGAGTTAACGGAAGTTAAATGTAACGGAAGTTAATTAGTCCGATAATGATTTTCAAAGTTAACTTAAAAGTTAAATCGTTAACGAAAAAGTTAACTTCGTTAATTAACGATTAACGGATTAACGGTTTGTGCCCAGCTTTGGTATTTACCATTTTATTCTTAAGCTGCTCGACTCGGAGCAATTGAAGAATAGGGACCCCAGCCTTCTTTAGTTAGCTTTATAAGGCTAACTAACGAAAATATCAAGACCTAACCTAACCAATCATCAAGGGCGTACAGTTAACCTAACGATTGGTTAGGTTAGGTCGTGATATTTTCGTTAGTTAGCCTTATAAGCTTAACTAAAGAAGGCTGGGGTCCCTATTCTTCAATAGCTCCCTCGACTCTCTTAAACTATTTCATATGACTCAAATTAAAGTTTAAAATATAAGAAAACTATTTATAATGTAGGCTATAGGCAACCCCATTTTAAATTAATTTTTAAAAAGTAATCATCCATACACCTCCTGATGCGAACTGACTGAAACAAGACAAGCGCGCAAGCGCGCATGCGCAGAGAGAACAGCTTTCAAAAATAACATCCAAGGATATTTGTATTTAGAGTAAAGAAATAACGCAGAGTTTTCGTCAAAGGAAAAATGGTATCGTATAATGAATATTCAAAAATATATTCATACACTCGTTTTTAGCGCCTTTATTGTCTTTGTCTTACGCCTGGCACCTAAACGGTAAGAGAGGCTTATAATTATATTTAATTGCAAAGCATAAGCATGAAAACGTATTTACAGTTACTTGATTCTAATTAGAATCTCGGATTTATAATATGCTCTACACTACGCATATTATGCAAAACAAATTATGGGAACTTATAGTTTATATTTATCTGGAGGCATTTATATATATATACACCTTTGTTAAAAGCGTTACGCCATAAGAGGAAAAAACAGCAACAAAAGTTACGGAATTGTTACGGAACGAAATACTGGATAAGGGTCTCATTTCCTCAACAACAAAAAGTTATAGAACAAAATAGAGGAAAAAAGTTTTACTTTTGTTGAAGCTGGAAAAGTGACGCTAATGTTCCACATTGAACTCAATGTTACAAAATAGTTACGTAAAAATGTGTAACTGACGTGCAACCTATATGTAAAAAAGGAGCTATTGAAGAATAGGGACCCCAGCCTTCTTTAGTTAGGCTTATAAAGCTAACTAACGAAAATATCACGACCTAACCTAACCAATCGTTAGGTTAACTGTACGCCCTTGACGATTGGTTAGGTTAGGTCATGATATTTTCGTTAGTTAGCCTTATAAAGCTAACTAAAGAAGGCTGGGGTCCCTATTCTTCAATAGCTCCGTAAAAAATTTTAGGATTGTACTGCCATGTTTTTTTCCAACATCATTTATAGCTCCAAAATAAGCCAAATTCGTTATTCAGTCTTTGTTAGAAATTTTTAAAAATCTTTTTAAAGTTTTAGTAAATTGTATTAAAAGTAAACAGCTGAAATTTCTATATGTAAATAAGGCTTTACAACATTCATGATACACTATATATATTCTTACGGAATAGTAAAGGAATAATATCTGGAAATGTTTGTCACTTTCACAGAAGTCTCCGCCCAAAGGAGGTTGGGCATATACATCTCTCACCAATGTGTATTCAGATCATGATAAGTTAGAGAATATGAATTGCCAAATTATGGGCTATGTTTCATTTCTTCCACAGGCTGACCAATCAGAAGAAGGAATATATTTTTACACTTTAAATCCAATACTATTTCGTTGGAATATACAGGAGTGTTCAAAAGTCAGGCAATACAACACCATTTGAATATCAAATATACAGAGTGTCCCAGAAGTCCTGCCCGTAAAGCTAATATCATTTACATTATGGGGTAGGACTTTTTGAACACCCTGTATATATTTGATTGGGTTGTTTAACTTCCTTCGCAACATCTAAGGTCGCATAACGGAGGAGACCTACAGCTTTACGTGGGATTTGAACCACGGGTCGCTGCATAATCTGAAAGCAGAGGACAGTCTTCCATTGAACTATTCAGCAGACCCATTGTCGCTTAACTTTGCTGATCGACGGGAAACGGTGTTATGACATTGGCCACAACGTAGCCATGTGTATATATATATGTATATATATATATATTAGTGATGTAGGTCACATCCGCATCCGCATCCGCACTTTGGACTGCGGATGTCGTGCGGATGTGGACCGTTGAGATAAAATGTCATTAATAAGCGGAAATTATCAAATTCTACTATATTAATAGAACTAGTTCATTGTGCGCAAAAGTGATGCAAGCGACAAGACGAGAGGCTGTTCTTGTATGAAGTTACTCTCTTGCAACCTACTTAGATCCACGTTACAAAGCTAAGTTATTTTCACCTAGTACATTAGAACGAGTTAAATCATCACTTGGCAAAGCAGTTGAAGAGCTTCAATTTCTTGAATCTGTCGCTTCGCCACCACCAAAAGAATAAAAGTTTCAGTGACAGAACCAACACCTTCAACAAGCAAATCTATCACAGAATCTGTCTCTCAGTTTCTTGAGTCAAGCAGCAATGACGAGACCTACGCGATGTCAAAAGATGTAGTAAAAATGATCGAGAGCTATCACCAAGAAAAACGCCTGGCTGCATGTGACAATCCTATTAGTTGGTGGAAAAATACGCAGAATATCTATCCATACTTGAGTAAACTTGCAAGGAAACATTTAGCCTGTCCTCCAACAAACGTACCAAGCGAGAGATTATTTAGCAGTGCTGGATTAATATATGATGAAAAGAGAAACAGACTGGCAGCAGAAAAGGCAGAAAAATTAATGTTCCTTAAGCATAACCTTCCTATAATTAAGTTTGAACATTAAACGATGAACATCTTAGTTTACTTTATTTTAATTACTCATTTATAAATATGCCTAATAAAACTTTAAACTTAATATAAATAGTTATCAAGCTAATTAAAGATCTCTTTCTATAAGGTGGAAGTTGGGGAAAGAGGTCGGTGGGGTGCATTTGAGTTGGGTTCACGTCCCATCCTGGTAACACAATTATGGTTTCTAATTGTGGCTGAAACTCAACAAAATATAACGAATTTATTTGCAGACGAATTCACTAATTGATTTCTATATTAGTTAGATGCTTGATATTATTTTATATGTTCAGAGAAAAGTACAGCAATTATTGTACAATTAATCAATTATACTACATTATAGCTACAGCTCTCTCTATATAATAACTTATTATATACGTTAAACACAACAAATCTCGAATATATCCTAAAAAATAACGAAAATGTAGACATCCGCATCCGCATCCGCGGATGTGAAAAAAATGACATCCGCTACATCACTAATATATATATATATATATATATATATATATATATATATATATATTCTACCGTATAACTACAGGTAGGCGCCATTACTCTTGAAATTTTGTGAAAAAGCTCAATTTAATTAAACTATTGATAAAATCTATTGATAAATTAATAATTAAATTTATCTGTTTTATATGTATAATGTAGGTCTATTTTTCAGAGGACTATATCGTATATTAGGTTAAAAGTACAGTGAAGATTATACCAAAATGCCCCATACAGGTAGACTACCTTATTTATTTCGGACAGTGTATGAATACGTCATGTCTTTTGTACATTTAAAGTCACTTTCGAAAATAGATTTCGCCTACAAACGTAAAATTTCTAAAACGCATAAAAAAATTACTAATTAGTAATGCTTAGATTTTATTTTTTAAATTCTGTCACCAAAAATTAAAATATACAAATAAAAACACAGCATTAACAATTGGTAATTTTTAATAGTTTTTTAGAAATTTAGCTTCCAGGTGAACTTCCATGCAAAAGAGTTATTCGAATCCGGGTTGGAAAATGTAGGTTCTGGATGCTGCCTTTATCCGATACTATAGAACATCTTGTTATCATACTGTAAGTAATTGTTTCAAAGTTGCTTTTAAAATTATAATTTGCATTTCATAAAAATAAAACTGGTTTAAAAGTTCAATTATTTTTTAAACGCATCTCGGTTATCAGTGACGAGTGCCAGAAAATGATAGAGTGCCTATACCCGACTAATGCTGGCCTTTACGTTAACTCCTGTCGTATTATTAACTATCACCAACCGGAATCAAAACCCCGACCCTCAATGTTTTCACTTCGGTTATAGGGAGACGGTGTTTGTTACCCACTGAGACACAACGAGCAATGGCTTATATATTTCTTTCATATAGTATAACTTAGTACAACTTAGTATAGCTTAGCTGCGACATTGTTTCTACGCTTCCTCTACAAAATGTAATGAAGTTAGTGAGTTTTTAAAAACTTTTTATTCTTATTAGGCCTATGCAGTACGCTACTTACTGTAGTTTTGATTTTAGCATGTTTTTTACTTCATGCAAGTTTTGATCGTAGGATGGTTTTACTTAGTGAAAGTTTTCATTTTAGTATGTTTTTATTCTATGCAAGTTTTGATTTTAGCATGGCTTTGCTTCAGGAAATCTTTTTATTTTAGCAAGTCTTTACGTCATGCAAGTTTTGATCTTAGCGAGTCTTTACTTTATGCAAGTTTTGATCTTAGCAAGTCTTTACTCCATCAAAGTTTTGCCTTTAGCAAGTCTTTACGTCATGCAAGTTTTGATGTTAGCAAGCCTTTACTCCATCAAAGTTTTGCTTTTAGCAAGTCTTTACTTCATGCAAGTTTTTAATTCAGCTAAGAATATATTTAATTCAGAATTCATCAGTGTAATGAAATGGTTGACCAACAATAAACTCTTCCTAAATACCAGTAAAACAAATTTCACGATGTTTACTAATAAAAGAAATGTATATCTTGATGAACTTAATGTTAATGAAATTGATAAAGGAGTGTACTGTAACAAAATTTCTTGGTGTAATGCTAGATAAGAATTTGCAATAGAGTGATCATGTAAATTATATCGCGAAAAACATTTCAAAGAGCGTTGCTATAGAAAATGAAATGTAGCCCCTAAACAGGTTTTACTGACTCTTTATCATACTCTTGTTCTTCCTTGTATAACGTACTGCACCCTTGTTTGGGGAAACTCCTGTAGCGGGCAGACAAAGGAATTCTTTTCCCCGCCATTCTCAAACATCATGGAATTAAAACAAAGGCTATACACGTGGGCATGAAACTGGCCCACACAGGAAACGCAGATTCTGTGGTATTTCCCGAAGCGACCACCAGAGGACGTCACCAAGACCTATAAAATGCCGATTCTTCCTCAAATCATTCTCACTCCTCACTTGCCATTTTCTCATCTTAGTCGTCACGTCTCACTTTCAGCACCTTCGTCAGTAGCACCACTCATCAAGCCACCCGCTCTCCGGCGAAGGCCGGAGAGCGGCATGCTGTTCCTCCAAGGCTCCGGTCGAGCCTACACGAAGTCTATCATCAAGTAAGGCTCTCTACCAAACTTCACTCCGCTCGTACTTTGGTCTCGTGAATCAGCTTTCTCCACGCAGCGCCATCACGACCTCAGCCGGCCTCAGTCCCAAGTCACACTTCAACCATATACAAGAACGAAACAACACTTGAGGCAACTCTACAATTCCTTCCTGCAAGAAAGAACATCACTGCTGTAGGCAGTCCGTTGACCTCTCACCAGTTCTCTACCGGCTGTCAACTTTCATCCTCCCGCCGGCAAGACCAACCTGGCTACCGAAGCACCTTTCGAGGCCCAGGTCCGTAAACCTCCTATTGAGCTACAAGCCACAAACCATTTCACTCTTCGTTCATCCTTCACCACAACTCGATCGGCGCCCGTGCAACAAGTATCCCAACAGGCCCTCTACAGTCTCCAGCGAAACGTAATATGGTCAACCCATCAAGTAGGTCTTCAACCTCTAGAGTATTCATCATTTGCGGTAAGCTCTTTTTGCCCTCGTCTTAAGCAATCCACACGAAGCCTACACAGTGTAATCGTGCGCCTCGTTTAGGCTATATCCAAGTGTACGCAAGCTACCGGGAAAACCAACTCTCTCGTCAAGACCGCAGCAGGCCTATTTCAAGTGTCGTACCAATATCGTAGTTTTGTATCACCCTGTTATTGTGATCACTCGTATAATATACTTATCGTGCATCCTATTGTTTAGGTGCTCTTTTATGCATTTCATTCTTGACGGTCTAATCCATTTACTGTACCTACCGTACGTGCATTAATTCAGTTGTCAATAGGCTTTCATTATTTATTCTGTGTTCCCTTTTGCATATCTCATTAGCCTAACTAAATTAGTGTATTACTTAATCCATTTAATGTACCTACCGTACGTGCATTAATTCAGTTGTCAATAGGCTTTCATTATTTATTCTGTGTTTCCTTTTGCATATCTCATTGCCTATCTAAATTAGTGTAGTACTTAACAATTAGTCTGTATAACCATTCCTTGCTAATACTCATTCATCTTTAGCATAATATAAATGCCGTTATATAATTGTTAATCATTTTAAATACCTTTATCGCTGTGAACAAATAATTTATTTATTTTCATAATTAAACACAAAACAACAAGGTAATTTCTCTCTCCTTATTAATTATTGTTTGTTTGGGCTGTAACCCCCAAACTGGTGACCCCTAATTATTTAAATATTTTATATCATTTTATTCAGTAATTATAGTAAGCCTACTTTCTTAGCTACATCAAACCGGTGATCCGTAGGTCACTATACTCCGCTAACAACGCATTAAACGGTATCTTTGTCATCCAAAAAAAGAGCAATAAGGTTATTATCTGATGCTGACTTCCTTGATCACTCTAGTACATTATTTAAGGAGCTAAACCTACTAAAGCTCAATGATGTAACCAAACTGGCACATTTTATTTTTATTTACAAGTGTAAGAACAAAAATCATTAATTTACAATGGGTAAATATATATTTTGTAACTCATCAAGAAATCCACTCGTATCATACCAGAAATAGATCAAAACTTGCTATATCTCAATTTAGATTGTCTTCATCTCAAAAACTACCCATTTTCATTGGATTGAAACTATGGAATGACTTAAATGCCAATATAAAAAATATTGTGAATGTAAATTTGTTTAAAACCAAGTTGAAACCCCATTTAATAATGACAAACTAACAAAAATCTAGGATTAATGTCTATTACTATTGTTTACTAATTTCTCGTGCGTAATCTAGTATTAAAAACACGTTTCTTGTGATTGTTCATTTCTTATCTCTCATGTATAATATTGGTTTCTTTGTATGGTATTGGTGTAATACCTTCAATGATGACCTTGCATTTGTTATATCAATAATGACCTTACATTTGTCATATCAATAATGATAATTTAAGATCAATACATACATTAACTATTAATAATACTTATTTACTTATTTATTTATTTATTATTAATTAATAATAACTAGCTGTTTATTTTTAATAAGAGCCCAGTGAAGCCTAAAGCTTAAGGGCCAAATTATATAAAATAAGTAGTCCAGCTTCACAATTATTTATGTTATTGTAAATTGTAAAACCAATGTTTTAGTAAAGTCTTTACGCCATCAAAGTTTTGCCTTTAGCATGGCTTTGCTTCAGGATTTTTTTTTAGTTTAGTAATTTTTTTACGTGTATGCATTATTTAAAGTATTTTTTGGGTAAGTTTTTGATGTAAAGTCTTCTCGAAAGTTTGTAGAATATTGGTGGCGACACTTATTAATGCGCAATTTTGCAAACCTTGTTATGACCATGTTACTACCGAACCATATCAAACAATCGGTAGAGATATAGGAGCGAGTTGTTTACTTAGTTCTTTCTGAAATTATGTTTTTTATATTATCTAATTTGCGTTACAAATCAAAATTTAATATGCTATTTTGAAGCTTTCTCTAAGGTTCGAAAATATTTCTTTCAGCTAAAGAAAGCTCCTTCAGGACTATTCTCCAATAAAACAAAGTTACTACTTTGTTGATTTTCAATCCAACGTTTCGTCTATACGCTTCAGACATTTTCAAGAAAATGTTACATTTTTAAAAATTGAAAATAAAACTAACATTAAAATACAACCGAATGAAAGGAATAAACTTATGTGAAGCTAATCATATTTACGTAATATAAAATTTAAAATTAGAAAGTTTGGCATTTCATTATATTCATCACATTATAATTCACCGCATGTCCGTCTGTCTGTCCATCTGTTTGTCTGTCTGTCTGTCTGTCTGTCTGTCTGTCTGTCTGTCCTCTTCAGGTTCAAACAACTCGACCGATTTTCATGAAACTTGGTGGCAATCCCCAGTGCAATCCCTGGAATGTTTATAGGTACTTTTTTTTTTAGATCGGATGTTTCCCTCCAAAAAAAAATATTTCAATTTATCCCCCTTAAAAAGAAATTTATATTAAAACACGAAGCGCTTAAATTTCAAAATTTTGGCCTATTGGTCTTGGGATGTGAAATTCAAAATTTTGATGGTTGCTTTCTTTCGTGAATTTGTCTATCTTCTTTTCTGGCTATTAGAACAATATAAAATTTTATATAAGTGTGGACTGGTGGCTTTCCTTATCACTAAAGTCTACGAGTAAACCAAGTCCCAACACGGTTCTACAGAGTTTCATACACTTTCGTGGATTGGAGAAAATGAAGTTGGTCAATAAATTTAGAAAAGAATGTAGCCATCAAAAATATTAGCTACGCATCGGAAGCCATCATACGTATAGTTAAAAAAAAGGCGACGAGTTGTATTTGAAATTTAACGGCTTCGTGAGCTTCAAGTAAATTCTGTGAAGCTGCATTTAAAATTTAAGTAACCAGCAAAAATATCCTGCTCGTAGATCGGTTTTTTTTTGCTACTTAATATTAATTTCTGTTTAAATTTCTTAATTAAAAAAGTGATTAAGTTATTCGTAAATCATAGAATCGCTCAGTTCGTTTAATAATTTTCAAATTATTTACGATTTCATTGGTTGGTAATCTTCCGTGTTCAGTTTTTGTGTTCGTATATTTTCCTTGGTTTGCATTTGTGGTGCTGCAATTCTTAAACGAAAGGTATTTTTCATCTAACCAATATAGGAGGAGTTACATTCTTCTTCAGAACAGTTAAATTGGTATACGATGTTACTCATTCCATTATCATAAAGCTTTACGTTCCCCTTTTACGACTACATCAGCTACAAAATACATACAGAACTTCGTCACCTACTTACCCACCTCTCTCTATCCCAAAATCAACTTTCAATTTGCATTCATTAATAAAATAGCATTAAATCACATTTCAATCGCAAAGGAAAAACAACAACCCCTTGTCTCGTTCACTATCGACTCGTTTAACTGTATTCGCTGTATGACACTGCCAGAGCCTCGCAACCTTTAAATAAATCATTTAAATCAGCTAGAAGGGATCACTGCCACCTCAATAAAATCACTGCTCTTCACTTGTTTCAAAATTATTGATTCCGCACACCAACCCACTGACCTTCGCATCGTTGAATCCCTACATATTCTTAGTACTTCAACGACCACAGTTCTTCCTTCAACCTAAGCATAGCGAGATAAACTCTGCCACCTCACCACTGGAAACCTGCAACTATTTATCTTAATTCTTGAACAAATCATTCGAAATACCTCCACGACTCGACATTTCTCCAGTTATTAATTCTCCCGCAATTCGTAATCATAACCTTTTACAAAACTTGATAAACTAACTCAACTCATACATTCACTGTTACTTTATACTTTTGTTAACCGTATTTTAACCATTTGTGTAACATAACTGTCCTCTTCTAGAATAGAATAGAATAATAGAATAGAATAACTTTTATTAATAATAATAAAATAAATAATTTTTTTTTTAATTTACAATGACATGAATAATTGCGAAGCTCGACTATTTATTTTATTTAATTTGGCCCTTAAGCTTTAGGGTTTACTTATACTGTATATCTTTTATATACATCCTTTGTTTAATTATACTGCAATTAATTAACATATGATTTATTATAATGATGTATTTTTATTATCTCATCATATTTTTGTACATCTTTGTTTATTACATTTAATTATTTTTCATACATTACATCTGTCCGTCCTTTTTTAACTTTTTGGCATTGATGATAGAAATAAAAAATTTTGAAACGTCTGCCAATAAAACTTCAATATGTACCGTCTATTCGTCCTTTTATGCCTCACTAAATCACGCTTTCCCCAAGAACAAACCCTCCAATGAAATATATATATATATATATATATATATATATATATGTATAGAAACGACGTAAGTATAGAGGAGTGTTCTGCACACGAGGCGGGTGCCTTATTTTCATTTGTTTGTTATTTCTCTTCCTCGTGTGCAGAACACTCCTCTATACTTACGTCGTTTCTATACGTTAATATACTGCGCGGTCATTGCAGTTAAATGTGTGTATATATATTATATATATATATATATATATATATATATGGGTCTGGGTAGTAGTTGGATGGGAGACCGTCCTCCGCGCCCAGATTATATAGCGACCCGTGGTTCGGATTCCACGTAAAGCTATAGGTCCCCTCCGTCATATGACCTTAGATGTTGCGAAGGAGGTTAAACAACCCCAAAAAAAAAATATTAAAAAAAAATATATATATATATATATATATGGGGGAGAGGGGTGTATGTATTGCACACACGTGCAGAATGAGGGTAGAAAGCGACTCTCTCCTACACCACGTTATCCATGTGAGGAGGGATGAGCATATGAGCAGTCGAACGCATCTGAATCCTGAACCGTTGTTCGAAAACAACATTTTATATATATATATATATATATATATATATATATATATTGAGTAAAACAGTTATTAAGTGCACTTGATTTGGCGTGTAAAGAGGCATAAAATGTTAATCCAAAAATGGCTCCAAAATTCAAAGGAATTCTTGAACAAACAACGAATTTTCTTTTCCCTTTTGGTGTAACCACGATTTCACCAAATGAAGCGTCGATTTCAAGGTGAAGAGTGGTAAGATTTGTAAATCAATGAAATGGTGGAAATTATAAAAAAATTTGAAAATTATAAAAAAACAAAAATGGTGAAAATTGTAAAAAAAATGGTGAAAATTGTAAAAAAAAAACAAAAATTGTGAAAATTGTAAAAAAAAAAATGGTGAAAATGCACCTTCTTGACAGAGATTCGATTCGCATTATTGTTTTCTGATTGTTTTCACCCGTCAAATTCTTCGTTTTTCCTCATGCTTTTCTTTTAATTTAAAGACCTTATGACTCTTTTACGTAAAGTCGGAATTCCCGTGCGAATGCTTTTCTTCGGTGACCTCAGCACAAAGCTTATGAAATTAGATACGTCTAATCGACGACATTCGTTCGACAGAATACCATCACTATTCCCAGTCTGTTCTTGCGCAAACAAACCTTTTTTTTTTATCTTAAGCTTTCCATTCATTTTGACGCGTTATAAAAATGGCCCAAGTTTTTCTTAGTTTTTATCTTATTATTTCATAGTCAATAATATATATATATATATATATATATATATATATATATATATATATATATATATATATGCTCCGATGAGACAAAAAAGAAAACGTAGCAAGCTCGAGAGAAAAATCAATCAGGACACTATTTAGACAACGGAAACAAACCGTAAAATATCTCCACAGGTGCAGAACTGAAGCAAGGAGACTCAAACTAGAAAAAAAAACCTATGCAAAATAGAAATGGGCCTAAAAAACATTCATCCATAAGGCAAAATAGGGAGAAAACAATCTAGCAGGAAACATAAAAAGTAACTCAAACTACTTCTACACGTTTGTGAAAAGAAAAATGCACTGTAAAGAGAGTATTGGTCCGTTGATAGGTGGGCCGACCGAATACCCAAATGACCCAGAAAAAATGAGCGAGAAACAATTTAACTCTGTGTTTAGCACCCATAAGTCCGAGAAGAAAGTAGAAAATCCAGATAATTTTTTTGACAGTGATACAAATCAGCCAAGGACAAGTTCGGGCACGAACCTATGAACTCATTCAGGTCTGTATTTTTTTCAAAGCAGAAGTTTCCCTACCTGCGCTCCCGACCTGAGTGAGTTAATAGATTTAGAGTTCTCGGAAGGCGTAATTAAGGCTTTATCATAAATGCGAGAAAATTCAGCACCAGAGCCAGACACATGGAGTGCCACGTTTGTGAAGAAATGTGAAGAGAGTTTTGAGAAGCCTCTATACTTACTATGGAGAAAGTCACTCGACACAGGACAAATTCCACTTCCATTAAAGAACGTGAACATTGCTCCCTTATTTAAAAAGGTAACAGAGCAATGCCTAAGAATTATCGGTCAGATGCTCTCACCTCCCACCTTATAAGGTGCTTTGAACGTATAATTAGAAGTAAAACTTCTTACTACATACAAGAAAAGAATTTATACAATTCAAACCAACATGGCTTCAAGGCTGGAAGACTATGCTATCACAGCTATTAAACCACCAGGAGAAAGTATTGGAAACATTGTGTCGAGGACAAAACATAGACATAATATATACTGACTTTGCTAAAGCCTTCGATAAATGTAACCATGGAATTATAGCACACAAACTTAAGAATACAGGAATTACTGGAAAGCTGGGAAGATGGATATTTAATTTTCTGACTCAAAGAACACAAAGAATGGTAGTAAATGGAGTTAAATCTGAAGTCTCAGAAGTCATGAGTTCTGGCCCTTTGGTACAGTTTAGCTTCCTTGCTGTTCATAATAATGATTGCAGACATTGATGCAGATATTAATGACAATATTGTACTTTGTTTCGCAGATAACAAAGATTTACGAGAAAATATCAAATAAAGGTGACAGAAAAATTACAAAATGACACAACATTATTCCAGTGGGCAGAAGACAACAATATGAAGTTCAACGAAGAAAAATTCCAACTTCTAAAATATGGTAATAACAAGGTGGTACAGAATAAACAGTACAAAACTGCAGGCCAAACAGATAACACCAAACCCATAAGTCAGGGATCTTGGAGTAATAATGTATTCAGCTGTAGAATTCAGAGAGCACTATAACATTAAAATTACAACAGCTAGGAAAATAATGGGAATCATCTGGAGGAGCTTCCGCAGCAGAAAAGTAAACATCATGTTAAAATTATGAAAGAGTTTAGTCCTACCAATAATTGAGTATTGCTCAGTACTCACAAGCCTCCGCAGAAAACGAGATATTGCACACATAAAAGCTATTCAAAGGACTTTTACGTCTAAGACAGAGGAAACGAAAGTTGAAGACTATTGGTCTCGACTACGATCCCTGAAACTCTACTCCCTGGAAAGAAGACGCGAGCGCTACACAATAATATGCATATAGAAAATACTCGAGGGTTTTGTCCCTAACCTTAGAAATGAAATAGAAACAAACTGGAAGAAGAGAACAGGCAGATTTTGTACTGTTCCAGCTGCGGTTGGACGAGGGGGCCATGAAAACGAGGATGGAATATACCTTCAGAATACGAGCCCCAAAGCTTTTTAATATCCTACCGACCTGAATAATTTCAAAGTCCCTGACCAACAATGCGTGGCTGGCTACGAGGGCAGGAGGAGATCGGAAAGCAATTCCCTCCTCCACCAAATCTCGCAAATGAGTCGGAATGCTGCAGAGCAATCGACCGCATGTCGATCTTGAACCATCGTTGAAACCCTCATAAAGTGGGTGAAAATGTACCATCTACCCTATCTCTCTCTCTCTCTCTCTCTCTCTCTCTCTCTCTCTCTATATCTATATATATATATATATATATATATATATATACAGGGTGTCCCATAAGTCCGGCATCATAGGAGAAATTAATATTTTTCTATTTCTACAAACCATAATTCATATTTTTCTCTTTCTACAGGCCATAATGTCTGTGAGCAAGGAAGAACGAATCCAGATCATTCTACTCATAGGAAATCGGAGTCAAAGAGAGGCCGCTGCTGAATTTAACAGACTGCATCCAGACCGCGAGCCAATAACACAGAGTTGTGTTAGCAGACTTGTTGCAAAGTTTAAGGAAATAGGATCCATAGAAGATAAACCACTCAGTGGACCTTCAAGGAGGTCCACTGACGATGAGACAGCGACTGCTATCCTGGCTCATTTTAACAGAAGTCCCAATAAGTCTCTTCGGCGATTGTCCGCTGAGACAGGAGTGTCGAAAAGTAGCATCCATCGCATTCTTCAGGCTCACAAATGGCATCCATATAAACTTCAAATCCTACAGAAATTAAGCGAAGATGATCCCGACCGGCGGATGGAATTTTGTGAATGGGCTACGGACCAATATGCTCGGGATGCCAATTTCCCGTCCACCATTCTGTTCAGTGACGAAGCTGTTTTTTTATGGAAATTGTGAGGTAAATCGACAGAACACCCACTACTGGTCTCAAAACAACCCTCACTGGTATACCTCTTCAAAGGAACAAGGTGCATCTCGAGTGATGGTATGGTGTGGCATTTGGAAGGATCGCATCATAGGCCCCCTCTTTTTCGATGAACATGTCACTGGAGGCACCTACCTACGTATGCTCAAGGAAGAAGCATTTCCCAGTGTCTTGAACGAAGAAGGAAATTTCCTACATGGTTCCAGCAAGACGGCGCTCCTGCACATTACAGCACCCAAGTAAGGGAATACCTGTACCAACAATTCCATGGTCATTGGATAGGACGTCGAGGGCCTGTGGAATGGCCAGCTAGAAGCCTGGATCTCACGCCACTAGATTTTTATCTCTGGGGCCACTTGAAAGCGCTGGTATACGCAGAGAAAATTAGGAGTGTTGAACATTTGCGGCAGCGCATTATTGAGGCATGTAACACCATTACTCCTGACATCATTCACCGTGTGCTTGCTGACTGGGTATCACGTCTGAATTTGTGTATTGAAAGCGATGGTGGACATATTGAGCACGTTCTGTAAATAAAAGCATTTGTTTTGCCTTTTTTTATTATTTTTCCTATGATGCCGGACTTATGGGACACCCTGTGTGTGTATATATATATATATATATATATATATATATATATATTACGACCCTGTGAAGCTTCGAGATTCGATTTTATTTCGAATCGGGAGAGAGGATTCGATTTGATTCGTTAGCATGGGCTCCGATTCGATATTTTCGAATCTCCATTAAGTCGAGTAAACAACATCAGTGATGTTGTTTTGAAGAACACTTTCGTAAATAAACACTTTTCTTTTAACTTAGATTATAATTCAATCTATATCCTGAGACCAATCTCTTGCGCAATAACGCTTTTATCATACTTTAATACCATCGTTCCTCCTCAGGATCAAATACTTAATACATTCTTTTGAGAAGGATTTACTTTGTCCTTTGTTCTCAACAAGATTTAATTAATTTTAGGCTTATTATTAATTGTGTGTAGAAACACTCTTATTTATATATGTACAGTTGATTCGATTCGATTTGAATTGTTTGGGATGATTTGATTCGAGATTCGATTCGAAAAGAAAACTGTGACTAGCAGGGCCCAAATATATATATATATATATATATATATATATATGTGTGTGTGTGTGTGTGTGTGTGTGTGTGTGTGTGTGTGTGTTCACTGTAAATTTATTTAATGTTCAGCTGAGTCTTTAAATATACCCTCTTTGTCAACCATA
Source organism: Bathynomus jamesi (assembly GCA_023014485.1). Classification (NCBI taxonomy): domain Eukaryota; kingdom Metazoa; phylum Arthropoda; class Malacostraca; order Isopoda; family Cirolanidae; genus Bathynomus; species Bathynomus jamesi. The sequence goes on along the minus strand of JAJOZX010004411.1, from coordinate 310,648 downwards.
TTTTTTACTAACTATTGTTCAAATTGAATTTGTAAAAAGACAACTTATCCGATTTGAATAAAGTACCCTCATTTTAAATCAATATGAAGGGTTTAATACGATTTCTGTTTCATTTTGTTATCGTTGGAATTGTGGTTTTGTTATCTCGGTGAAAGAGGTTACCACTTTTTGGGGGGACAGTGAGTGGTTAGCATCGCCGACTACGAATCCAAAAGCCCCGGGTTCGATTCCCGGTGACGACAGGCACGCGTAGCAAACCCAGCTGTTCAGCCTTCCGTACGATAAAAACTGGATGGTAGATAAATGGATACCCTGGGTAGCCTAGTGGTTAAGAAGCTGGCCTGCTGGTTAGAAGGTCGTGAGATCGACTCCGGGAGGGACTTTGTAATTTCTAACCACCCGTGGTGGGTTGTGGTTCGGATTCCACGTAAAAGCCATAGGTCTAAGGTGAAGCAATAAGTTTGACCTTCGTCAGAATGAACAATTCAGACAAATGCAAAACCAAGGTAAACGAAGTTATATATATATATATATATATATACACAGTATATATATAAATTGGAAATCATTGCTAATTCTTAAAGACTTCTTTTTTTTAACACCAGAGCGCTTTTCATATCTATATAATGAAAATAAAGACTTTGAAAAGAATTCTTTCTCTGAATTATTTACAAATATATTCAGTTCAGAAGCGTTAAAGAACTCTTTGTTTAGCGAATGCCTAAATTTTAACTCTTTTTAAAGCATTTTTTATGTTACATTTAAGAGAATAAAAAGACGTTTTTCATCACTTCACAAGACAAAGTCTTAAAAAAAAGCTTCAGTCAAGCATTTTTATCTCTTTGAAGAAGTAATGTTTTGGTATATATATACATACTCTCTCTCTCTCTCTCTCTCTCTCTTATATATATATATATATATATATACACATGGAAATCATAAACCGTCTTTACACGAGGGCTAAAGGCTAATAGATAACAACACCAATAAATTAAAGGAAAAAAATTCACCACAAAATTAAAATTTTATTTGAAATTTTGATCTAAATCTCATTTTGGTGTATTGAGAATAACCAATAAATTTTGGCCTCCAACAAATTCAAATTTCGCAATAATCACTTTACGAGCTGCATTATATATATATATTATAATATATAATATATATAGTTTACTCGCGTATGCAAATATATCCTAGATCTTTTACTTGTTTTTATAGCTTCCTCGAAACACGCACACACACACACACACACACACACACACACAAGACAAAACACACACACACACACACACACACACACACACACACACACACCCAAGACAAACAAACAAACACACACACCCAGACAAACAAACAAACACACACACACACACACGCAATCCAGCTGACAAGTGCCCTATTATCTTTCCTTCCCAAGACCTATAAAGAGATGGTCGATTGCAAAGACCTTCTCGTTACTCTATTTATAGAATAGAGAATAGACAACATGCAAATAAGATGTGTCTTCCATTATCCTCTGACTCGTCCGCAGTGAAAGTTCATCGCTAAAAGGAAGCCAATTGACCGTGATCTTAAAAAGGTGAGTTCGACCTCTCAAACCATGCCTTGTTCATGGTAGAATAGCATGGCATAATAGCGTTATACAGGAATCCAACACTGATGTATCAACTCTTTGAAGGCATTGAGCTATATCTTTTTATCTATATAAAAAACATTATATATATATATATATATATATATATATATATATATATATATATTGCAAGTGTTCCCATGCGTGGCTCCCAAAATCAAGGTTGGTGGTCAAATGTGATCATCTGTAGTCTCTCTTTATAAGGGAAGATTTATTTTCTTTTTTGCACTGAAATAATGAGAGAGAGAGAGAGAGAGAGAGAGAGAGAGAGAGAGAGAGGGTTAAAAATCGTTTGCGAACGTACCCTAGACCTTGATTCGATGAATTCCCGAATGCATATTTGAACACATCATATTTTTGTCGAGTGTTTCTACATCCGCGATTTATTCTTTGCAACATGAAAAGTGAAGACGAATATTGATTACAACAACTTTTTAGTTAACATAACGTTAGCATAAGTTAATAAAAGAATAAATATAATTGCAGGGTGTGTGTGTGATTTTTTTTTTTTAGTTCATCTCGTTAAATATGCCGTAACTTTTTATTTACTGGGTTCGAGTCATGCACGATTCAGTGTTGAAACATCAAAACAATGTGCAATATTATATTTAATTTTATATAAACTCAGAATAATATGGTATAAGCTGGCTTCCCGCAAGGCGAGGGACGGATTTTTATTTTGAAGCATTATCTGAGGTGTAAGTCGTACAAGGAGTGCCAAATGGCATTCAGGAAAGTGCCAAATAAGCCCTCAATTTGATATTAAATTAAAACTTCAGAAAACTGGAAACGTTACTGATCACCCTGAACATAAATATAATCGCATCTGGTTATTCTGATTTCTAAAGTTCATTATATAGAACGTTATGACGTGTTTAAAGTGTTGTGTTGCGTGCATAAAAATTAATGTCTCCTTGAAAGATTCATTCAATGGCTACACATTTGGAAAACGTAAAAGGTATGTTGTCAGTTTCCCATCAGTAGATTCTTTGACAAGCGCTCATCAGCACTCATATGAGGACTTTGGGGTACCCAGGGAAGAGGTCTCATGCCCTGTCCTCTTTTCCATTTTATATTCAAACCAGAAATGTAACCCGAGGAAGCTTTTGGAAAATATGTTGATCATAGTTAAAGATTCTTTGGTAGTATAGTATTTCTTAGTGGTTCTTCAAGGATTACACGTAGCTGAATCTAAACGCTTCTCTACGAACACCAAATCTGTTTTACCGTCATACAAAATTGTCGTTCACACCTTACCTTTTTCATCATATTTTACAGTGAGTTGAAGGCAATGAGGGTGGAAGTCTTCAGGTGGAGTTTTCCACACCTAAATTCGACCATCTGCAGATGTAAAATGCTGAAATCTGAATTCATGGCAAGATACTTCACGTTCCAGAATCGAGAATCTTACTGACCATTTTCGTAGCTGAATCTGCCTTTTATGCCTTTCAGAAAGGAAGGGTTGATTCGAATTAGTCAAAATATGCACTCGCACAGTCCTCCTACAGTACACTGGAGATTAGAGAAGAGCCGTAACACTTAGGAGACCCTACCCTTCTGAAAACAGTTGGTTAGTTAGTTAGGGCATGACGAGCAAGAGCTACTTCTTTCGCGGCATCACTGTTCATGGTCTTCTTGGTCGCGTTCTCTATTTAAATTCTGGAAGGCACGTCTTGAGCAATCTCCGTTGTTCCGGCAAGATCCTAATTAAGCGGTCTACAAGTACAACACGGCCACGGTTAAAAGGAGATGGTCAGAACCGTTTGTCTTCGGTATGTCGACGATGCGTGAATGGAATTTACAACAATTGTTGTTCGTAAACATGCAAATAATTAAGGGTTCTGGAATATCTTGACGTGTGGAACTACCTTACATTCAGAAAACAGGATGGTTAAATTGCTTTGGTAGGGCCCTCTCCCTCTCTCTCTCTCTCTCTCTCTTAATATATACAGTATGTATATATATATATATATATATATATATTTTTTTTTTTTTTTTTTTTTTACCCCCAAAAATGCCTCAAGGATTGAAGCATTTTCGGGGGAAAGTTAATAACACTTTTATTAACATAATTTGGGTATGCTGAATCTATTTAAGGTGTCTGCCAAGCTTTATTTTTACCTGTAGATGTTCAAATTTTGAATTAAAAATTAGATCCAATTTTACGGATCAGACATGAAACACAACGTATCCAAACCGTAATAGAAAATAAATATTTCACACTAGCTTTTTGTGCTTAATAACACATAGGAAATAAAAAGCATCCCAAAAAATTTCTAAAAGAAATCTTTAATTTATATTGGTAAAGATACGCCGGCAATTAACATTGAAAGTACATTACATATAAAACAAATGTACAGTATGGTTTCATCCCGTATGCGTATCATTGTCACAATTCTCAGCTTTTTCTGTGCAGCCACAGATTGAATAGCATGGCAGACCAGCTTCTCTGCATCCACACCGTAAGCTTCTGCACTCGGTAGTACGCTTGCGAGGAATTATTTCCAAATATGCCCCGGGAACTTGGGCACTGAAGGAAGTGACATGAAGATTGGAACCAAACTATTATCCTCATACCTTCATCCCATTGTATCTGGTGCTGGATGGACTGGGTGCTGAATATGGACTTGCCTCCATACCAGTGCCTGATAATGACTTCGTTGGATGTGAACTATTAGAGCATCACTCGAAGGTGGCATATTTTCAGGTGTCTAAGTCTTCAAGAAGAGGTGACATCTGGCAGTATCCATAGTTTTATAGTTTTGAATGTTATAGATCCAGCATATAAATGCTTCTGTATTATTTGTAGTCTCAGTCGTAAGGTCACTTTTGCCTAAATCTTTTATAAATTCATGATGGCTGTGAAACACTCCACAAGCTGTTTCCTTTCTATGTCCGGCAAAGAAATAAGTGGTAGCACGGCAATGAAATGGAAGAAGTGTTTTCAGTACACTTGAATTATATCAAATTTGCGAGAAAATAGCGTGCACTGGAATAAATTTTTGCCTCTTTGTAGTGCCAGTAGCAGTGCCTCCGTTAGGTGCCCACGGAGCGCGGGGGACTCCAACATTGGCCGGTATATATTTTTTTTATTTTACGGGAATTCCTCCCTCAAGTCGCAATGAAATTGTTTTGAATGATTTTTGTGTTAAAAATCATGTTTTTCTTCAGTCTACAGTAGTTAGTCTTCGTTTACTTACTTTAACTTTTTGTTTGTTTTCAGCCTGTTTCGCTACAAAGTGACTTTTACTGTCTGCTGTTCAATTAAAACGGACGTCAACTGCCAGTGACATCCTCAAAACTGAAGCTCATAAAAAAAATTACTTAAATTCTACAGTCTCGGTATAGGATGTCAAATCTGGCTATTATCTCCACTGAAAAAAATTTTAAAGCGAAAAACTAAGTTATGTGGACATTATTGACGATTTTGCGTCTGGAAATTGTAGGGAAAAACTGGAAAATTAATGCTGATGAAGAAATGTAGAAGAATGTAGAAAAAAGTTGAAGGAAAAAGTAGGAAAATGTAAATATATTACTGATTATTTTGTGTCGCTACTCATTATGTTGTGTTAAATTTTGTTACAAAATAAATTTTATTACTCAAAACTGATGCCTGCATTTGATTGGTCAGCTCAAAAATAGGGGCCCCCAACAGGAGGTCTTATCCCAATGATACCACCTCCCTTTTTGCCGATACTGTTTAACCATTCATGGCTCTCATCTGGATCCACCTGGTTAATTTCAATTTTGGCATCTTCACTACAAAATTTCCAGCCTTGAATTCTGCCTCAATTTCAGCAGGAAGATGGTGCATTTCATCTTTGCATATTGTCCCCCAGTGGGCATAATTGATATGGTCATACTGTACCTCATGAAGTAAGGTAAGTTTTGCTGAGATGGATGAAGATGTAAATCCCAAACTTCATCCCTCTGTGATCGCGTAAATATGAGAAGAATTTTCACCATATCTGTATACTCCAACCAGAATTTGAAATTAGATGGTAGTGTGCTTATATTCTTTGAAGATGTCTGAACTCTTTCAGATGACAGGAGAGAAACAAATCCATTAATACTTCCTGGTGAAATGTAGTTTTTCATTTCTTCATGTAAACTGTAATCCTTTTCACCAGTGAACTTAAGCACCTGGGGCATAAGAAGTCCCCATAATGCCTGGAACATAGTTTTAGGCTCGCATGCCTTTTTCATAGTCTTTTTCAACCGACATTCTTTCTGCAGATTTTGGTCCAAGCAAATTACTTTCAATACACACATCTGAGAGACCCAGTATTGCATATGTTGTCCTATCATCTGGAGAAATTTTAATGCAGTGTGAAGTCCACGAAGCCACACAATAAAAAATTGTTGATATTCTGGTGTAGCCCACTTTAGCCTCATAAACATGCAATAAAGAGCTTCATCAGCCGTTAGCACAACAACTGCTACTTACTTAACCCCTTATTTTGCTACTTACTTAACCCCTTATTCTCTTCTTTTAACTCCCTATTCTCTTCTTTTAATCCCCTACTCTTTTCTTTCTCTCGGCCTAACCTTAGAGTGGATCTTAGGGTTTTTGTTAGCCTTAGCTTCTGTAGAGCTGTAGAACTGTTGACCAAATTCGTTTGCTACATGTCTGCACCTTTGTACAACTGTATTTAAGGCATCCAGTTTGTGTACTGGAGACTGAATGATGGATATGTACTAGGGTGTGTCAATTTTGGGGGTGAAATGACTAAATTGAAAATCATGTGATTTGGTAGCAATTTAATGTAATCATTTGGCATACAAAATAATATCCTTGCTTCAAAAACAATAAAAAATAACTCCTACCTACATCAATTTTAATTCAAAAATTCATTTTTCCGTAAATTCGTAGCAAAATAACAAATGTGCGCAAACATCCTATCAACATTTAAAGTGGCAATAAGATATCATTCAGAGTCTTTATTTGAAAGTAACCAATGCAGTCATGTCCTTTTTGTTGCGGTTCCTTGACATCAGCATTCGGTTTGCTACTTGCGCTTTGATGTAGCCTTCTCGCCTCTCGTGACTGTAAACTTGACCAGCTGCTTCTGTAACCATTTTCACACATCTCTCCACACTCTGAGTGTGAGAAGGCCACTTTGGCACTTGCATTGGGGCCTCTTTAAGTTGTGTTAAATCTTTATTTGTTATACATGCTGTCAGTGGTGGCTCCAAAACTTCCGAACTCAAGTTAACTAATTTTGACAATTTCGTGGCATTGACGTTTATTGAAGGTACCTTCCTTGTCTGAACAGAGCAGTCTCCCAGCTGGTCATCATCTAGTGATGTTCCTCTAAACTTTAGAATGATTTACACAGCCTCAGCTCGCTCTTTGGTACATTGGCTGCAGAGTATTGCTTGCAAAACTGCCTCTGGCCTAGCATACCAAGCGGACCTTCTCACCACAGGTAACACGATGTCCACCACTACTTTCCTTTGGGTTCTCAGTAGCTGTAATTGAAACAAGATGTGGTTGGGCCCCTCCATCCACATTGGATTAAGTTTTACATTGAACCAGTGAGGAAGATAAAACCCAATAATAAATTCAACAATCAACCTCAAATTCTGTAGCATTTTGCCCTTCAGTGCATGTTTGGAAACCCAAATCCTGCAGAAACGAATCGCTGTAGTTAACCAACGACTGTGACTTACGGGTCCAATCTCCAAGAGAGCCAGATTTTGAGGCAACTTCCTGATCTGATTGCTTGAACAATACGATAAGCGTAAGATTGATCCGTGCTGAGGTCTTTGATAACTTCTTCAGACAACACTGGAAGGGGAGGGCCTACTTCGACCTTTGGAAATTTTGTATTTATTTATAATTCCGTTGCTTCATCTGGCATGTTGCCAAGGGGGCCTGACCACTTGTTGTTGCTCTTTGTAGGACCATCAAATTCCTGGATGAGACGACGAAGAGGTAGTTCCCCTGTGTGCAAATCACATACAATCCAAACAAGCCTTCTTCCAAGTTTTTTCTCTAAATGCGTCATAACACCGCCCTGCCATCCATGGCCGTAACTACCTATGAGGTCACCGAGGTTCGGACCTCGGTAATTATTTCCTAAAAAAAAAAAAAAAGAGACTGAACCGTTCTCCGTGTATGAAACGCATATTACCGCTTTTCTTTTGAAAAGAGGGAGCGTCGAGCGTGTATTAAACATTAGAGGGCTTTTATTATAGACAAGGGTTTTGTGTTTAGTGTATAGCTTGGGTTGTGTTTGTAGATGTCATTTTGGTCTGAATTTTGCTCGTCCCGCCGCGCTCGAAAAAATCTGGACCTCACTAATTTCTAAACCCTAGTTACGGCCCTGCTGCCATCCAGTGTTCACCGCAGCTGAGTCTCCACCAACGGCCTGCAGTGAACTGTCAAGTCTTTTTTCTTGAAGCCAACATATTATTTGATCAGCAATTGCCTCTGCATGTTTCTTGCCTTCTACTTCTGCTTCAGGAACAAAGTGAAACAAATAGCAGCCACCAGGTTCGGAACACACAGAGTAGTGTTCTTCTTTGATGAGCGGGAAACTTTCTGTCCATTCCCTCTACCTCTAGGAGAACTTTTGTGTCATCTCTTCTTCCATCAAACAAAAGGCAAGAGAGACCTTCCTCCTTCAAATCTTTTTCATGCTGATCAGATATTTCCTTCATTATTTTTTCTTGTGCTCTTCTTATCTTATTATGATCTATCACTAAGGATGTATCCTCTCGGCTGATGAGGCCTGCATCTATCCAAGCGGCAGTGGCAATCTCTGCAGTCTCTCGTAGTTCCGTATGGTGGCGAATACTGGCAAGGGCAATGTTTGAGCTGTCTTTAGTGTTGTATTTCATTCTCTTCGGCGAAGGTTCAGATGGCATTTTGGAGCTATCATCTGATGTTGCTTCGTTCTGTTCATCTGAAGAGCTTTCAAAGAAGTGAGAAACCTCTTGATAGAGCTCTTCATCTCTTTGGGTGGCTTCTTCACTCTTCTTTTTCTTCCTTTCTTCCCTCTCTCGGATTTTCTCTTTTTTCTTAGCAATAACAATCTGTTTTTTGGTTTCTGAATAATCTGCCGAACCAATCTGCATAATTCTTTGGCCTCCTGCCTTTGTTCTCTGCGCCTTTATGAAAGCCAGCTCCAAAACAGGGATCTTCTTCTCACGAGGACAGCGACAATCAATGTGAGGGTGAGGTTCTCTTCTGCATGAGGGAGAACAGTTGGCTTCAGAACACAACTCTATGGGACACTGGCAGTTAAAAATGTCAAGAAGAGTATCAAGTGTGTGCAGAAATTTATTTTTCTTTGCTAGTTTTCCTTTACCAAGTGATGTCTCAACTGCTTTGTGCCACAGTTTTGTTAATTTTAGCTCAATAGTTCTATACTGATTGAGTACAGGTGGTTTGAATAACATTAGCTTTTTTCCACTGATGCAGAAGAGGGGGAATCATGTCCCTTATGAGCTCTTTCTCTGTGTAGTTCCTTCTATCCTTTGTATTTTGTTCACGAAGGAGTAACCCTAGTCTCAGCATGTCTCGCACTGTTGGTAGTTCTGATACTGGAAGCTCCTTGCCTGTACCGACTAACAGGCTCAAGTGGCATGACGACTGACCTCTTGTCTTCAATTTTGGCATCTTAGGAATATCTGAAAAGAAAGAAAAACATTTAAGTATTTTATATCAATTACGATGTTTCAAAGTTTAGTCATTCGATGTTCTAAAATTCAATAAAAAAATATTTCATGGGATTACAACATAATTAAACAGAAGAATATGATAATAATAAATAATTGTAATAATCAATAATCCATACTTACAGTTAAACTGTAGTATTCGTCTAGTAGAATAACTATGAAGTAGGTACAAGAGCAATAACAGCAAACCACCGTCTATGACGTCTAAGAGGCAATTGAGGACTGAGAGTGAGGGACAGTTCTATTCATGTTGTGACTTGTACATTGTACAACAACTATATGACCTTGAAAACACTCCATATGCGATCAGTGGGATAATTCTGTGACAGATGAATAGTTAATCAATTTATGTCCTATTATTTAGTAAAAGAGTCAATTTCTGAAACTTTAAGGTAAAATTGATGTAGGTAAGGGTTATTTTATTTCATTTTGGTTGGCCAATTTCAAGTTTTGACATGAAAAGACACTATATTTTCACTACCAAAATTGATTTAAAAAAGTTGACAAAATTGACACACCCTAATGTGTACCCTATAGTGGTTATCTCTGGATCTGATGTACGGATTTTCTGGCTGAAGTAGGTCCAGCCTATTTGGGTATCACTTTGATCTTGGCGTGATATTAAAACTGCCATATCAGCAGCACATGCCTTCGTTGCTATTGGTGAATCAAATGTTGACTGATTGCAAAGGTGGGCAGTTGCGCCGCAAAAAGTTGCGGCGCAACTTGCGGCGCAACATTTTTGGTTGAGCTTGCGCTTGCGCCGCACATTTTTACAGAGAGTTGCGGAATTGTTTGCGGCGCAACTTATATATGCAGTTTCAAGATTAGCGCGCAACGCGCAACATTTAATATTACTTCTCTGTAAAAATAACCCAAGCGAATGTAACTTAAATATTTTTATCTGGCAACACTGCATTTCAATTGTTTACATTCAGTCACATTCTCAATGCGCCAGTATCACTCTGACTTTCTGTTGTTTTCGTTTCTTTTTACTTTTTAGTACTAGTACTAGTACTAGTATTATGGATCGTTTTGTGGTGTCTGTGGCCGACAGCACTGATGCGGAAGCGGCAGACAAAGGGGACTTCCTCGAGCAGCTGTACGACACAGGAGTAATCAGCAAACAGAAGAAGGAGAGCACAGTGCTGGTGAACAGTTTCCTGGACCAGAGGCCGGAGAAAAATATCGCGAGGAACGTGTTCACTTGCAAGGAACTGACAGACCTCTTTGTGCAGTATAACACACCCATTCCCTCAAGTGCGGCTGTAGAACGTCTGTTCTCTTTGGGGAAGGATGTTCTGAAGCCAAAACGGGCTGGACTCTCCGATCCACACTTTGAGATGCTGGTGTTCATGAAGGGGAACCTGGCTCTTATGTAGTGATTTTTTTGCATTTATTATATATTGTAATAAAATATTGATATTATCTTTTTCTGTATCAGATATATTTTGTTTAACTTGTAAAAAGGCTTTTTATTTTAATATTATTTTATTTATTTTTCAAAAGTTGCGCGTTGCGGTTGCGCTTGCGGCGCAACTTTTTGAAAAGGGTTGCGCTTGCGCGTGCGGCGCAACTATTTCAGCAAGTTGCGGTTGCGGCTGCGGCGCTACAAAAATCGTTGCGCGTGCCCACCACTGACTGATTGTACCATTCGAGTTGTATATCATCAATCGATGCTGGTTCTGTATATTGAACCCCATTTGATACGCTGGCAAATTCAGATCTGCTCATTGACCTTGCTGCCATGATGCCACATGGGTAGCATGGAAGCTATTTTTACTATCAACACTACTGTCACTAATGTCAGTGTTGTTGCATGTAAAATGTGCAAATCGTCCAGGCACTAGGTTTTGTGGTATAACTGCTCCTGTATTTGGGTTCATTGATTTGAGAGTGCTTTCTGCTAAAGCTATGTCAATCTGCTTAATATTATCATAGCTGACTGTGTTATCCCACCAACACTTGATGCAAAGTAAAACCCAGGCCCACATGCTTTGGAGTCCAGTGTTTTCCGCTATTTATATCAGTGATGTAGTCGAGACCACCATGGCCGAGACCGAGACCGGTCTCGATACCGAAACCGAAACCGATACCATATGCAATTTTTGCCCGTATTCAATATTGTGTAATGCCTAATTCATAAGCTCTGTATTTCGCATTCAGGAATAAAGATTCTAAAGAGTTCATCAAGTGACAATTGCAAAATTTACTCATAATTTATTCACAAATTCATAGTTTGTGACATTTTTCAGCAGTTAACTGCCTACTTAAAACAAGATAAGTGTTCGTCCCACTTGAGGAACATCAACATACTCAGTACATCTGAGATCTTGTAAAATATTCCTCGTGTAGGTCTGTACTTACTATGAAATTATTGAAATCATGGATGGTGCTTTCTTTATACAAATTAAAACTCTCTTCATGTTTTTGGATTTTTTTAATGGATGGTGAAGTAAAGTAAATAAAAAATCAGTGATGTACTCGAGACCACTATGTCCGAGACCAAGACCGAGACCGAGACCAGAAAAGAAGGTCTCGAAAACGGACTCGAGTCCTACATCACTGATTTATATTATAGACTAAGTCTTGTCAAATGCTAGAACGTGTCATCTGTATGTTCCTCATTGTCATCCTCATAGTCAAGAAGTTGTTGTCCATCAAGAAGCAGACGGACAAACATGTAAGCATACTGGCACACGAGCCATTACTTTTTCTTCAGTAACATCAGCTCCTTTGTAGACAGGATGACTCTTCACATCAGATCTAAGTTTGAGTGCCACATATACCATTTCCAGCTGGTAAGCTGGAATAGTTACCTCGTTGTCTTGAGCCTTCATGGTAGAAAGTGGTACATAGTGAAATTTTATGGTACTAGTATTGTTTTCCTATATTCAGTCGGTTGATCTCAACGTGGGATAAAGTCAAATATATTGTCAACAAGAGGTTGGAATTTTTCTTTGAATGTTGCCCTTCGGTTGATAAAACACGGGAGTACTGAACACCAGCACCTTCAGCAAGTATACAGTACCGTTCCTACACTTCGTTGAACTCCAAAATGTCTGTGTTGGAAGCTTGAAGCATGACTTTAGATGAGTTTGTACTTCTTGTGAATGCTTTGTAACGATTAGGATGGTATTTTCGTCCAGTGACTATTAGATCACTAACTGTTGCCAAACACACATTTAAAGTAAAGTCATATTGAGCTGTTTCCATCGTACGATGGCTCATCTTGAACTTTGTATTTGACGAAAGCTTTTGTTCTGAATCAAAAACTTGGTAAAATATGCATGCATCATAGTTCATTGGCTTCACAGTACTGCGCAGTCTGGATACTTTTGGTGTATGATTTTCAGCACTGGGTTTGTATTGCATGGTACCAGTTGCTAATTTGCTATACTTGTGATTTTCCTCGAAGTTCCTCTAGTCTTGCTGTCTTTTCTTTGCTAGTGTAGCTTGCACAACATAACTTGTGCCCAGAGATGGGCAGTAATGTATTTGGCATTACTCAAATACGTATTTAAATGTAATTTGTATTTAAATACTGTATTTATAAATACATTTATTTTCTAGTATTTAAATACATATTTATATACATTTTAAAAGTAACTGGCATTTATAAATACATATATTTCAAATATATTTTCAATTACATGTTTTTGAAAGAGAACGTGGGACCACGTCATGGGTGATAACAAAGGATTCTTACCACACACTATAACATTCTCAATACATACTTCCTAGATGGTAAATTAGCTTACTACTATTGCATTTATATTTACACATATTGCAGGAAATGCAGATGTATAGCTATAAGGAAACTGCAGGCTAAAAAGGGAAATTATATGATTATTATTTAGACCGGCAACACTGTATGCAACACACCACATGGTCACTGTTTGTCAATGTGTCCACTTTTAATATGTCTAAACAAGAAAGAAACAATAAAGGAACCTATTCAGGTTTACCTGATATTGCTGATAATCTTGCTGCAAACAGGGAACAAGAAAAGAAAGAATTAGTGAATGAGATTAAACATTCATTGTTGGATGGAAAATATTTTCATAAGTATAAAGTCCTTAAATCTGTATTCAGAAAGTGCAACACTACATTTCCTTCATCAGCACCAATGGAGAGACTATTTTCTTTTGCTGGATTTGTTCATTCACTTAGGAGAGGAAGACTGTCTAACAAACTATTCGAGAGCCTATTCCTAATGAAGACAAATATGTAGATTGTCCTCGTTCTTCCATCCATTCCTCTTACGTATTTTTTCTTTTTTTACGTAGGAAGGAAGTTTACTTATCGTTGCCTGTTCTGAGCGTTGTGTTATAGTGGTTTAGCTATAGTTATGGCTAATACCTTCAGTACTCGAAGGTGTATACCATCAGGGCCAAGAGACTCGCTTATTTTTTATTTATCTACTTTCTTCATGATCATCTCTTCAGTTATTACAAAAGAATTTTTATTTTTTATTAAAGAATTCCACTTTTTGAGTAACAGGTCATCAATAAAATGTTGTTCTATTTGTATCTTTTATTTTGTAAGTTGTAAAGCTGTAATGTAACCATGTCTTGTAGCGATCATGTAAATTAAGATGATCTAACAATGTATTTAAATACATTTTCACAGTAATATATTTAGTATTTAATTACATTCATTTTAGGTGTAACGTATCTTGTATTTAATTACAATCCTCACCAGTATTTAGTATTTAAATACATTCAAAAGTATTTATGCACATCTCTGCTTGTGCCACGTCAATGGGGTCTGAATGTTGCCGCTTGTGAAGACCAAGTCAATTCTTTCTATGGCATCATTTTTGGTGTCTCAGTTTTTTTCCTCAAATCATTTGACTCATTTAAATGCAAAAAACTTAACTTTTCTACGTGAAGGTCAAAATATGATAATAAAAACCCACTCAGGACGACCGGTACATATTGGTAGCGTTTCAAATACACACATTCATAAATTAACCCTGCAAAAAATTCAGGCCTTAATTAAGGATTAATTTAGTTAGTACTTGTTGATTTGCTTGTAAAGTCTTTACTTGCTTATTTTCCTGTCAGATAATGCAATGGACAAAGGAAATGTTTCTTAGTTTCTTTAGATTTAATATGAGATCATTTTTCTATCTGAACGTGTCCAAGTTGTTTTGTTTGATGCAGTGTGTGTAATGGCTGAATAAAGATCAGAAGAAAACAGTTATGCAGTTCGTATAACAAACAATGGTGAGAAATTTGTATTGTAAGACTGATTGATTAGATTAGAAAAAAGCATTCATCAACATTGACGCATGATGATGAAAAACAAATATTCTTACTGTATATTGTAATTTTCGATATATCTCTCTCTCTCTCTCTCTCTCTCTCTCTCTCTCTCTCTCGGTTTGTTTAAAAAAATTCCCTACACTTAGTTCTTCCCAACTTTAAAGAGATTCCTCTGATTGTTTTGTGCCACACATAGCATGAACAACCATCGAGCAACTTATTTTTGATTACTTGCTTCATAAACACCTCTAAGTGAGAGGCTCTTGAATTCGCCATAGCAACAACGGGTGATTACCCACAAAACACTTTCATCTCCATAAGGGACAACTACACGGGGATAGATACAGGGATTCTCCACTGATATTTTTCTCCGGAAAGAGATTTTCTCTGCTCTCGTGGTGGCACAAAATCGCGAAGTATGAGCAACCAATATATCACTTGCGCATAAACATCTTTCAAGGCGGGAGACCCAAATTGAACACTTGCGACATTCAAAGAGTTGACAGACAAATACGCATGACAGACATCCAATTACAGAAAACACTCTCAGACATTCGCCTTCCTTGTTAATAAACTAGATAAGTGTTTTCTAGAAAATCATTTTATCTGAGTAATTGGACGCAATATATTATAAATATTCGGTACGGTGGCTTTGGCAAGCAAACTACGGAGAAATGCTGCAACGACGAAATGATGACTTCTTGTACATAATAAATAAATAAAAAAGTCCTTTAAAAAATTCATGGCGTAGATTAGATTAGTATCATAGTTTAGTTCACACTATCCTTTATTTTCCACTGTCTTCTAATGCGTAACTGAATACACGAGATAAGTGTACGCATGGTGTGAATGAACTCTGAAGCTATTTTTTCATTCTTTCCTAAAAATCTTCTTTCACCACTATTTTCTATCAACAATGTTTGGCGAAAGAGAGAGAGAGAGAGAGAGAGAGAGAGAGAGAGAGAGAGAGAGAGAGAGAGAGAGAGAGAGCCTTGTCTTTTCCATACTTTACTATAACTACAAGTCCTGTGTGAAAGCTTTACACGTCTATAAATGTAAGCATGGTATAAATTTTCAGTGTTTTTTTATTGCTATTTCTAACTTTTCTGTTTCCTTCTTGGGCTAACCTAGAGTCAATCTTAGGGTTTTTGTAACTCTCTCTCTCTCTCTCTTGCTGTTTATTATTTTTTAATTCTTTTCTTTTCTCTCGACAAATTAAGAAAATCCGGTGAACTACAGAGCCCTTGGCTCTATTTTCTTATTTTTCTCCACCAGATTTAATTAATTACTCACAAAGTACTAAAAATTTGCTTCTATAATGAAATTTGATCAATATCATATTAAAAGTATATATTTAATGAAAAGTTTTAACTGCATATATTGTTTTTTAGTTGATCCAAAATGCAAAATGAGGCTTTCTTTTAAATTCAAATTTTTGAGCATATAAATGTACAAATCGGGCCTGGCAGACACCAGAAATGGATTCAACATATTCATATTGCGTTAATAAAAGTGTTTACCAATTTTTCCCAAAAAATGCCTCCAGAAATTTATGGAGCTACAAATCTCAGATTTCCGCCTAGACTCTGATAATACAACACAATGCAATTTAACAGGTGCATAAAACATATTTGCAGTCTTCAAAGTGGGCATGTTAAATGTCAAAGGAAAAAATACCCATAAAGCCTCACCTGTATCTTTACTGGAACAGAAAAAGGGCAAATGTAGATTCGAAACAGGAAGAGAAAGCACGAAACTCGAGGAAATAATGAAAACTTTACGAGACATCTTTAAAATAAAAAAAAAATGGAGATTTGAAAAGGCAAGGCTAAAAAAATTCATGTCTGCATGAGAACGTTTTACGGATGTGAGGAATCAAAACATCAGTTGGAGATGAAGATGTTGCGTATGTTTTTAAACGGGAAAAAGTTAATGAAAGAGTTATATTAATTAACTTTTGGCATAACGGAGAAGTTAGAATTAATTCTTTTAATAATGGTACGAAACATATTTTGAATAGTATCTATCATCTTAGGTCGTAGTTATTTTGAAACACGTTTAAAAAAAAATTCATTCATACAGACACATATATGTATATAGAAGAGATGGACTTGGACACACACACACACACACACACACACACACACACACACACACCAATCAATTAATCAACCAAACAGACAGACGAAGCCAACGAAAATATAAACATTGTTTCTAAAAAGGAAGTTATCTCATTAAAAAAAATTAGAAAGAAACTATACAATTACTGCACTTTTCCCCTGCGATCAATTCTTCAACTAAACTCTTTTCTCTTCTGGTCAAACCATATACAGTGGGGGTTTATAACTCGGGCTCATAACTCGGTTGAATCGGCGGGTCCACATATGGATAAAGAGACATTAGATTTTGCCTAGAAATAACTAAGGAGCCGAAGAGGCTTGTTTGTCGATACAAGAAAAAGAAAAAGAAAAAACTTCACTCTACTCTAAATGTCAGTTTCCTTGACCTCAATCCTGTAAGACAATATTGAGAAAAATACTACATAGGAAAGGGGATCCTTGCATGCAAATGTATTACTGAGAACCTCAGTTCAAAGGAGAGAGAGAGAGAGAGAGAGAGAGAGAGAGAGAGAGAGAGATGCCCACAGAACTGAGGGTATTTTGCAATTTGGTGAACTGAAATACATAAATAGAGAGCTAAAATATGCATTTAAAATTTTTCAGTATGCATTCAAACATCAAATGTAAGTAATGTCGAATAGTGAAAAGAATTCGACAATATTCGGAATTACACGAACAAAGTTAAATTTCATAATGTCCACACTCGACCTTATGTAGATTGACCTTATTCCAAATCGACATTACGCGATTTCACGATGTTAACATTTGAACGTAAATCAAAAGCTTATTAACCTAATCTAACCGAGAATACTGTAACTTAACCTAAACTTAACCTAATTTAAACTAACTTAACATGAATTAACTCGACACGCAAAAGGTTGAACCATTCGACCTTTTGCGTGTTTAGAATTTATGGTGTTGACATGTAATTCAACATTATGCGGGGATCGACATTATTCAAATCGACTATGTGTGCAGTTCGATTTTCTTCCCCTACGGACAGAGCCCGTGGCTCAGTGAGTAACACCGTTTCCCTATAAGTAAAAGTCGGGAGTCCGACTCCGGATGGTTCTGGTAATGATGATACAAGAGTTAGAGCAACGGGACTCATTAGTTGCCCTGAGCACTGTTCCACTCTCTGATTCTCCTCACTGATAAGTATGTATATATATATATACCATATAAAGGCGGTAAAACTCAATGAGTTGTTCCCTTCTCACTCAAGAATATCAACATTTTTAAAGTAATGAGTTAGAACATTTACTGAGACTATCCTATGACTATACCACTTATACCCTTATATCCATACGTCTATACCCATGCTTATCCTTATACCCATGCAGAAATTAACTTCTACAACCTATTATAATTTTAAGTTTTGAAGCCTACAACACACAATATATTCATAAATCACGTACAAATCTTTGCAATTATCTAAAAAATGTTTTACCTACAAACCTTATTTATCACCTTCAAAAGTCTTCGACTATCCAGGTGTAATTTTTACCTTTCAGGTAAACATGGGAGCACAACCAACTGCAATGCTGTTCATTGTTAATGGATCTTCATTTATCTCGCGAGGAATCGGATGTGAGATGTCGATCATACCATCATTTCTTCTTCTCGTGTATATGGAGGATCTGTTCACAATGACGTCATCATCATAGGGGGACAGCATCCTTTGATGAATTAGTATTATCTATATATAAGGTTTGTACGGTCTTTTTCCAATGTTATTTTTCTATAGAAGATAGCCTACATCATAGGTAAAGTAGGTTAGGTTAGTCTAAGGTTATGTAACAATGAAGAGACTAAATAAGTTGTTAGTGAAGAAGAGGGAGAGAGAGAGAGAGATAGAGAAAGAGAGAGAGAGAGAGAGAGAGAGAGAGAGAGAGAAGATACAAATTCGATCGTGAAGCTCGTATACAACAATGAGTGACCGAGGTTTAAAAATGAAAGGTCAGACTTCCTACTTGAGTCCTTCAATCGATTCCATTATTGCAAAATCTTGCACCATCTTTTTCTGCACCATCTTCTGCCATCTTTTTCTGCAATGATGACAAAGACTCTCATCAGAGACGAGAGGTGGAGTCCCGGAGCAATAAACAACACGAAATGTGTATGGGAAGTTCAGAGAGAGAGAGAGAGAAAAATGAATGTGTGAGTATGTGTTTGGCATTGTTTAACCTCCTTCGTAACAGCAAAGGTCATGTGACGGAAGGGACCTACAGCTTTACGTGGGATTCGAACTATCTAAAGATCGTTTCAACATCCATAGACGCAGAGGACGGTCCCCCATCCAACTACTACCCAGACCCAACCTCGCTTAACTTCGTTGACCCCCGCGAAAAGGGGTTGCATCCTGGCCCCGACGTAGCTCAACAGAGAACTAAAGAATAAAACTGAGAGAAAAGTAAGTAGAAGATGAAACATATACTCTCTCTCTCTCTGTACGTTTCAGTTCCTTCATTGATTGACAACGTTTCGAATACCGACTGCAGCTCTCATCAAGGCAAATTTTCATTTTGATGTTCATGGTCAATTCTAGACAAAAGTAATTCTTTAAGAATTAAAAAAAAATGGTTGACTGAAACTACTTTAAAGATTTCGGTTTCCTAATTAATGCAAAAGTATCTTTTTGCCTCCTTAAATGGACCCACCCCCTTAAATGTAAAAGAGAGAGAGGAGAGAGATAGAAACGTTTCAAAAGATGATTAAAAAAATGTTTCGAAAAAAATTAAAATTTAGGCGGTCACTAAACAAAGAATTCTTTCATTCTTCTGAACGTAATTTTATGTAAATAATTCATAGAAAGAATTCTTTTAAAAGCCTTTATTTTTCCTTTTATAAATATGAAAAGCTCTCCGGCATTTTAAAAAAAGGGGTTCTTTAAAGAGTTAGCAATGATTTCACACACACACACACACACACACAGACACACACCATACACACACACACACATATATATATATAATATATAGTGTAGAGAGACATTTATGAGCGTTATTCTTACTTAAAAAAAAATTCTCACCTTTTCATTACACCCCACAAAGTTCAGCTTATATAAATAAAAATATTACGTAATCATTTTTACATCCAAACCGTAATCGATAATTTTAATCTGTTTATTTAAAATAAATAATATATTTTTTTTTACGAAAATTTTCCGATTATTTTGATACAAAAAGGTAAAAAAAGGTGAAAAATTCGTAAAAAATAAAAAAAAGTAATAAATTATCGTGACTTCGTAAATATTCATACTTGAAATTATGATTGAAATGAGTTTTTGGACGTCTGATACAAAATCTCTAAAAATTACCACTTGTTCAAAGTGTAAAATTTGAAAGAGTTTAGGAAAATATTGTAAAAAAAAAAAATTTTAAAAGCTTTTTTGTAAAGTTTATTAAAAATTTGTTTCTGAAGAAGTGGTACTGAAAAGTTAGATTTATATACAGGGTGTCCCATAAGTCGGGTCTCATGGAAAAATTTATTTTAAATTACATTTACAAAAGTAATACATGAAAACTGTAACAAATGTTCAAATTGATGTCTTGTTTTGGGACCTTTTTTTTTTTTGTACTTTTTTAGTTACACTCGTGAGAAAAAGGTGGAAGCCTTTCCTCACGAGTGTAACTCACTTCTATTTTAGCCATTATGTGTTACTCTACCTGCAGCCAAAAAAAAGGTCCCAAAACAAGACATCAATTTGAACATTTGGTAAATTTTATTTAAGGTAACTTTTCCTATGAGACAGGACTTATGGAACATTCTATATATAGAAAATTATTAGGCCCCTATTATTAATAATAATAATAATAATAGCTATTCAACCTTCTTCGTAACGGCAAAGGTCACGTTTCGGGGGGGGGGGGGACCTACAGCTTTACGTGGGATCTGAACCTAGGGTGTTTACATCATCTGAATTATCACGGAGGACGGCCCACCACCCAACTACCAAAAACACACCGAAACGCCGCTAAACCTCGCTGACTTAACGGAAAGCGGTTGCGTAGTGGCCACGACATAACCCATATTGAAATTTACCACACACGCACACACACACACACACCACACACACATATATATATATATATATATATATATATATATTATTATATATAATTATATATATATATAATATATAATATATAATATTATATATATATATATATATATATATATATATATATATATATATATATATACTGTGTATATATATTATTATTTAAGCCATTTATCAATAATATTGGTTAGGAATATACAATTTATTTTTTCTAGATATTGATTTCGGAGATTGATACGGGATTTCATGCATACACATTTTAAATTTATTTTCATCTAAATCCACGTATTTAAAACTTGAGTTATATTTCCTTATAATAAATTAGTTATGAGTAAATATACAAAGATACTTATCTACCGATGAATGCCTGTGTTTTCTGGCCAGATTTATTTATAAAAATAGTATATACCAAGGATTTTTGGAATACAGTAAATTCAATTTTAGATTTAATTTTTTTGGCCATATTCTCATGCTATATGATGATAAATTTAAATTTTAATTTCAATAATTTTTTTCCTATATTACGTGTTTTTTTACATATATTTTCTGAATTTTAAATATATATATATATATAATATATATATATATATATATATAATATATATATATATATATTATATATTATCTTGATATGAGATTTACTACAGCAAAATAATTTTAAAGAAAATGATGTAATAGAAAGTGGTTACATTTAAGGAGTTACAGTTAATCGGTTACAGTCAAATATTTGTGATTTTATTGACGTTTTGTAACTAAATTTTAGAGCAATTTTCCAAAAGTTCTGTATCTTGGTATCCTCTAAAATTGTTTTATCTTCGCTGCACATAAAAATAAAGTCTCCTCGTAACCTTCTATACGAAGGAGTATTAATTATCTTCTTCTGTCTCAAATCACTCCAAAAAGAAGTTTCGAAGATCGTTTCTTCTGTATAAAGAAGTTACGCATCATTAAAAAAGTTATTATATCATGTAACAAGAAGTCTCGATACCCAAAAGAAGGAAAAACTTCTTCTTATAGAATGCACCTTCAAAAAGAAGTTATAAGTTCTAAATTTAAAAGGTTTTATTTTGAATGTTGTATCCATAATTTGTAATTAAATACAAGGACCTTTTCCAGTTTGTGTACCGTTTTTCATATAATTTATTTTTGCTTCTTTTCAGATCAAAAATGAGTGATCAAAAATGAGTTCTTGATAACCTAACCTAACCTAACCTAACGTAACCTAACCTAACCCACATTATAACTTTCGTCACTACACTATAAATCACAGTCTTTAAACGACAAAACAAGCTGCACAGTGGAACAAACCTCAATATGGTGGACTCTTATCTCTGCGAGTTTGTATGGCGTCGCAGACACGAAAATGAAGATCTTTTCTTACAAATGTTAAAATGCATTTCCGAATGGTCCTTGAATAAATAATTTCAATCTAAAAATGTTTACTATGCTGTATGTAATGTACTGTAGTAAACGGTACATAAACTGGAAAACGTCCAAATACATTTTCTTTAACACTTATTTCAATTTACTTTTATTTATTTCTCTATTTACAATATTGTTACGTAATCAGTACCTTTTTGTTGAGTAACTTAAGGACAAATTGCACGCATCATCGGTCTTCATGGAACAAATGGGACATTGACCATAACATCATCGCCCACTGCTGTCATTCGAATAAACGGCAGCTATCCATTAAAGAGGATGGTCACAATTGTTTGCGGAGTGAACAATGAAGAAGAACTTTCGTTCGCGCTGTACGTAGTTTATGATCCGCGCAAAACTGTCAAACACAACGCGAGTAATGTCAGTTCGTTACGAGAAAAAGCTCAATGTTATTCGCATAAATTGAGTTGAAAAATCCTTCTTACGGCCGCCAATGCATAAAGGTATATAATAGTAACAGATTAACTCGGGCCGAAGAGATGAAACGCAGACCTATGACCTTTTGGAGGTACGTTCTATTTTCGAACGAATCTCAATTTAATCAGTTTATGTCGAATGGACGCGCGTTTCACTGAAGAAATGCGGTTAATGAAATATTTCAAGAATGCCGTTTATCGCAGATTTGTATCACCGTTGCATTTTCGGTGTACATTTACGAAAGAGTATTGGTGAATTTATGAAAAACAAACGCCTGATTGTGAATTTCAACATGTATTCAACAACATAAAACTTACGTCCAATCTGCGAAAAATGTTCTCCAGTTACACCCACAATTTGAGGTTTATTTCGACAAACAATGTTTTAATAATTGGTAAATCGACACTGCTATTTCTACGATGAAATATCAGGTGGCTCAAGACTTTGCAAAGTAATGTATATATATATATATATATATATATATATATATATATATATATATATATATATATATATATA
>JAJOZX010004411.1:257500-282500 GCA_023014485.1 Bathynomus jamesi | reverse complement strand
AAAGACCCAGAGGGGAACTTTTAAAACGTTGTCTTAATCTACTGATATCTGAAATCCCAAATTCAGATGTGGGATTCCATCCCTCGTTCTTCAGATCTGCGGCTCTGAGTCTTCGCCATAAAGCTACTCTGACTGACGAATGAGTTTCAGTGTTAATAAAACTTATGTTTAAGAAGACTAAATATTAGTATTCTTCAAAGGAAAACTATAAAAAATAATGAAAACTTGAATGCATTTATTCAAAGATTGTAATAATTTCCATATCTAAATAGAGGTAGGCCAATACTACCTAGCATATAGATATAACTGGGTAATTTATTAGGTAAAATTTACTAGATAATTCTGGGCTACTCTGTACTTATGTCCTATATTTCTATCACTATATCTGTATTATATTTGATTCAAATTATTGTTTTGAAGCTAAAAATAATAAAAAAAAAAAGCAAATTCAAGTTTATTTGCCAAATGTATGATAATAACTCCGTCCAAAATTTCGATTACAAATTTTCTTTGTAATATAAATAATGAAAAGATATTAAATCAGTATTGCATTATATATATATAAATATATTGTCGGTCAATCAGATTATAATAGTGTTTATTTTAAAATACAATTTTCCTGCACGAATAAAGAAAAACTTGAATATAAGATATATATATATATATATATATATATATATATATATATATATAGGTCAAATAATTTCATACACATAACATATATAATAATTATATATATATATATATATATATATATAGTGTACATTTTTCCATTTCAAAGCCCAACTCGAGTATAAAGTATCATATCACGTATTGAAAATTTAAAATATAAACCATATAATTACTTGGCTCGCTTTTTAGCTATAAGCGTCAGCAGACAAAAGATTTCATTAAAAAAATCCACAAAGCTACGATATCACTGTATGCACTTTGCTCTTTCTCAGAGTAAATAAACTCAAAATCGGAGCACGCTTTTCGCTATCTGATAAACCTTATCGTTGCTATCTACCAATGGAAACCCCTCCTTTAAGCGAAGCTTACGACGATCTAAGTCTCTAATGATAGGGTTTGTGTTTACACAACTGCCGGCTCAACTAATCATCTTAGACAACAGCATTATGATACCCCAGATTGAAGGGTTTGGGGGCAGAGTGCACGACTTTGGCGGGCCATAGCACATACACCACGAAGGGGGGGATGAAAGAAAAGAGAGAAATTTTCATTGCAGGAGATGCAAGAGTTCTTCTTGCATCGATTTGTCTCTCTCTCTCTCTCTCTCTATCTCTCTCTCTCTCTCTCTCAATGCATTTTCGTTGCATCACTGCAAAGCACTGATTCTAACATCTTCATTTCATCATTTCAGAGGATTGATTCTACGCATATACGTCGCATCATTATAAAAAATGATTCTACGCGTTTTCGTTGCATCATTGCACAATATTGATTCTACGCCTGTTTGTTGCATAATTGCAAAAGATTGAGTTTACGCGTGTTCGTTGCACCATTGCAAAATATTGATTCTACGCGTGTTCGTTGCACCATTGCAAAGAAGGATTATACGCGTGTTCGTCGAATCATTGCAAATAATGATTCTACGTGTGTTCGTTGCATCATTGTAAATAATGATTCTCTGCTGTTCGTTGTATCATTGCAAGTAATGATTCTACGCGTGTTCGTTGCATCATTGCAAAGGATGATCCCGCGCATCCTGATTTAAATTTTTAATTGATATCTCAATAAATGGGTTCCTTTATTATTTAATCCGACCTTACGAATGATAATTTGCATGCAAGCATTCTCGGTGCTTGTTCATTGGAGAAAGAGATAAAAAGAGGTAAATATATGTATAAGAGCTCGCTTATGGCTGTTTGAGGAGTTCAAACAATGGTATTTCCGCGTCTTTTAAAGGATGAGAATTCTTCTCTTTCTTTACGAATTAAGACCTGCATTCTCACGGCATATTTTAACATTATATTAAGGGTAAAGTAACAATCCCTTAATTTGGGTATTACGCTACGTCTCGTATATTCCGTTAAGCTATTGTGACTGCATTCTCGGTCAGGTTTATGCATAATGGTCATTTGCTTGTTACTTTTTAACTACACTTTTGTTGGTTATATAATATATACACACACACACACACACACACATATATATATATATATATATATATATATATACAGTGGTGTAGTGCTGTGGGAACGCGTGGGAACGGCGTTCCCTCACTATTTCAAATAAATCCGAACTTACAAATCTCTAACGTCATGAAATTTTAATTCCCACCCCTAGAAGAAATATGAGAAAGAATCATTAACTGTTTCATTTCTTTTAGCTTCGACTGAGGCAATGCTAGCCTATAAAGATCTGGTGAAACAGTCACCACGGCGTACCAGTTGTTAACTTTTTTTTAGTTAATCATTCTAATTGTTAGCTATTTTTATTGATCGTACTGGATGTCGTATATCTAATGACACTGGAATACTGCATCTTCAACCTTGGAATATATCCTAATATCCAGTGCATATGACCTCAAAATATCCCTGAAATTGGTCAGATTTCAAAAGATTTCCCGGGGGCTTACAGTGCCCCCGGACCCCCAGCTGTATGGCTCGCCGCGCTCGCCATTGTCCCTCCCCCCGCATCTGAGTAACACTTTCAAAATGCGTTCCCTCACTTCTTTATTTAGCACTACACCACTGTATATATATATATATAAAGTAAATATAAACTGAAAAATAAGAGGCATTACTTTCGTACCGACCCTTGTATATATATATATGTGTGTGTGTGTGTGTGTGTGTGTGTTGTGTGTGTGCGTTAGATGTAATACCAATTATTAAGACTTATGAAGGAAGTCTGAAACTCATGATCTTCGACATATCTTTTTAAGCATTTGGGAATAAAAACCTTCATTGCTAATTCTGGCTATCTTCACTTACCTCTTGCTGGAGTTGCAGTGCTGCTCTGTCACGAATACCCTGCACGAACATTCAACGTTATAAGCCGATACTTCTGAAGAAGATTGTTCTTTTTGGGGTATGAAACAACATTCGTGGAATGAATAAAAAAAAATTATAGCTCTCTCTCTCTCTCTCTCTCTCTCCATATACTGTGTGTGAGTTATATATATATATATATAACCTTTGGTTTGCTTCCGCTCAAATTGTACATTCTGACGAAGATCAAGCTTTTCACTCCACCTTAGACCTACAGTTTAACGTGGAATCCGAACCACGCCCCACCAGCAGCCCAGCGTCTACGCCACCAGGGTACCCATTTATCTACCAACCACTTTCTTTATTGTGTGGAAGGATGAACAGCTGGGTTTTGCTGCGCGCCGGCTGCCATCACCGGGTCTCGATCCCGGGGTCGATGAATTGGTAGTCAGCGACGCTAACCACTACACTATATTATTATTAATTATTATTAATTATTATTATATATATATATATATATACACACGAGGGTAATTCAATAAGTATCCGCACTTTTTAGTTTTCACAATTTTATTTCACATCTGATAGATTGTAAACACATCACTTCTCAACATAGTCTCCCTGTTTCTCAATACACTTAGTCCAGCGATCTACAAGCTTCCTAATGCCATCACAAAAGAATGTTTTTGGCTGTGTGCGTAGCCAGTCATGCACCGCCTCCTTCAGGTCATCATCGCCTTGGAATCGCTGACCTCTCAAAGCGTCTTTTAGTGGTCCAAATAGGTAAAAATCCGAAGGTGCCAGGTCTGGACTAGGCTGGATGGTTGAGAACGTCAAATTTAAGTTCTTGAACGCATTTTCTAGTCTGTGCAGCGGTATGAGGGCGCGCACTGTCGTGTAACAGAACAACACCTTCCGACAATCTCACTCTCCGTTTTGTGCGAATTGCTTGCTTTAACTCATTCCGAAGCATGTCAGAATACGATGCACTTGTTACTGTAGTTCCACGCTCAAGATAACGTTCAAGGATAGGGCCTCGTGTATCCCAAAACAGTGTTAGCATAACTTTACCTGTTGACGGGTGCGCTTTGAACTTCCTTGCAACGAGGATGTCATTAGACGAAAGCGCTTGAGCACCATTCTGCGTTTCCTTTCCTTCGTAGTTTTTTTCATTATAAATATTTTTCACGTGTTACTTTCGTAAAATAATTTATATATATATATATTATTAATAATAAGTGAGGAGGGCCAGAAGCTGGCACATTGCTCAGGCTATATACTGTATATTAGTGGTGGTGTACTGGTGAGCATTGCTAACTACGAATCCACTGAAATGTAGCACACGGCTCAACATGACTTACCTGATAAGGCAGGCACAAATTAGGTGGATTCAATGCTGAAGTCTCCACGATAGAGTCCTGATCTAAACTCCAATGAGCATTATGAAAACGGCTAAAAAATTATGTCTCAAATGCGAAGCCAACAAGCGAACCGGACTTCTGCTGTACTCTCCGCTGTTCGAAATAGCAAGCAATTTCTACAAAGAATCTACGGTCTCTCTCTAATTAATCCAATACCTTCGCTATGTGAAGGTATCATCTATGTTCGAAGAGGTCATACTAAATATTGAATACTGGCCTGTCTTTCTAAATTAATAGTTATTGGTGTAATTTATTTGTGATGTGTCTTGTAGCCTATAATCTAACCTAAGGATGCAATGATATTTGTTCTATGTTAGTTTGTTAATGGCATGTACACTTAGAATTATGATCCTCAATATATATATATATATATATATATATATATATATATATATGATGTATACCCACAAGGTAGGTGGTACACGAGGTGTAATGTTGAATACACGAAAGGTCTTGGAATCGCTTTTCATTTTTTCATGTGTGTGTGTGTGTGTGTGCGCATCGTTTATTTATTTCACGTGTTTAATTGTGAAATTCATTCCACATATATATATATATATATAAAACCTCGTTGCTGTTCCGTGCGTTGGTCTCTCTTCACACGAAGGTCAAGTTGGTGGCCCCGCCTCTAGGTCTGGCTTGGTGGAGGAGCGAGTTGCTTTCTTGCGCTCTCCACCGTACATAGCCAGGTACACCCGGCTCATCTGATACCGTACTCAGCCAGGCATCTAGTCTTCTCTTGAAGACTTCAACTTTGACCCCTGTAACGTTTCTGAAGTCCTTTGGAAGCTGGTTAAAAAGTCTTGTCCCCACTGACAACCAAGCTATTTTTCTTCAGTGTTGAGGAGGTCCCTTGTCAAGCCTTTAATTTGGGAACACTACACATCCTGCCTTTCCTATTTTCCAGTGTTGTTTGAATTAACTGGATTTAGTTTGAGGGTTGGTGTATATATATATATATATATATATACACCAACCCTCAAACTAAACCCAGTTAATTCAAACAACACTGGACTTCAGAAACGTCACAGGGGTCAAAGTTGAAGTCTTCAAGAGAAGACTAGATGCCTGGCTGAGTACGGTATCAGATGAGCCGGGTGTACCTGGCTATGTACGGTGGAGAGCGCAAGAAAGCAACTCGCTCCTCCACCAAGCCAGACCTAGAGGCGGGGCCACCAACTTGACCTTCGTGTGAAGAGAGACCAACGCACGGAACAGCAACGAGGTTTTATATATATATATATATATGTGGAATGAATTTCACAATTAAACACGTGAAATAAATAAACGATGCGCGCACACACACACACACACACACACACACACACACACAGGAAAAAATAAAAAGCGATTCCAAGACCTTTCGTGTATTCAACATTACACCTCGTGTACCAATCCTACCTGAGGATGTCATTAGACGAAAGCGCTTGAGCACCATTCTGTGTTTCCTTTCCTTCGTGGTTTTATTCATTATATATATATATATATAATGAATAAAACCACGAAGGAAAGGAAACACAGAATGGTGCTCAAGCGCTTTCGTCTAATGACATCCTCAGGAACACTGAAGTAAATAAAGAGTTCAAGACTATA
Source organism: Bathynomus jamesi (assembly GCA_023014485.1). NCBI lineage: Eukaryota > Metazoa > Arthropoda > Malacostraca > Isopoda > Cirolanidae > Bathynomus > Bathynomus jamesi. The sequence continues at coordinate 276,550 of JAJOZX010004411.1, read as the reverse complement.
TGTAGATTACAAAAAAAAAAAAAAAATATATATATATATATATATATATATATATATATTATATATATATATATATATATATATATATATATATAAATAAAAATTGTGGGAGGAGCATACAAATTTGTAAGGAAAACTACCAATTTTAGCACTTTGCCCGAATTCAACATAAAATCAAATGGATTGTTTACAACCAATTTTATAGTTAATGCCTGAATGATATATAGGTCACAAAAAATATAAAAAAATATATATAAAAATAAATTGAAAAATAAAAATTGTAAGAGGAGCATACAAATTTATAAGGGAAAACTACCCAAGTTTTAGCACTCTGCCCTTCTTGTCTAAATCTGTTCTGAACGAATTCAACACAAGATCAAGTGGATTGTTTACAACCAATTTTATAAATAAGGCCTGAATGATATATAGGTCACAAAACAAAATATAAAACTAAATTGAAAAATAAAAATTGTAAGAGAAGCATACAAATTTATAAGGAAACACTACCAAAGTTTTAGCACTCTACCCTTCTTGCCTAAATCCGTTCTGAACGAATTCAAAACACCGGGATCGAGTTGAAAAAGACCTTTGCTCATGTTGAAGTTATTTGTAAGTTGGATAATAGCAGACTCAAGAATATTTCTATTAACAATGTTCCTAGAGTGAAACAAAACTGAAACATTATTCCAATCAATACAGTGGGATAACTCTGACAAATGGACAAAAAGGGCACTGGACGACTGTCCCGTTCTAACGGAATATTGATGCTGTTTTACACGCGTATGCAAATCCTTTCCCGTCTGACCAATGTAAAAGGAATCACATTGTTTACAACCAATTTTATAGATAATGCCTGAATTATTGGTAGGGCTATTTTTTACTATGATATTTTTCACAATATTGTTATATGAAAATACTACATTAATATCCAAAAGTTTAAGTACATTAGCAATGCCTAAAAAGCTTGGGAAAATGGAAGTACTAAAATATTCTTTGACAAAGTGCGAGTGTTATTATTCACACGATAGAAGGTTCGTTTTGCCTTGTTAAGATAAGATTCCATAAACGTAGGTGGGTAGCACAGATCACTTCCAATACCGTTGATTTTTTCCAATTCGGCATCGATGTATTGCGGACTGGCGATCCTAAGAGCGCGGAGAAACATTGAAGAAAATTTGGCCTTCTTAATGGGGGTGTCATGTCCAGAGTAAAAGTGTACGTAGGACAAATTGTTTGTTTTTTCCGATAGATAGTAAACTTAAAACCTGGGCTTTCCCTATGTACACGCACGTCCAAAAACGGGATTGAGTTGTCTTGTTCCACTTCTAAAGTAAACTTAATGGAGGGGACTTGATCATTTAACTGAAGGAGGAAGTCATCCAGATCACGATTCATGGGCCAGAAACACAAAATATCGTCGACGTACCGCAACCATGGGATGCCAACCCCCAGGATTCTCGGAATGTAAGTAATATGGAGCTCACCATCTATTTTTAATTGTGAGGGGCTATTGCGAAGATAACTTTCCTAAACGTTTTCGCAATAGCCTCTCACAATTAAAAAAAAAGATGGTGAGCTCCATATTACTAAAGCAGACAAGGCTAACACCATAGTTATTATGGACAAAGTGGTCTACACTAGAAAGATGCACGAGCTTCTCCAGGACCCCGCCAACATACAGAAAACTTAGGAAGAAACCCGCAGGATGACGTCATCAAATCATTCAATAGTGGCTGAAAACGCATTCTCAAAGATCATAAGGACTTAATTCTGCTTTTCATGTCCACTTCACCTTCTCTTTCCTACCTTTACGGTCTTATTAAAACCCACAAACCTGGCAACCCTATGCGCCCTATTATTAGCTCGGTGGACTCTATTACCTATAACTCTCCAAATTGGCTTGTCAAAGTCTCGTCCCTCATTCTCGGAACTATCTCTGATTCACATGTAAAAAATTCCATGGATCTCACTGAAAAATTGAATAATGTACGCACTGAAACCAACGATAGATTGATCAGTTTTGACGTTTGTTCATTGTTTACAAAAGTGCCGATTGATGATATGCTTGACTTTCTCTCCCGAAAATTACATAAGTACGACCTGCCACTACCTGCACACATCGTTTTGGAATTTATTAAGCTTTGCATCAAAGACTGTAAATTCACTTTCAATAGCGAGTATTATCAACAGGTTTTTGGGATGGCCATGGGCAACCCCTTGTCGCCCCTCCTCTCCAATATTTATATGGAGTTTTTCGAAGTTACTTACATTCCGAGAATCCTGGGGGTTGGCATCCCATGGTTGCGGTACGTCGACGATATTTTGTGTATCTGGCCCATGAATCGTGATCTGGATGACTTCCTCCTTCAGTTAAATGATCAAGTCCCCTCCATTAAGTTTACTTTAGAAGTGGAACAAGACAACTCATTCCCGTTTTTGGACGTGCGTGTACATAGGGAAAGCCCAGGTTTTAAGTTTACTATCTATCGGAAAAAAACAAACAATATGTCCTACGTACACTTTTACTCTGGACATGACACCCCCATTAAGAAGGCCATATTTTCTTCAATGTTTCTCCGCGCTCTTAGGATCGCCAGTCCGCAATACATCGATGCCGAATTGGAAAAAATCAACGGTATTGGAAGTAATCTGTGCTACCCACCTACGTTTGTGGAATCTTGTCTTAACAAGACAAAACGAACCTTCTATCGTGTGAATAATAACACTCGCACTTTGTCAAAGAATATTTTAGTACTTCCATTTTTCCCAGGCTTTTTAGGCATTGCTAATGTACTTAAACTTTTGGATATTAATGTAGTATTTTCATATAACAATATTGTGAAAAATATCATAGTAAAAAATAGCCCTACCAATAATTTAGGCATTATCTATAAAATTGGTTGTAAACAATGTGATTCCTTTTACATTGGTCAGACGGGAAAGGATTTGCATACGCGTGTAAAACAGCATCAATATTCCGTTAGAACGGGACAGTCGTCCAGTGCCCTTTTTGTCCATTTGTCAGAGTTATCCCACTGTATTGATTGGAATAATGCTTCAGTTTTGTTTCATTCTAGCAACATTGTTAATAGAAATATTCTTGAGTCTGCTATTATCCAACTTACAAATAACTTTAACATGAGCAAAGGTCTTTCTCAACTCGATCCCGGTGTTTTGAATTCGTTCAGAACGGATTTAGACAAGAAGGGTAAAGTGCTAAAACTTTGGTAGTATTTCCTTATAAATTTGTATGCTTCTCTTACAATTTTTATTTTTCAATTTAGTTTTATATATTTTTTTTGTGACCTATATATCATTCAGGCCTTATTTATAAAATTGGCTGTAAACAATCCATTTGATCTTGTTGTATTGAATTCGTTCAGAACAGATTTAGACAAGAAGGGCAGAGTGCTAAAACTTGGGTAGTTTTCCCTTATAAATTTGTATGCTCCTCTTACAATTTTTATTTTTCAATTTATTTTTATATATATTTTTTTATATTTTTTGTGACCTATATATCATTCAGGCCTTATTTATAAAATTGGTTGTAAACAATCCATTTGATTTTGTGTTGAATTCGGGCAAAGTGCTAAAATTGGGTTTTCCTTACAAATTTGTATGCTCCTCCCACAATTTTTATTTCTATATTATATATATATATATATATATATATATATAATATATATATTTTTTGTAACCTGTATATAGTCTTGAACTCTTTATTTACTTCAGTGTCCTGAGGATGTCATTAGACGAAAGCGCTTGAGCACCATTCTGTGTTTCCTTTCCTTCGTGGTTTTATTCATTATAAATATTTTTCACGTGTTACTTTCGTGAAATAATTTTCATATTATATATATATATATATATATATATATATATATATATAATATATATATATATATATATAACCAGATAAAAAGAAAATAATATAATATTAGGGGGGCCTATACCCATTTTATCAACAAGACAAAACCGACACCCTAAAAATCTAACCTAGCGTAACCCTAACCCATGCTGTCTTATCCTAATCTAACCTAACTTACTCTAACACAAAACAACTTGCCAGTTTTATGTAAACGTCGATCAAATGCTGTTACCCCGATTTGGGGTGCCACAAAGCGGACTAACGACATCTCATTAATGTGACATAAAATTCGCAAGTTATTGTTGGTGAGATTGAGTTAGGTTAGATTAAAATAGCTTAGGTTAGGTTACGCTAGGTTAGTTTAGGATAAGATAGGTTAGGTTAGATTACGCTAAGTTAGGTTAGGTTGTTTTTGTAGAATGTCGATATTATGTTTCGTAGACCGAATGGGATTGATCCTCATATGGTAGTAAGTAATCAACCATACTGATCAATCAGTTTGCCAACTCTGAAGAATTCGGTCAGAAGGGCAAATGACCAATTTTTTTCAGTAGATGACCAGTGAAGGGGTTGTTGGGGAAGAGGTCACGTGGGGGTGTGGTTTGCCCACTTCATTCGTTCGTGTCAAGCATTTCGTGAAGATTTTTAAGAATCGACTTCGCCTCTGTTATTTATCCTTTAAAGATAAGAGAAATCAGAAGGTTTAGAAGGGCAACCGAAGAGAGAAGAGAGAGAGAGAGAGAGTGAGAGAGAGAGAGAGAGAGAGAGAGGAGAGAGAGAGAGAGAGAGAGAAATGAAAATGTTCACATATTTAATAAATAATTCAGGTTATAATACTGTTTTAATAAAATAAATGAGTCACAATTTTATATGAAAGAATTTAATTTTAATTTTAAAATTAAATTTTAATTAATATTTTTAATTTAAAAATTAAATAAATGTTAAAAAAAATAAATATTTAATTTATTTTGCAAATATTTCGATGTTTCTAATTTAATTTTATATTTATTCTCTCTTCTGGGTTCGCTCCTAGCTGCCAGCTCCTGGGTTGGGTTAGGCGGCCTCTTACCCTGTTAATACTCGGGCTCAAGTGACCTTTGGGGGACTCTCATCCCCACGTAGTGAGGAAATGAGTTTTTAACTGTTACCTTTTTTTTACTTATTCAAGTGAATATATTTTTAAAATTGTTTTCGCTAATTATAATCGAACCTTATACCGACCATACCAAAGGTATTCAGTTTTGTTCAAAGAATAGTGGCCCGCAATGGCAAGGCAAAAATCATTCGCGGGCCACATATATTTAAAATTAAGTTATCACGTTTTCTGTTGATATACCTTTCTTTTCAACCTTTCAAATGTTCCGTGCGATGATTCCTCATTTCACGAAGGTCAAGGTTGTCGCCCCTCCTCTCGAGTTGGCCTGGTGAAATAGAGAGTTGGTTTCTTGTATTTTTCACCTCACATAGCCAGGTACGTCCGGCTCATCGGAGATTGTTCTTAGCCAGGCGTCTAATCTCCTTTTGAAGATGTTCACCGCAACACCACTCCAAAACCAAAACAATAGTGTACACTACATAAATAACTAAAATATAGTGTATGAAACTTACAGTATAATTGGTTACATTGATGAAGTTGAAGGGCTTTGTTCAAGGCTTTGTTCAAGGCTTTTTGCAGGGGTTGAAGCAGAATTTTGAGGGTCCCTACTTGTAACAGCTGACATCACTGTTAACAGCTCTAGCGACAGTTGAACTTCGTCGCATGAATGGATCATTTTCATCAAAGTAGGCAAGAAAAGCTTTAAGATTTTTAAAAGCTTTAGCCAGGCCTTTGCTGGTTGAACATCATCTTCAGCATCATTCTGATCCTTATGTGCACTCTCTTTCTTCACTTCAATAATGTCCTCATTGGTCAATCCCCCTACCCCGTTAAAATCGATCAACTCCTAAATATCCTCGGGTTCTAACTCATCCAAGACAATTTTCTTGCCAAAGTCAACGATATTCTTCTGGATTGCTGCCACTGGTTTCTTAAACCTTTGAAAATCTTGAACTCAGTCTGTCCAAAGCTTCTTCCATACAGCGTTCATACTTTTGGAGACTTCATCCCAGGTACTCATAATGTTGTTAATAACTTGGCGGATGTTGTAGCCCTTCCAGAACTCATTTAAAGTAGGAACGCCGTCTCCTTCATTTGCCCTGACTGCTTGGGAAAATGTTTTTCTATTATAATAAGCCTTAAAGGCAGCAATGACTCCTTGGTCCATTGGTTGCAAGGTTGATGTTGTGTTAAGGGCAGGAAAATAACTAACATTTTGACTGAGGTCATCAAGTGTGGTGGGATGGCTGAGACATTGTCCAGGATAAGCAATGCTTTGGTGGAAAGATTGTTCTGAGCACAATATTTCTCAACTGAACTGCAGGACAAAAACAACCCTGAAATCAACTCTGAAACAGTGACATGGTTACCCATGCCTTCATATTTGCTTTCTATATGACAGGAAGACAACACTTTAACATACCCCTTATGAGTCCTGGGATTTTCAGTGGTACACAAGCAATGGTTTCAATTTAAAACCCGCAGCATTACCACCAAGCAATAAATCCTTCGACTCCTTAAACCCGGGCATCGACTTTTCCTCTCTTAAAATATAGGTCCTCTTTTTCCAAAATACCCATTTCAGCAAGTTCATTTTTATAACTTGAAGCTGCTTGTTCATCGGCACTAGCAGCTTTACCCTGAACAGAAATGTTATGCGAGTTAGCACGCCTCTTAAACCTATCGAACCACTCCCTGCTAGCATTAAAAGGCTCACCATCAGAACCTCGAGGATAATCTTTCTTTAGACCTTTATACAAACTCCTAACCTCCTTCTGAATAAACAATAAACTCAGAGCCATACGGCGTTGAGTTGTATCCTCGATCCAAATACTTAAGAGCCTTTCCATTTCTACCATTATTGGAGCCCTACTTCTACTTAACTTCAGAGCAGATAAAGAAGTTGCAATCTTTCCACATTCTTTTATTTTCTCTGCATTTTTAAGAACTGTCCTTACTGTTCATCCAGCCAAAGACAACGCTCTACAGATCTCAGATTGGCGTTCACCCGTTTCAATACGCTTAATTACATCCAACTTAACCCCCGGCGTTAAGCTTTTGCGTTGTTTTTTCTCAGTGCTAACAATATTAGAGTCTGTTGCACGTTTCTGATTCATGATGCTTGATTTTCAGGGATAAAATCAATTGCAAAACGAAGAGCACAAATATTTTTGAGGAATCAACATGGCGACAAAAACAAACTAGCGCTAAATTCAGGGCTTCCACACCAACGAAAAATATTACCCTCAATGGAAAGCTCAATTACCCTAAAATACCCTAAACCTAATTACCAGGATATAAAAGCAATAATTTTCCCTGTATCTTCTTTGAATAGCGACAATTATTAATACGCATACTGCCACTGGATAAAAATAAAAATTAGAAAGTACTCGGGAACATTTTGCAGAATCAAATGTATTTTTTTATATTGGAAGGAGGGGGTTCACCGGTTGAGTAGATGAAAGATTGAAAATACCAATTAATTCTTGCGTTAGAGAGTTGGAGAGAAAAGGAATGAGAAAGTGTAAAAAGTCTGGCGCTACGTGCTCTCCTTAAAGGAGGAGGCATGCAGTTAGAGAGTTCTGAAGAGCAATGTCCGTTATAATTGTGATAGTAAAGAGAGAGTGAGACAACAGTGCGACGAAGAGAGAGAGATTGAAGATAGTCAATAAGAGGCGGGGAATTGATGAGACGAAGAGCCTTTCATTCCACCCGTTCAAGTACGGTTTGTGGGTTGAGCCACTCCACACATGAGAAGCATACTCCATACAGGGGCGAACAAGACCCCTGTACAGAGACAGCAACTGAGTGGGGGTGAAGAAACCGCGGAGGCGGTACAGCACACCTAACCTCTTAGAAGCTGTTTCGGAAAGAGAGTATATGTGATCTTTTCAAGAAAGATCACGGGAAAAGGAAACGCCAAGAATGTTAAGAAAGAGGAAGGATTGAGTTCTGTGTTGTTGAAGGTAAGGGGATAGTTGTGTGGAAGATTATGACGAGTAGAGAGATGGAGGAACTGAGTTTTTGAGGCATTGAAAGCCAAAAGGTTTTCTCTGCCCCAGTCAGATATAGCAGAAAGATCAGAGGTCAGGTGTTCCATAGCCATCCTACGCGAATCATGAAGTGACTGCTGTGAGGGACGCTTTGGGAAGCGGGTGGAGAAGTGAAGAGTGGAATCATCGGCATAGGAGTGAATAGGACAGGAAGTGCGAATTAAAAGATCATTAATAAATAAAAGGAAAAGAGTGGGTGACAGGACAGAACTGTGAGGAACACCATTGTTAATAGCTTTAGGAGAAGAACAGTGGCCAGCTACAACCGCAGCTATAGATCGGCCAGAAAGGAAATTAGAGATGAATGCACAGAAAGAAGGATAGAAGCCGAAGGAGGGTCGTTTCGAAATTAAAGATTTGTGCCAGACTCTATCAAAAGCTTTTGGTATGTCTAACGCAATAGCAAAAGTTTCACCCAAATCCCGAAAGGAGGATGACCAAGAGTCAGAGAGATATGTAAGAAGATCGCCAGTAGAGCGTCCTTTGCGAAACCCATACTGACGATCTGAAAGAAGATTGTGAGAAGAGGTGTTTCAGAATCTTCATATTAAGGATAGATTCAAAAACTTTGGAAAGGCAAGAAATCAAAGCAATTGAACGATAGTTAGAGGGTTGAGAGCGGTCACCCTTCTTTGGGACAGGCTGAATGAAAGCGAGCTTCCAGCAGGAAGGAAAAGTACCAGATGAGAGACAAAGACCAAAGAGTTTCCCTAGGCAAGGATTCAGCACAGAAGGACAATTCTTAAGAACAACAGGAGGAACACCATCAGGACCGTAGCCTTCCTAGAGTTGAGCCCAGATAGGGCAGAAAAAACATCTTTAGAAGAGCTTCTAATTTTAGACATAATAAAGTCACAGGGGAGAGGAGATAGAGGAACAGCACCGGAATCGTCCAGGGTTGAATTGTAAGCGAAAGTTTGAGCGAAGAGTTAAGCTTTCTTAGGGGAAGAGATGACAACTGAGCCGTCGGAATGGAAAAGAGGAGGGAAAGAAGAGGAAGTAAAGTTGTTGGAGAGGTTCTTAAGTAGATGCCAGAAAGAGCGAGAAGAATTAGAATTGGATAGATTTTCACATTTTTGTCGGATAAAGGAATTTTTGGCGAGTCGAAGAACAGATTTTGCACGATTCCGTGCAGAAATATAAGCTGAGTGAGAGTCAGGAGTTGGGTAGCAACGGTACCTTCTGAAAGACTCCTCTCTATTGCTGATAGCATTAAAACAAGTAAAGTTAAACCAAGGTTTTTTTCATTAGTAGTAGGAATAGAATATAGAATGTACACCTCCATGCCCGAGAGAATTACCTCCGTAATGTGCTCAACACACTCGGAAGGGCCACGGCCATGGAAGCAGTAATCATTCCATGGGAAATCACAGAAGTACTGCCTAAGGTCCTCTCAATCAGCAGCGCCGAAGTGCCAAAGGTGCCTCCTCTTGAGAGAATACAAAGGCCAAATTGGAGCGATAGGACAGGAAACAGATATAAGAGTGTGATCAGAGGAGCCCAGCAGAGAAAAACGTTTCACAAAATAAGAAGGATGAGAGGTAAGAAATAAATCTAAAATGTTGGGCCTATCTCCAAGGCGATCGGGGATACGAGTAGGGTGCTGTACAATTTGCTTGAGGTCATTTAGGATAGAAAAGTTGTAAGCTAGTTCGCCAGGGATGTCAGTGAAATGGGAGGAAAGCCAAAGGTGGTGGTGACAGTGGCGTAGCCATGGAGGTTTCGTGGTTGCCCGGAATGGCCCCTCCAAGCCAAGAAAGAAGAGAAAAACAAAATCACCAATAGACCAAGCAATCATTTGCTGAGACCTGCACAATCACTGGATTGCCATTACTACAATTAAATAGTCTTCAACACTCAAGCTGTGAAAGCTGTGAAATTTACCTGACCTAAACCCTATCTAGCTGTAGCCCCAGGCATGGGTGATCAAATGCCTGGCCGCTCTCGTAATCTGTCACCTGGGTGGCTTTCATTTGACCTGTGAGTAACCTCACTTCATTGTCTGCTAACCTACCCTGCCCTTTTAGTCAAGACTGAGAGTTCCTTTGATTTGCCGTCACCGCCGTGGTCCTAGGGGGTGTCCGCCTCAGGTCCCGTGCTACGGGAAAGGGAGAGTGTGATACCGCAGTTAAGATTAGTGAGAATTTCACCTGTTTGCTATCACAGGTAAGGATAAGCCTGACCGGCGGCCCCTACCACATCTGTTACTTTTACTGCAGGAAGATTGTTACAAAATTTAGCTATGTGAATTTTATTACAAAACACAGTTTACAAACCAGAGAGGCAACACAATTTTATTATATACATGTCATACAAATATGTAAATTTCTTTTCTTATAGATTATAAAAAGAACAAATTACATAATACAGCGCCGAGTTATGAGTCGTTGTTGAGCCAAGGTCAAGGCATGGTGATCATATATGTTATGTTCAAAGTTCATTAAAATACACCATTTATCATACAAAAATCCAAAATTTTCCTGGAGGAGTTACCCCAGACCCCTTAAAATAATGTGAACATTTGTTGATGTGTAAGTCCAAATTCATTCATTACTAGTTTCGGGTCGTGGTTACGCGTAACGCGTGTATATATCTTTGGACAGTTTTGGAAACACCCCCTACCAGAATCCTGGCTACGCCCCTGGGTGAACATTGAAATCTCCTAAAATGGAGATTTCAGCAAAGGGAGAGCGGGAAAGAATGTATTCCACTTTGGAAGTGAAGTAGTCAAAGAATTTTGGACAGTCAGTAGAATTAGGGGAAAGGTAAAGAGCGCAGATGTATTTAGTTTGAGATTGGCAGTAAGCCGTCGCCAGAGGGTATGAATTCGGAAGATTCGAGTTCAGGAATACGAGAACAAGTTAGGTCATTGCGTACATCTACGCAACATCCACCTTTGGAGTGAAATTGAGTATAGAGAAAGTAAGAGAGTACAGAAAAGGGGTTGCTGTCATCGTCAGACACCTGAGTTCAGTGAGAAAAAGAAGATGGTTTAGAGGAGGAGAGGTGGTGTTCAACAGATTGAAAATTTGGGAAAAGGCCACGAATGTTCCAGAAGTTTAAGAAAAGTGAATCAGACAGAGGCCCAAAACATCTCGAATGGGCGGTAGCACATCCAGCCCCGCTGCCCGGGTCTGCGTTCCCGCTATCAGTAGCGAGGGAGCCAGAAGTGGGGCCATTTATGGTCCCCTCCCCAGGGGACTCCAAGGCCCTTGAAGTTGATGCCATTTTTTTTAACAGATTATGTAGGTGTTTAAGACGCAGGTATATGGAGTGAGGAATAGGGAGAGAAGTGTGTGTTTGAAAGCATGCTGGACTGCTCAAAGGGTAGATGAGACACGGAAAAAGATCAGCTAAGGAGGACAGTGACAGGAGAAACGGGAGTTCCGCACTCCCTATCTTTTGTCTAACGTTCCCCCGCCCCCCGGAGTACTTCTCTGGTGGATTGGTGTCTATTTATTTAAAACCAAGCATATAATGAATTACCCTAAAAAGTGAGTATTTAGACCCTACCCTAAACTCTACCCTAAAAGTGGAAGCTCTAGCTAAATTGCACAGCGTGGCTGCGCGGCGCCGATGTGTTGCGGCAATCGCGTACGATAACGCTGCCTAGTACGACGCCGAGAACGTTATAGCAAATAGCGCTGAGCGCTAAGCGAATTAGGGTATCAATATAAAAATAGCGCTATAGCGAAACAGGGCTGAGCGAAACAGCGCTGAACGAAACAGCGCAAAGCGGGGACTGCCTGTATATATACAATATATATATATATATATATATATATATATATATACACACAGTGGTGTAGTGCTAAATAAAGAAGTGAGGGAACGCATTTTGAAAATGTTACTCAGATGCGGGGGGGACAATGGCGAGCGCGGCGAGCGCATACAGCTGGGGGTCCGGGGGCACTGTAAGCCCCCCGGGAAATCTTTTGAAATCTGACCAATTTCAGGGATATTTTGAGGTCATATGCACTGGATATTAGGATATATTCCAAGGTTGAAGATGCAGTATTTCCAGTGTCATTAGATATACGACATCCAGTACGATCAATAAAAATAGCTAACAACTGGAATGATTAACTAAAAAAAAGTTAACAACTGGTACGCCGTGGTGACTGTTTCACCAGATCTTTATAGGCTAGCATTGCCTCAGTCGAAGCTAAAAGAAATGAAGCAGTTAATGATTCTTTCTCATATTTCTTCTAGGGGTGGGAATTAAAATTTCATGACGTTAGAGATTTGTAAGTTCGGATTTATTTGAAATAGTGAGGGAACGCCGTTCCGTCTACCAAAAAAAGTAAGGGAACGCCGTTCCCACGCGTTCCCACAGCACTACACCACTGTGTATATATATATATATAACTAGTCAACGTTCAATATAATCGTAATGACAGCTTAAGTAGAAGTGAGATGAAAGGTTTTATATTTTACACAGACCATCATTTGAGCAACTCGCAGCAGCATTGCTGAATAAACAGGGAGTCGATATAAAACGAGGCCTCCATATGTAGTTCATCACCACTAAAAGCAATCATGTTCCGTGTTATCATTATTCAAACAATATCCAAATCAACATCCAGTGTTTTATGCAGGTTTTGTCAGTGTGTATTGTAGTGTTGTGTTTTCAATCCGGGTTCATGATTCTTCAGGAGCAAGACGCGCCATTAGCTCGCGTTTCCTCCCCAAGGCGACACAAATATACGCGCTTTTAACCACAAGCATATTTATATCGCCTCAGGCTTGCTCTACACAACCACGACCAAAAACCACACGTATTTGGAATCTCGAACCACCCGTTGTATACGGGTGTGTATGTTCAAATGGTTATAATTTTAATATTTTTATACCATCAGATTTCATAAAGGATACGCTGCATACCACAGGATTCTACTCCCAATGGAACGTAACTCCTTTACATCATCAAATCATGCCATTAAAGATTTAACTTTTATAACTCAAAAATTGACCTTATTCAATTATACTCATTTTAACCCAATGAAATATTTCCTAATTTCGCTCATCACAGTTAAGTTTAGATTAATTATGATAAATTTTAATTTATATTATTTATAAAATGTCTAATTTGTTTTTTGAAATAAAGAAAAAAACAAAAACTAAAAATTGGTTTTATGAAAATAAGATAATAAAAAATAATAAAATAATAATTAACAAAAAAAAATACACGAAATAATTTTTATCTTTTTTTTTAATTTATGTTGAATTTTCACAGAAGCTCAGGTCAACATACGAGTTAAAAATACATTTTAAATTTAGGCACGAACCTACTTTACAATTCCTAATATTAGAGCATACTTACACGCAAAAACACATACATACATACATAATCACTAACACACATATACATACATACATACATACATACATACATACATACATAAACATTAACATACATAGACACACATACAACCATACATACATAACTACTAACACACACATGCATACATAAATACATACATACATATACATATAACATACACACACATACATACATACATATACATATAACATACACACATACATACATACATACATACATACATACATACATACATAACTACTAACTCATACATACTGTACATACATATACATATAATACATACACACACGTACATACATACATACATACATAGACGCACACGTATGCCAGGCAGTTATAATAAGTATATTTCGTTACTAAATTTCATTGCGTTATTTGTATATTTTAAGAATTTAAAATCACGATTTTAATGAGAAAAAGTCCGACAAATTAGTTTTAAAATGTTAATAACAGTGTTTCCATCTTCAGTGTCTCATTATACTTGCTTATCCTTTGTCAAAATTGACAGTGTATTAACAGCTTTGTAATTTGCGTCCAAAAATGCTATTCCCAGTTTATATATTCATTATACAGATTTCAGCTTCGTTTATAACGCTCAATTTCATGTATTATTCAAGGGGTTATTAGAACTTAGAGGGTTTTATATATTATATGTAAGGGTATAGGGGTGCCCAAAATTATATATATATATATATATATATATATATATATATATATATATATATAATATACAGTAAATTACGTATACCCTAACTTAGAGTTTTTACCATCTTATTTTTGCCCACTTCATATATATATATATACACACAGTATTACAAAAACTCAAAAGGTATAGAATTAAAATTTCACTAAATCAAAACTAGGATTGTAGAACATAAGGGAAGGGAGACATTCCATCTTCTCAAACTGCGTTCTTTATATACGTTTGATGTTCACTAAAGTTAATTTAAAAATTGTAATTTGATAACAAGATGGTTCCTTGATGATATAGGAATATGGCGATCGCACCACCCGCCGAAAGGTGCAGCTAGTTCCCCACCTCCTGCGATAAAGGAGGAGAAGGATTAGTGTGTGGACCTATCCTTCTTTCTTTCTACCCACAAAGAGCAAGAATAGCTTCGGACGTGGGCGCCGCGCCTGCCCAGGATGCAGAGGGGTCGACCGCAGGTCGATCCTGAACCGTCGTTCGAACTCACATAAAGTAAATAACGCAACTACAGGGCAGGTACGTGTGGGTGTGTGGAATGTAAGGGGGATAAATGACCAACAAAGGAGAGCGGAAGTGGTACCGGTGTTTAAGGGTGTGGAAGGTTTAATGTTTTGGGGTTGTGTGAAATAAAGATGAAAGGCGGTGGAGAGTGTGAATGAGGAACGGTGTTAAGTATGTGAGGGTGGGTGTGAGCGAGAGGGCGAGAGGAAAAGAGGAAAGTCAGTGTGAGCCTGTTGATGAATAATGCATAGTATAAAGCGATGAGTTCCTGGACTGTCTCTGTGAAATTTACAATAAACGTGGACTTGATCTGGATGATGCACGAAAAGTGGCTGCAAGTCGGTTGGAATGGAGGAGGTTTGCTAGAAGTATGTAAGTTCTGGACTGTCTCTTTTATTTTTGACAAGGCCCGGAAGCGGCACCACGCAAGGCATATGAAGTACTTCAGGTGTGGCATTTAGCCATGTGAGGTTGGGGGAGGGGGGCGCTGATACACCAGTACGCCTGTGTAAATGGATGTGTACGCCTTACTTTCAGCCTTTTCTCTTTTTCACTAACTTTTGTACTCTGCAGTACATCCGGTTTGCTTTCTGCCTTCTCACCCCAAATCCTTGGGAGAGTTTTGATAATGTATATAATGTATGTATGTACAAAATGGTCCCTATATAACTTATGTATATTTCAAATCAATAATGAACGTATATAAAATACAGGGTTTCCACAAAAATCGTACAAATATTTAGCTTATTTCAAATGGAGCTTGTACACGATTCTTTTGTGGACACCCTGTTGTGTTTTTATATTATCTTATTTCCTTATTTAAAGAGTGCAGTTTTGTATATGTCAATTAATCTATCCTTCTATTCATGAAAATTTGTCATCTCAACGGTAAAGATTTAAAAAATAGCCAAAAAGTATATGCTCCTGATGAAACATGCACCAGGACCTATAGATTCAGGAATGTCTGCAATACGAAAGGACGATATGAGCAAGGATATGAATACGAAATTGACCACACACACACACACACACACACACTCACACACACTGATTATGATAAGTTGATAACAGAACACTGTTCGTTCCACTGGTATACAGAGAGAAGCCTTGTCAGTACGTTGATCCTCTCTGTATTTGTCAATGGTGCTACGAGCTGCTCGTACTCTGAATGAATGTATGGGAAAAACCTTACCTCAAATTTGAACTTTATCTGTTGATATGTTTTAAACTCTGATAATGATATACACATATATACACACACACTATGAATTGTAATCTGTGTATGGTCCGGAAAGAAATTCAGCGAAAAAATAATTCAAATTCATTTAGAGAATTATTAACTTGTTGGTTTCCAATTTTTCCTTTCGCCAAAAAAAAAGATAAAATTTCAGTAGAAAAAGAAACAAAACTTACCAATTATTAATTTCTTGTTGTTTAAAAAAAAAATTATTAACTTTTTGAGCGACTTTCTTAATTTCCTTTATGGTGCATTTTTAGTTTCTAGTTTCGAAGTTCTATGAGGCACTGAATCTATTTTTTTATTTCACCGCTGCCACCAATAGACAGAAATTCGTGTGCATTTAAATTTTTCTTTAATAAATGGCTCCATAAAACACTGGCGTAGTATCCCAACTGTAACATGCAATTAACACGTTATTCCTATTCTCCAAAACCTGATCTAATTATGCGTACACATAAACATTTTCGCCTGACCTCACTATGACCTTTGGAATCTTAAAAACTACGCCTTTTTTTTTCGTATGGAGAAAAACTTTCTAACAGACATAGTATTTTGCATACACGAGAATCTTCTTTATAATTGCTTATTTTGTGTTGAGATTCATATTCTGCAAGCAGCGCATGTTTTACAATTTGAATCCATTAGTACACACACACACACACACACACACACACACACACACAGGCGTGCGCGCGCGTTTCTTTAATATTACGAACATTAACAGAAGGCGAGAATCTATATATAATTCCTAGATGGCCTGAATAAGTGCCTCGCTGTTCGTTCTCTCTTCATAAAGCTGATTTTAAATCGCTCTTATTTGTTCTTTCCTTATCTCTGAAAGATTATCTCCTTTCGGATCTCGAAAGGCCAAATCGTCTCTCCAGTCTACCTCGATCCTCTCGCCCAAACTGTTTCATATCTTCCTCCATCCATTCGACGAAGGATGAACGTTCTTTCATTCTTTTCTTTAATTATCGTTCTATTTCAAATTTTTTTCGCGTTTTTCTTTCCTCATTCGTTCTCATTTCATTTATACGGGTTTCCTCGCGTTCTCAATTCACTCGTTAATTTTAGATTTTCTGTATGGTAGCGCATTTGTTTATAGGGAGAGAAGTTTTGGCTAGGTTTTGTTTCATATATATATATATATATATATATTATATATATATATATGAAAATTATTTCACGAAAGTAACACGTGAAAAATATTTATGATGAATAAAACCACGAAGGAAAGGAAACACAGAATAGTGCTCAAGCGCTTTCGTCTAATGAGGATGTCATTAGACGAAAGCGCTTGAGCACCATTCTGTGTTTCCTTTCCTTCGTGGTTTATTATTATATATATATATATATATATATATATATAATGTAAAGAACGACGCTTGTGTAGAAGAGCGTTCCGCACAAGATGAGGAGGGAGAACGAACAAATGAAAAATGATGTACCACCCGGGAATCGAACCCGCGAACCCGGGATCATGCGATTGCCGGTCAGATATGCTATCCACTACGACTACACCATGGACCTCGATCAATCAGAAGTCGTAATTCTCCTACATACGAGGAGAATTACGACTTCTGATTGATCGAGGTCTATGGTGTAGCGGATAGCATATCTGACCGGCAATCGGATGATCCCGGGTTCGATTCCCCGGTGGTACCTCATTTTTCATTTGTTCGTTCTCCCTCCTCATCTTGTGCGCAACGCTTTTCTACACAAGCGTCGTTCTTTACATTAATTATACTGTGTGTTGTTTGCAGTTAAAATGTATATATGTACAGCATGCGTAGGTGCCCCCTCAGGGCATTGGTTTCTGCTCGTATGTAGGAGAATTACGACTTCTGATTGATCGAGGTCCATGGTGTAGTGCAGGGATTCCCAAAGTGGTCTGTACAGACCCCCAGGGGTCTGTAGGAAGCTTCCAGGGGGTATCTAAGCTTTTGGAAACATAGTAACATTAACTATATTAAAATAAATTTCCATTTCACACTAGACATTCGGTAAGTGTTTATTAAACTGGTTTAATGAGCGTAGAATGTTTAATTTTACATTAATTTAAAAGCTATCTATGTTTATGAAATATACTATAGTTTGTAACTGAATTCATAATTTTTTTTGTGGGGGGTCTATGTCCGTACGGAATTAATATTTAGGGGTCCTTGGTGGTAAAAGTTTGGGAACCCCTGGTGTAGTGGATAGCATATCTGACCGGCAATCGGATGATCCCAGGTTCGATTCCCGGGTGGTACCTCATTTTTCATTTGTTCGTTCTCCCTCCTCATCTTGTGAGGAACGCTCTTCTACACAAGCGTCGTTCTTTATATTAATTATACTGTGTGTTGTTTGCAGTTAAAATGTGTGTGTGTGTATATATATATGAAATGAAAATGAAAAGGTTTATTGGCAGACTATAGTCCATATGACAAATATTATTAATACAATGACAGTTCATATAATAAGGATAGAAATATATACAATTGATTAGAAATAATACTGCGCTGTCGAAGTTAAGTGGAGCTACAGGCAGACGTTTTCGTACCAAGAGGTCCATAGCTTAGAGGATAAATGGCAGGACTCATGGATAGCTTGGATGATCGGGGTGGTTGATTTTTTTAAATTCTTTGCATTAGACTGTGTTGAGCACGTCTTGTTACCTCCGGGAAGCTCGGGACATTGCGGGTAGCAAACATTTGCGAAGCTGAGCATCTCGGGGGTAATTTATGTAAGAGTCTAAAAGACCTGTTGTACAGCAAATTTAGAGTTCTGCCAGAACATTTTTTATAATTCACCCACAGTTGCTGTCCGTATAATATTACTGCAGAAAGTACGAAAGAGAGTGTCTTTAGCTTCACTTGTACAGAATCGAAAGTTCCTTATGGTCATATTCGCTTTAGCACACAGGCTTCGAGATTGTTTTCTTATATCCGAGTCATCACTCAAGGAGCTGGTAATAGTTTGACCCAAATACTTAAACTCTTGTACTTCGTCAATTACTTCATCATTCATTTTAAACCTTATATCAGCTGGCTGATTACAGCTTTTAGGATGACATTGCATAACCTTAGTTTTTGTAACATTAAAAAGAATATCATGTTTCTGCGAATATACTTCGCAGACTTTTAGTAGCCGATCCAGACCTTTAACAGAGGGACATATTAACACCATATCATCGGCATAAACTAAGTTATTTATCCTTGTGTTATCTATACAACATCCCACTGTTGCCTCATTAAGTG
>JAJOZX010004411.1:187500-255000 GCA_023014485.1 Bathynomus jamesi | reverse complement strand
GAAAAAATGAGGTAGAAGAATTAAGGCATTTGGAAGAGTGAGGCCCATGGTGTAATGGTATCGCATCTGACCGGCAATCGGAAGATCCCGGGTTCGATTCCCGGGTGGTTACCTCATTTTTTCATTTGTTTCGTTCTCTCTCTCTCATCTTGCGCGGAATATCTCCTATACAAGCGTCGTTCTTTACGTTATATATATATATATATATATATATATATATATATATAAAGAGAGAAAGCAGGGAGCAAAACTTTATACCAAGCGAAGCAACCCTCCCTTTCTCTCTCCCTCAGGTTATTCAATTTTCTTGGCAATAATATGATAACAGTACTTACGGAGATACAGAATTACAGACTAACAAAAACCCTAAGATCCACTCTAAGTTAACCCATGAAAGAAGCAGAAAAGTTAGAAATAGCAATGAAAAAAAAGAACACTGAAAACTTCTACCATGTTTACACTTAAAGACGTGTAAAGCTTTCACACGAAAATAGTAGTAATGGTAAAGTATAGAACAGCCACTGCCAGCCACTACTGACAGAAATTAGTGGTGAAAAAGGATTTGTAGGAAAGTAGGAAAAAGTATATTGAAGAGAATAGCTTCAGAGTTCATTCACACCATGCGTACACTTATCTCGTGCGCTCAGTTACGCATTAGAAGACGGTGGAAAATAAAGGATAACGTGAATAGTAAACTACTTAATCTAATCCGCACCATATATTATTTTTTTATTTGCTTATTATGTAATGGAAATCATCATTTCATCGTTGCATCAAAGTACATTTCTTTCCTTCTTTGTCAACTGGGTCATTCCACGATGACGGTCGAAACATTCCGGACAATTGTTTGGTATACATTCAACTAGAAAAGTGTAAGTATTGGAGGTAAAACGAAACTGGTATGAGGCATTATGAAGTACGCTCTCGGGTACATTTTGGCGTCATTTGTTCTAAAATATGTATATTTTTTCTCGGCGTGACGGTCGCAACACTCGGTGGAATGACCCAACTGAAGTTACGAACTGAATTTTAAATTCATATAAGAAATATCTCAACAACAAGCGGTTAAAACTATTTTAAAATAACTATTTATAAGTAGGAAATGAAAGATCTCAATTCACATAAAAATTTCGTTGTATAGAAAATTTTTTCTTTTATAATTAATTAATAAATTTAATCATTATAGTTTCTTTCCGATCTTTGTAATTTATTTCTTTTGATAAAACTATAATAATGGGGGAATCATGACGACATTTTATTTAATATAAAGTATTTTTTTCATAACTTATGAAATTATTTATACTATAAATGAACCATAGCGCTTTATAATACGAGAAATTTGACCTATATATTTTGATTTCGGACGGAAGTGACAATACTGTCGCTTCCATACATATACAGTTCGAAAAGTGACCACCCGCAAGTTCTTCAGCGATACAGACTCTAAATATAATTAAAATTCCATTATTCTCAAAGTATAGGCCTGACTATTCGATAAGTGGGAAAAGGAAGTAGGTAACAGATGGTCGCAGGGTAACGTATCGAAGTGGTTTGAAGGACCATGTTAGAACACATCGAACTGAGCATGGCAATTTGGATCAAAAACACTATATTTAAATATATTTACAAGGCTGTAAAAACCTACTCGCTCGCTCGCCAACGGCGAGTTAAATGTACGAGCTGGCGAGTGCATTCTGAAAATGTAGAAATAGTATTTTAAGTGTGTATGGCCTATAGGACTTGTTGCTTGGCCTGTATATATACTCTTATATACAGAGTGTCTCAAAAATTCCAGAATCGTAGAAATGAGCAAAATATAGTTAAAAATCTTTGTCAATGATGCAGGACTTTACCGACACACGTACAATGCAAGGCTTAAACTCTGTACATATTACATCTTAAAGTAGCACTCACTTATATATATATATATATATATATATATATATATATATATATACAGGGTGTCCCATAAGTCCGGTGTCATAGGAAAATTTATTTTAATTTAAATTTACAAAATTCATATATTAGAACTAAAACAAATGTTCAAATTGATGTCTTGTTTTTGGGACCTTTTTTTGTTGCAGGTAGAATAACAAGCAATGGCTAATGTGGAAGTGAGTTACACTCGTGAGGAAAAGGCGGAGGCGTCTCGGTGGTAATACGCCTCGGTGGTGTCGTGGTTAGCGTCGCTGATTACAAAACCATCAGACCCGAGATTGAGACCCGGTGACGGCAGGCGGCGCGCACCAAAACCCAGCTGTTCATCCTTCCACACAATAAAAAAATGGTTGGTAGATAAAGAGGTACCCTGGGTAGCGTAGTTGTTAAAACGCTGGGCTGCTGGTGGGGTGTGGTTCGGATTCCACGTTAAACTGTAAGTTTGACCTTCTTTAGAATGAACAATTCGGGTGGGAGCTAAACCAAGGTTAACCAAGATTTTATATAGATATATATATATATATATATATATATATGTATATATATATACAGGGTGGGCCGTAAGTTTCCATACATAGGAAAATTTAAATTATGGTCTTCACGTGCGTCGGTATTTGGATCAGCAGTTTCCGGATGCTTGGATTGGTCGCGTGGTCCTGTGGAGTGGCCTCCCAGATCCCCAGATCTCACCCCCCTTGATTTCTATCTTTGGGGGCACTTGAAGGCCATGGTGTATCAGGAAAAGATACGAGACATAAATCATCTAAAGGAACGTATCACCAACGCCATTACAAGCATAACGTCAACTGTGCTAATGCGTGTTCATCAACAGTGGGGAACACGTATTGAAATGTGTTTTCAAAACAATGGCAACCATGTAGAGCATATTATATAAATAAAATGGTTGTCCATAAAAAAATGTTTATTTTTCCTATGTATGGAAACTTACGGCCCACCCTGTATATATATATATATATATATATATATATATATATATATATATATATATATATATATATATATATATATAGTCGTATATATGTATGTATATATGTATGTATGTATATATGTATGAAGGTCTTCAAGTCATTTCCAATGAATGGTTAAAAATGTAAATGAAAAAAAATGAAAAAAATATATCGAAATATTTTTTAGTATTTTAATTTAAATTATTTATCAAATTTTAAATAATTTGTTGACAATTAAATTTAAAATTCGAGGTTACTTAACCTAACCTATCAAGATCATTTGCATAGCGATGGCATAACACTTAAGTTATTATCTTCGTGGAACGAGTGAAAGCGCTTGTAAGCCTTGAGTAACGCGTCGATATTTGACTTCAGTTCTGTTGTTGCAAATCGGAGGATCAAACCAAGCTGTTCACCAGTCATCGCTCATCGTTATTTTAATTTGTTAAATCCTAAGAGAGAAAATGTTATAATCAGAAAGTCTTGAAATAGGCTCAAAATTTCCTTGTCTTTGTTCCTATTTTCTCTAAAATTTCCTTGAAGAAATTAGTAAGGTTTGAATTATTAATTAAATAATAAATGCGCGTCAACGTCAGCTTGCGGGCCGGATTAAATCTTGTGAAGGGCCGTATCCGGCCCGCAAGCCGTATTTTCTTCATCCCTGGTATATATTGTAAGTATAGAAGTTATCGGTGTCTATGAACGGTTGTTTAGCTACAAAAGCCTTCAGAAATAGAAAAAGCTTTCGCCTCGTGAATATATATATATATATATATATATGATCATAACCTTTACAGCATGCAATCAAAACGTATTGTTAATTTATAACTGATTTTAAACCACTTTGAAACTAATAATTGATGATAATTAATAAATAAATAATTAAATAACAATGACTTAATAATTATAATATTCAATAAGAAAATTTATCAAGATAAAAAAAACAGTTATTTTAACTTTTAATTTTAAATAGTTCAAAACATCAATAAAGTATTCCTTTTAACATTAATGCTGTGAGGTAATAATACTCTTTGTCTTTTAAAGAAGTACTACAGCACATTCGGCAAAATAGAGAGAGAGAAGAGAGAGAGAGAGAGAGAGAGAGAGAGAAAAATTACGTGTGTATCTCCTTATATTTATTATTAAAGATACATATTTCAAAATATCTCTCTCTCTCTCTCTCTCTCTCTCTCTCTCTCTCTCTCTCTCTCTCAACTTAAATTTCTATAAACCACGTAAAAGAATAAGTACTTAAAAGCCGAAGGGTCAGAAGACATTTTACAATTTTTTGAACCTTTTTTTTTGGTATCTTTTTCAACTGCATGATTGGAACCAATAAATAAGTCTAGTTATGGCCCAATAGGTCCTCCGCTGTCAATTTCATTATATGCGCTCTTTGTGTTCTTTCTGCATTTAAACACGTGTTTTTTCTTGTTTTTCTTGCGGTTTTTTTCTTGTTTTTTATCGTGTTTTCTTGTTTTATCTTTTTATGTTTTTGTTTTTTATTATCTTTTCTTCAGGTTTTTTTTTTTGTACGGGTTTTCTCGCGTGTTTTTAATACTATTTTAATTGTCCTTATTTGTTTTTTTGTTTTCCATATTTTTTTCTTTGATTTACAGTGTGTGTGTGTGTGTATATATATATATATATATATATATATATATATATATATATATATAAGTATGCACCACGCATTTGAACGGGTATATTGTATAGTCGCACCTAACCACCGTGGTCAATAGAATTGTTTGGGTTTTATAGGAGACAAGTAATTGCTGATAATTAGGATTCCTGCGTCGTTAGATCGTTCTTTGTAATAATCGAAATTTGTTTAAGGATTTTTTAAACTTTTGAATAGAAAGGAGAAAGGATTTCGTCTTAAAAATTAGGCATGTATGCGTTTTATAGGCCTGGTCTGAAATGAAGAAGAGATGTAGGTGGAAGGGAGGTATTAATATATACGCATGTATCCAGTCACAGCGAGCGAAGCGAGCGTGAAAACGCAAGCAGGCAAGGAAGAATGAAAGCGCTATTAATAGTAATGCGTTTACAAATATTTTTAATTCATTGAAATAACTATTTTTAAGCATTTTTAGTAAAAATAAAAATTGAATATTATGAAAAATAATTTTTAATATTCAAATTGCATTTATTTCGACAAAGATATTCAGAGACCGTATCAAACTCGTAAAAATTATTCAGCATACGAGAGAAGATATCCCATGAAGATGAGGATTCTCCTCCAAAGGAGAATTTTTTTCCCAAACCTTCGGACCAATATCTATCGAGCATGAGAGAAAAAGAATTTCACGCATGACACCAAAGAAATTGAAACACGCGCAGTATATTGAAGGACAATGAATCAGGAACTCGAACAGGACACAACGCGAAGGAAAGGCTAAGCACGTTCCTGGCAAACATATATGTATATATTAAATCAGTGAGGAGGACCGGAAAGTGGCACTGCGCTCGTCAAACTAATACAGACCATTACGCTAATTCCGCGAAATTTACTAACCAGCATCATCGGTAGTCGAAGTCCCGACCTCAGTGCCTTCACTTTGTTTATTTATAGGGAGATGATATCACCCAATGGGCTACGGGTTCCAGCAAATATATAAGTAACGCCTAAAGTCAAATCGTTCTACTCCTGAATCAGCCATGCCAAATTACATCTGGGAGTTCTGAAAACTTTGGTGATGGAACATAAATCTAAGATCCAAATGGTTGGTTGGTTGTTTCGTTTTACGTCCCTCGTCCACCAGAGGGCGCTGGAAAGAATGCGGTAACGTCATCAACTGGGAAAAAATAAGTTCCCTTTAAAAGGGGAACTGGGTCGAGCTAAATAAGTAAGGGGTGTCCCAGAAGTCTTAGAGGGGTTTTATTTGGCTATAACTTTTTTGTTTGGGGATCAAATAAAAAAAAGTTTGTAACACTTGAAAATATATTCATTGCGATTTTAATTACAAATTTAATATCTGGTGAAAATCTTCATTTTCATTGCGTAAATCTAAAATCGCATTAGTGTACGTTATCCGACTCTGATGATCTTGTGGTTTAATTTTTTAAGCAATTTGAATTTTGTGTCGGTAAAGATTGATATCCTCTCTTAAAATTCGATGTAAGCAACTTCTTGAAATGTTTAATTCCTGGCTGCGTCGTCGGACTGATGTGGATTTTCCTCAACGTTTTCACGAATCATCTCAACCAGAGTTGGACTTCGGCTTGTCCGAGGACGCCCAGTCCGAGGTTCGTCTCCCTGACCCTTTCCCGTACGAAATTTAGCGACGTACCGTCGAATAGCTCGATCAGAAGGAACAGAACGTGTGTTGAATTTTAATCGAAAAGCTCTTTGAGCGGCAACGATGGAAGAGTTGTTTGTCAAATAAAGTTCCACAATAGTCACTCTTTGTTGCACTGTCCAGGATTCCATTTTCATTAATCGCAGCAAGGTTACTTTAATTGAAAAATAAAAATAAATAAATTAATCAAAAAGAAAAACGTTATAGCCAAATAAAACCCCTCCAAGACTTCTGGGACACCCTGTACATTACGTGCAACGGACTCGTCACTGAAAAGACGAAAATAAGGCTGTGTTCCATACGAAGCATACTTACTGCAAGAAATGGTTTTAAGGAAATGTAATAGTTGATTTAAACGTTTCGCGCCACAAAACAAAAGAAATATGTAGCGCTTTCAAGGCTTTATGTGTATTTCACCACATCGTCAGGGAATGAATATACGAAAAGATTTTGGAATCGTTTTTTTCTTTATTATTATTGATTTTTCTGTGGGTATACATCATTTTTTTTTTTTATTTAATATGTTTAACTGTGAGGTGCATCTTTTGTCGCTCTATGTATGTAGCCCTCCATATACTCCATCTGATACGTTCTGCAGCGATATCAGAAATGGAATCACAAACTTTTTAAAAATCTTAAATCACCGTCCGCAAATACAGTAATGTGTAGGGAGTTCAATTTCCCATTTATAAAATATATCAGGGCAATAGAAGCGCGAGTAAGAAGACCAGGGACAAACAATGAGTTTATATTAATACTAACACTAATACCGTAGCTAAAATTAAAAGTACCAGAAAAAATTTTCATATTTAACCTTCATAAATAACAGGAACTAAGTTGATAATACAAGAATTATTCTTATATTGATATCAAAAGACATTATTACCAAAATGACAACCCAGCGAAATAATTACGAGTAAATCAAATCCAAAATGGAGTAAATTCGAGCGTTTGAACCTAAACTCCAAGGTCACAAATTGGGAAAACATAAAATCAAACATGGAAACAACAACACACCGTAAAAAACATTTTTAACGACGAGACAACGAAAGAAATTCTTTATTCCCTAGAAGAGAAAACGTAAGAGATACTGAGAAAATATGCTTCGTTTAAATAAACAAATGGTACGAGAAACAAATTCGAGTAAGAAAAATGGACACAAACTCAATAATTGCAAAGACAACAACACCAGAAAAATGATCACGGAAAATCTGGAAGACTATAGTGACTGGCCGTGGCCTAAAAGCTCTAATTGAAAAACATACAGAGAGGGAAGAAGATCCTGTAGAAGTGATCAAAGAAAATTCAAAATATCCCCAAAACAAAGTACTGACAAAGTACATATATAGTACCTCTAAAGAAAAAAAAGGTAACGCGCTAACCGATGACGAATCTTAAAGAAGTAAATTTTAAAATGTATGATACGTACCACTTTTCAATGTCCAAAAATCGAGTTAAATGACATGTGATAATGATTCCTTCTTTGGAGAAGAACAGCGAGGAGAAAATATTGAAAGTTTTACATCAGGATAAATAGCACTCGCTATTCGACAAATGAAATAACATTCAATGGCGGGTCAGGCAAGACCAATGGGACGCTACACTCATAAAATAGCTATACGCTTCTTTACTTGCTATCGAGATCTCTGGAGGGAAGCAAGGAAAATGGTGAACATCTTTGAGTGAATAACATTGTTTATATATATATATATATATATATATATATGAGGCGTCGCGCTGCACAATGACGAATGAGCCAAAACAAAGTTTTGAGGTTTAAAGTTTGTGAAAGACTCATAACTTTATTAAAATAGATGTAATTTGATGGTTTTTACTTTAATTTTGTAATTCATTTTATGAACATTGAATGAGTGAATGATTAAATGATAAAACAGAAGCGTTTAAAATTAAAGAAAACGAAATTTTCGCCCTTGGTTGATTCATCATTGTGCCACGCAACGTCTCATATATATATACACACGAGTATATAAGAAAAAGTTAAAGAAAAGGTTAGGACTGTTTTGGGGCACATGAAAATTTAATGAGAAAAAAAAAAAAATTAGTGTGAACAAGATCTATCTAGAGTACAAATGTAAGCATGATATAACTCGTATACGTTTTCAGTAGTCCTTATTTTCATTAACTTTTTTCTATTTTATTCCTCTTTCCTTGGGCTAGCCTAGGGTGGATCTTGGGTCTTTGTTAGATCTTAGGTTTTTGTTAAATTGTTCCAATCACAACTAATAGAACATTGGAACAATATGAATAACAACTCGTAAAATTAATCGCAATATTTTTGAACATATTTTGAAGATGAGCAGAAATTGGTAAAATGGTATACGACTTCCTTAGAGACCTTAACTAAGTTGTTACAATCTAAGGCATTTCATCATCCGAATCGGAGGTAAAGTTTGGGGAAAAAAAGTTCGCCTACAAACGTAAAATTTTTTAAAAGCATAAAAAATTATTAATTAGGTTTTTTATTATTGCTACCAAAACGAATAAAATAAAAGTATATAAAAGGATATTACTAATTAGTGTTTTTTAATAATTTTATGTTTCTAATAATCAGTAATGAGAGTCAGAAACTAGCACAGTGCTCAGGCCAACTATTGGTGCCCATTTAACCCTTTTATTATTATTACCAGCATCATCATCGGGGTTCAAAACCCCGATTTCAGTGTCTTCATTTCGCTACATGAAAATACTACTCATTCCAAACTTAAATGTTGCTTAGTTTTAACGCATATATACATATATATATAACACTTTTTGAGAGACGTTGGCACAGTGCTTTCGAATGTTCAGTCTTTTGTATGGTTATCTGGAGTCTGTGGTTTACACAGGGCCGGATTAAGCATTGTTAGGGCCGGGGGCAATGAATATTTTCGGGCCGGTGTCACTAGAAAAACACAGTTCTTTACCTGATACATCATACATGAGTGATATGATCAGCTGACTGGGATCGATCAACAGAAAACGAAACAAAAACAAAGATGTGATTACAGAAAATGTATACTTTGTTCACATAAATGGGATACTAAACTAGGTTTTATAGAAGCGGAATCTAGAATTTTTTTTTCTTCCTCACGGTCGACCAATTATTTCAACGGTAGTTTATCAGCATTTGGGGCCGGGGGCAAATGCCCCCTTTGCCCCCATTATAATCCGCTACTGGGTTTACAATCAAGTCATTAGGAAACCAAAAGTGAACATTCAGAAGAGGTGAGTACTGTCAACGTCACTATTACAGTAGAATGCAACGCGACGTCCGTAGTAGTAGTTTATGTAAGAATTGATGTACGTGAAAGTTTCACGATCGCACTGCTGGTTGACCAATTACTCAGTTAATAAATATTCAACGTGAGGCCGGAATTTAGTTCACTCCATAGATAGATAAATAGATTGTATATATATATATATATATATATATATATATATATATATATATATATATATATATATATATGAGATTGTAGACACCAATCGACCAAGGAAGTACTCCGGGAAGGAACGTTACAGGAAATATGGAGTGCTGGAACCCACGTTTCCCCCTGTCATTGTCCTCTTTAGGCGATCTTTTTCCGTGTCTCATCTACCCTGTGAGCAGTCCAACATGCTCTCATACACACTTCTCCCTCTTTTCTTCACCAAACATGGATGCATTTTACACACTACACAATCTTTTCAAAATTTAAAAAAACGGTATCATCAGCCTTATAGACCTTGATTTCGGCCCTCTCTCTCTTACATATTTGGGGGGGGGGGCATTTTTGCGGGTGCTCTCCCTTGGCTCTTCCTTCCTACATAAAAAAAGATAGATAGAGAAATAGATAATCATTATCGTTGGTATAATGGTCGAAATAAAATTAATGAAAATTGACTATTTTGACGCCAGAAAGACGGTGCTTGTATTTCAAGCATGAAAGCAGTTTCATGCACATGAAAAAACAGCCATCAACCTTTCCTTACATCTGAATCTGTAACGCGGAGAAAACTCATTGACCTACTTTCCCATTACTAAATAGATGATGGGACATACACAGTGCTTATGTCAATTAACTTTGATGCTACTTCACAAAATAAAAGGAAACTTATTAATATAAATATATATTGTTGTGACCTTTTCATATTAAGAGGTAACCTTCGAAAACACAAATATGGCGGAAGAGTGTATGCGTGATGCTACGCGTCTCTTTTCAAGATCTCACGCGCTGCCTGTTCTTGGCATTAAACTGATAAACCGCCATTGGCTCTATGTGGAATTATGAGACGTGAGACTGATCTCTTTTGCACTTCCTCCCACGCATTGTTTACAAGGTTACCTGAGTAAAAACCTTTCGTAATTAAAGGTAAGAACGGGAGTATTCTGAATGTAACAACAGTATGAGTGTTATTTTTAACTATTATGCCATTTCTCAAACGTGTGTGTGTGTGTATATATATATATATATAAGGGGGGCCTATATATATTTACATATAATGGAGTTATTTTTATTAAAATTAATAATATTCTTTCAATCTATTCACGTTCATAATATTATTAATATTTTTATTATGACCATTATTATTATTATTATTATTATTATTATTATTATTATTATTTTACGACTTCCTTCAACTCGGGTGCCTTCACCCGAGCAATGAAAAGGTTGAGGTTTTGTACTTCAGATAAGATAACATTTATCGCGATTCATTTATGGCCTACAATTATATATATATATATATATATATATATATATATATAAAAATATAATTCACCTCAGTACGTGAAGTAAATTAATTATTCAGTAATAACGAGTATAAGTAAATTAAAAAATATTCCTTGACCAAGTGCTCTGGTGTTTATGGAGGTTCGATAATTTGAGTTAATAAACACAAAAGCGCTTCGTCAGAGAGAGAGAGAGAGAGAGAGAGAGAGAGAGAGAGATTCGCAAGAGAAAAAGTGCTCCTCGGGCAAAGTGACCTCGAAACAGAAGTAAGTTAATCTTAATTTAAACGTCAGGTCAGGTCAGAACATGAAATGAAGGTCAAAAGTATTTCTCGTTTAATTAAATTCAATTTTATTTTAGTTCATTATATATATATATATATATATATATATATATATATATAAAGGTAAAAGGTAATATCTAAGGAGCTCATTTCTCCACGAAGTGGGGGGGGGGGTGCCCCAAGGGTCACCTGAGCCAGAGCAGAAATAGAGTAAACGGACAACTCAATTCCTCCCGATGCCTGCGGCCGGGAGCCAACCAGCGCCACACCGCTTGGAATCCGCCACCGTAACTATCGAGCGACTGGGCCCCCCTATATACGAGTGTGTGTGTATATATATGTCGTGTGTGTGTGTGTGTGTGTCTAGTCTATACCATAACCCAAATAATCCGTTCTTTAGTGGTGTAAACAATTTTGTTCAAAACTCCCATCAGGAGGGGGTGCTCATATAACGTGTAGATCAATTCAGGCTGTAGTTAAAGAGGTATACAATACAGTGAGTGAACATGTATTCAGTAAACTCACCTGACTGTATATTCATCACGAGGACTACACATTCATCACCATATTCACCGGCATAGAACACTTTACGCTTCCTTTGAAGGATGGTTGACACTTGGCATACAAATAAAATCTGAGAATTGGCGCAGCTTGTCATAATACTAAAAATATCTAAATCGCGTCCTTCTCTAATTTTAAAACACTCAGAGCGAGAGAGAGAGAGAGGATAAAAAAAATAATCGTAATGGATTTACTAATCCTATTTTCTTTATTTTTCCAAAGGTTGTTTTGGATTTAAAATAAAGCCTTTTACTTTCGAGCGTAAAATTCACGATTACTTTTCTCTTCGTAACAAAGCAGTGGATTGACATTCGACTATTCGTTCCTCTTTCTCGAAATGGATGATAATAAAATAATAATAATAATAATCGATGTATTAGGGTTAGTAGCTACCAAAATGTAGGAACGAAATCGCCATATACAAATGTCTCGTGAAAACAAAAGTTCATTAATCAACTTAAAATACAG
Organism: Bathynomus jamesi; assembly: GCA_023014485.1. Taxonomy (NCBI): domain Eukaryota; kingdom Metazoa; phylum Arthropoda; class Malacostraca; order Isopoda; family Cirolanidae; genus Bathynomus; species Bathynomus jamesi. Next base: position 242,768 of record JAJOZX010004411.1, on the reverse strand, counting down.
GCGACATAAGGGCGAAATTATATCGTGAATGGAAACTTATTATTTTTTTTTTATATACGTCGCTCAGACTACCTCTTCAAATAGTTCAAATTCCCTAAGTGCCTTTATTAATCTATTAAAATCTCCCAAATGGTCTCGAAATCTTTTTGAGTCTGAAGGGTTCTATTTTTCCATTACTCTATTATTCGAGGAAAATCAAAAAATAGATACTTTTCTATTTTATTTAACTCCCCCATGCGTCCGTTTTCTTTCATATCAAAGAAAACGGGAGGCAATACCGATTGTCACTTTGTCCTCGGCTACTCGCAAACAAGATGTGGTAAACACCTTTAATAAAAGTTTCACTTCTTTTGTATTTAAGAAAGTTTATATAATTTTATATTTTCCAGTAATTCATTTTGAGTTTAGTGTTTTGAATATAGCTTTTAAAACAGTAGGTTTCACGCCTTTATAAAAGACTTAGTTATGAAATATCTGAAAGCAATATCTTGAAATAAATTGTCACGTTATTTGGGTATACTTTTTGGGGTATACTCTTTGGGGTATACTTTTTGGGGTATACTTATTTTTTTTATAGCCAACCACGTTTTATTAAATTATTTAGTAATATTTAACACATGTTAAAATTTAATTGAAATTTGTGTTTACTGAAATTGGCAGATGAAAAACTAAGAAATTTGGTTCACCTGAAGATCAGGGCCCCCAGCCTCATTTACCAAATGACATCTTCGTTAAAACTAACGAAAATATCACGACTTAAACCTAACCAATCGTCATGAGCGTACAGTTGACCTAACCGGGCATTTAATTTAATTTATTATTATATTTGGTACTGTAAAGCAAAAAACAAGAATACACGGGGGCCCTGATCTTCAGGTGATCCAGAAGTTTTGGCAAGCTGAGGTTGACCTTTCGCAAATAACTTTATGTATGCAAATAACAAATAATTATAATAAACTTTAAAATATTTCGCTAAGAACGATGTGTATATATATATATATATATATATACACATTTCAACTGCAAACAACACACAGTATAATTAACGTAAAGAACGACGCTTGTATAGAAGAACGTTCCGCTCAAGATGAGGAGGGAGAACGAACAAATGAAAAAATGAGGTAACCACCCGGGAATCGAACCCGGGATCTTCCGATTGCCGGTCAGATGGTAGTGGTTATCATATCTGACCGGCAATCGGAAGATCCCGGGTTCGATTCCCGGGTGGTTACCTCATTTTTTCATTTGTTCGTTCTCCCTCCTCATCTTGCGCGGAACGTTCTTCTATAGAAGCTCCGTTCTTTACGTTTTATATATATATATATATATATATATATATATGTCGTTCCCACGCACCAACTGTGGTGAAGAATAGTCTGTGGTAGTGGAAATTCCGCGCTACTGAAGTAGGACCACGTGCATGGCGCGAACTGATATTGACTAAACCATTAAACGTCCAAATAATATTCCTGAAACTCGTTTTAATTCTAAAAATATATGCGAAGCATGGTAGAAAATTGAAATATAAACTGTACACACGAATGAACTGTAAAATAATATTACAGTATCGTAAAATAAGACAGACCGCACATATTTAAAAAAACTTACCTCCGAGCTATTTCCATTTATTCAAAGTGCCTCAAATCCATATGAGGCACTACTGTTGAAGGTGTTTTCACTGCATCTTCTAATTACAAAAGCTAATTTATACACCGAGAAAACTATTTTGTGGTTTTCTTAAACAATGGTTTTTGTGACGTGTTTTTCAATTATATTTATTTAAATTACAGGTAGAACAGAGTGCGTAAAATTAAATTCATTTATGTGAAAGTTGTTTTGTTATTTAACAAAATACTGTATAGATACAAAGTGCCAATGAGAATTTTGTAAAATGTACTACAAAAAAAAGAGTACATTTTATTCCAACAGATCAGATTTTAGTGTTTTATATATATATATATATATATATATATATATATATATATAGGGTGGCCCATAAGTCCCAATCGGTTATAATTAAAGCTAGAGTACAAAAAAATCAAAGTAAAAATTTTATAAGTTTAGAAATATTTATTAATTATTCAAAGCGCAAAATATAACCATCTTGACAAATATTCTTTCCTTTAAAAAAAAAAAATTCGCAGATGGATTTTCGCTTTAATTACAACCGATTGAGATTTATGGGCCACCCTGTGTATATATAAAAATATGTTAATTTTACATGATCCTAAAATAAATTTAGGGCCAAGTAAAAAATATTAAATTACAAAAATTTGTTCGTGTTAATTTAAGACAATCATTTTATATTGTTAATAAAATCAATTTACTAAAAACTTTTTGGCCTAAAATTAATAAAATGTTTTATGCGCTTATAGTTTTTCAATTGTTTTTGTTAAGTTTGAAGAAAAATGTTCTACTTTCACAAAACTTTTTTTCAGTGTACAGTTTCATATCTATTATTTATATACATTGTAAGTCTGCCATTGCTGTAGACTCCAAACTAATGATGAAACACACACGCGCGCACACACACACATATACACTCACACACACACACATACACACACACACAGGTATTATCGTATGTGGATATTAAAATATAGTCGAATAGTGTGTACTCAACTTTTAATTGAGAATGAAACAGCACTTATGCATTTATAGATTGATATCAACATACTTTTGCGGTCATTTTAGTATTAAAAAGAAACATTTATTTTCAAATTTTACTTTTTTTAGGGATTATAAAAGGCTGTGATACAAAAATATCGCCACTTTATAGACTTTCGATGGTACAAGTTAACTAAAGTTATTTACGATACAGTGTATATAATAGTTAATTTTTTGACTGAACACACACACACACACACACACATAAAGAGAATAAAATATAAATTAAAACCTTAAAAGAATAAATAAATAAATACAAATTTTACACGAATGAAGCAAAAAATTTTGAAAAAGATCATTAAATTTGATCCAAACCTTTTTAACATCGATGTAAATATCCAATAAGAAGTTTTTCAAAGAAAGGTCATTGATCTTTTTTATATTATAAGTCCGATCCTAGACAGCTAAATTATATATGTTTGTATGCGCATTAATCCACCGACATATAGATAAATAGACAAACAAACAAAAAATATTTATCCTAATTTAATCTAATAGACAAAAACTTTTCTTCATTTTCCAGTGATATTCCGTTCTGTAGCGAGAGTTGAAACAGATAATAGGTATACATAAATATGCATAAATTATATGCATAAATAGACAGTATTTTTAAATGCGACATTTATTTACTCGGGCATGCGTTCAAGAATATCGGGTTAGAAATTAAAAAAAACCGTTAATTTATAAACAAACGCAATTTGCATGCAGACACGCGCGTGCAAGTACATTATCAAGGAGGCATTTAGCGCATTTTAATTTGAATGAGGGACCTTAAATGATGCGGAGTTCTGCGGCACAATACGTATGAAGCAGTTGCATATAGACTGAAAGTATGCTTGAAGTCGCTTAGCATTTCAGATCGTTTTGTTCCTCCATTTTAATTGGCATTCGTTCGAACACCAGGCAAGAAATAAAGGCACTGTGCCTATTCAACGCGTTATTCAATAATTTGTGAGGGGGGGGGTGAAGAGATACGCAAGTTTGTTGTGTACATTTACTTTAATAGTGGAGTTAATGTTGACACATTACTATTTCTTTCGTTTTCGTTTCAATAGTGCCAATTAATATTAAGTTTTCAGTGCCAGTGCCTATTTACTGATATTTTTCTGGTACACGCCAGACGATTTTATTCAGTATCATAGAGAAGATACATCAGATGGTTATATCAATAACTGGGTCACTACATCATCTGAACGCAAACGAGGGCTCCCAATTCAACTACTGATCAGACCTAAAGTGGGTTAACCTCGCCTATCTAATGAGCAGCGGTGTTTCAATGTGACTACAAAGTAGCCCTATTCTCGCAGAATTAATATCACACCACTAAAAAGAATGTTTTATTTTTAACAACAACAACAACAACAACAACAACACAACAACAACAACAATAATAATAATAATAATAATAATACCTGTGACACATAATATTTTTATACACTTTTTAACCCTACTCCTGACCTAACTTTGAGAACACCTTCGCATATATACAGTTAAAATTAAGTTAACTAATTACGAAACGTGGTTGTTCCGTAAGACTCGCTTACCGTGTTGCCCCTAATGATGGAGGTCAAAAGGAGATAAATGGTAGGTGAAACAGAACTGAAAAATGGATTAATGGCTTTTTCCCCGTAATAATGGAATGAATTTAACACGAAATAATAATTAAGGGAAACTAAAAGAAATAAAAATAATAAAAAAGGAGATAAATAAAAGTGATAAAAACTTTGATTTATGAAATTATGAGATAATATACATACATATAGTGTGTGTGTGTGTGTGTGTGTGTGTGATACTATTATAATGATTAATAGTCGCAGATGAAGTAAGCATTCATTTTTATAATGTTTTCCTTTAGTTACGGAAAAGGCTGTAATAGTGATAAATGTTGAATTTTGAATGTTGAATGTTGAATGCGGAAGAGTTATGAATCCTTTTTTTCCGTGAAATGATTCTTTAAAACAATTTGTTTATTGTGGAAGTTTATGAAAGCGTGCAACGATCATTTACAAAAGGGAAGTGATAAGAGGAATGGTAAACTTTACGATGTAGTCCTCTCTCTCTCTCTCTCTCTCTCTCTCTCTCTCTCTCTCTATCTATCCCCGACACACACACACACACACACACACACACACACACACACACGTAATATTACATGACAAACTCAAAGAAACTGCAGGGTCCAAAATGGCGTTTTATTATTTTTAACATGATAATCATTTATGATATAAACTTTAATGAATACATCTTGAGCTCCGTAACAATTACGTACATTTTGTCTAATATCCAATCTTCCATACATACTGTATTTAGGTTCCCCTTTACAACCATTTTTTTTACTCCTCTCTTAACATACTCTATCAAGAAGTAATTTTATAGAATTTTAAAAATGCAGTTTCATATAGTACCAAATTATATACACACAATGTGTTACGGTTGTTACTAATCTCGCCATCCAAAATAGAGGAGTTCACGACTGCCTCAAAAGTGTTGTTGTATTATTGTTTTGGGGGGTTTAACTTCCTTCGGAACAGTAAAGGTCACGTAAGGACCTACAGCCTTACGTAGAATACGAACAATCTAAGGGTCGCGACATTATCTGGACGCGGAAGACGGTCACCCGTCCAACGAGAAGGCGAGTGTTGGGATTGTAAATTTGGGAACTTATTAATAATATAATATAGTAAAATTTTTAACATAAGTTAGGTATAATATAAAGTGAAATAGGTCTACGGTAATTCCCAGAAAAGAGTAGAGACTGCGCGCGTGGAAACAACCGAACAGGTTTCAACGTGTTTGTACTGGAATATGTGATGGTACATTATATTACGAGATTGTTTTTCCAATGCGAAATGAAAACCCAAATTCTGATAGGGAAAAAACAGCGCAGCGTAGAAAGAGAATCATTCAGTCAATGGAGAAGAGTTTGTCATAGAGAGTGGGTCGTACACATTCATCCGAAGATCTTAGCTCCTTTATCATTTTCACTTTAACATTTCCACTCGTGCCCGTGGGAAATGAGGCACTTTTAAGATGAATTGGAGATAGTAAATTCAATTCAGTTCTCTCCTAAGGCCTTTGTAGGAGAAACTTCCTCTTCGGGCTTAGACCTATTCCTGTCCCCCCTTAGGCTTTTATTCATGTCATGCGCGAGGCCTATCCCGTTTCTTTAGGTCTACTTGATTTCCGATCAAGGTTTATCTTCATTAATTATATGACGTAAGTGTAATTTAATTTAACCTGTGAGAAACAAGATTAAAAATATAAAACCCTAATAGTGTTTAATAACAACAGTTAAAGGAAAATTTGGAAATTAAAAAGCTAAGCAATCTAATATACTATTTCAGAAATGAAGCTTATATATATATATATATATATATATATATATATATATATAACAGTTTTTTTGCGCACACCTACAGGTCGCTACAATTGGTGTAGAACAATGCGGTTTTCACCATTCGATGCGTCTTTTTATTGTGCAGTGCCCATGCTAAAATAAAATTCCCTAACATAATTCCTTCCCCCCTTTTAGGGGTACAGTTCTTCCCATGCCTGTACACTCATTTTTTTAATTTTTCATTTTTAATCATAATTTTGGCAGAAAATAAGTCAATATTTACTAAACATTTAATATCATTCGATTCACAAAAGATTTTTCGATTCACAAAAGATTTCTTTATCGATTCAATACAAAAAATTACATAATTAAAACGGGCAATTTAAATAAACACGAGTTTAAAGTTAAACGAGCCACACTCGAAATTATTTACCGTGACTTTTGTGCGTTTTATTACTGTGGCTTTTGTACAAATAATTTTACGTATACACAAACAATTTGATAGGATATTGATTTATCATTCTATTTTTTAGTTGTCATAGAAATACGTTAATTAAGTTATCTGATTAGATGCGCTTTTATAGTTGAAGATCATTTTTAGAAAATTATTTATTTTCCCCACTTTAAAATATTACAAAATTTCTATTAGGTATCCTAATATCATTATGCCTGTCGCTGTAAGTAAGAAAATAGCAATTATTTTCCATTTTATGAAAATTTCGGACCCCCTAGGCCTACAAAACCAATTTTCCCCTTTTCTTTATCAAAAATTGTGGATTTTCGGAAGTCTTTCGGTTATAAACTTTTACCAGTCTATTGTTTATCTATAATAATAACAATAATAATAAAAAGACGTGTGTGTGTGTGTGTGTGTGTGTGTGTGTGTGCGTGTGTTTGTGTTCCAACCATCAGCCATAACTCCAAAATGCAAGCAGTTACAAACATGAAACTTCACACACATATTGATTAGGTCCCGAGGTTGTGCACGTGGGTGTTAATAAATTAAATAATTAATTTTAAAACATTAAATGACGTCATCAAGATCATTACGAAACCTATGGTAAAATTACTGAATACCCGGTTAGGTTCATTGAATGCCAGGTTAGGTCATCTGTACGCCCTTGACGATTGGTTAGGTTAAGTCGTGATATTTTCGTTGGCTTTAACGAAAATATCATGACTTAATCTAACCAATCGTCAAGGGTGTACAATTAACCTAACCGGGCATTCAATTAACGTACCCGGGCATTCAATTAATCTAGTCGGGCATTCAGTTGACCTAACCGGCCATTTAATTAACCTAATCGGGCATTCAGTTGACCTAACTGGGCCATTCAATTAACCTAACCGGGCATTCAGTTTACCTAACCGGGCATACATATATATAGCGTTCAACATCCACCCCGGCAACGCCGGGTCGCTCCGCTATTACTGAATACCCGGTTAGGTTCATTGAATGCCAGGTTAGGTCATCTGTACGCCCTTGACGATTGGTTAGGTTAAGTCGTGATATTTTCGTTGGCTTTAACGAAACTATCATGACTTAACCTGACCAATCGTCAAGGGTGTACAATTAACCTAACCGGGCATTCAATTAACGTACTCGGGCATTCAATTAATCTAATCGGGCATTCAGTTGACCTAACCGGCCATTTAATTAACCTAATCGGGCATCATTACTATTATAATTTAGCAAAAATGTGTCTGCCTGTCTGTCTGCAGAAAAAGCTTTTACGTTTCTGAACCGATTTCGACCAAACTTCGTATGGTGGATGGGGGTGATGAGTAATGAACGAAAATATATGTGTGACCAGCCCCCCCACCACCACCACCAATTACTGGGCCAGAGGGCCCCCAGCACCGCGATAAAACTATAGAAAAGAACGCAGCAATGAAAATCTTGAGCTTCACATTGTGTCAATCAGTGTTGGGCACTAAAGCGTTAATCCGATAACAGTTAATTAACGAAGTTAACTTTTTTTAACGGACTATTAACGGAAGTTGATTTCCATTTATCGTTATCGGACCAGTTAACTTCCGATAACTCGATATTTAGTCTGTTAAAGTCCGTTAACACGTTAACTGCGAGGAGTCATTCACGGAAGATCACCGCTCCGCGAATGAATTCAAACCGCCATAACTTCAGTCTGCCAATTCCGTCCTCTGCCGCAGTGGAACGGCTCTTCTCTCTCGGCAAGGACATCCTGAGGCCCAAGAGGTCAAGACTGGCAGTTGGGCCTAACTTTGAGAAGTTGGTCTTTCTGAAGGGCAACCAGCACATTGTGTCATAGTCTTTAATAAATGTGCCTAAAATTTAATTTTACCTTTCAGTTCCCGCCATAATAATTCTCTGGTAAATTAAAATTTAGTTAATGGTTAGTGGTTACAAGGGTTTCAAAACATGTAATCAGTACATTTTTTATTAAAAATAAAAAAAAAAGTTATTAAGCAAAAAAGTTGCAAAACTTGATAAAAATACAGTTAAATACCTATTTATTGTTGGATTTTGCATAAATAAACATTTTCTATGGGTTTTAAAGCTTTTTTCCTTGATTTTTTTTAAATGTTAGTAAAGAAATAGTTATCGTTAACGGATTATCGTTAACTTCCGTTAACTTTGTAGTAAAATTATCGGATTATCGTTATCGGAGTTAAAAATTGGGGTTAACGGATTATCGTTATCGAAGTTAACTTTTTGGTTAACGGTGCCCACCACTGGTGTCAATATTTGTGAAGCTTAAGATTTTCATGACTATAGTTTTATTGACCAAATAATTGAACCCCCACTAATTAGGGGCCTGCGACCCCCCAATTACTGTCGGTTCAATTATTTGGTCAATAAAACTATAGAAAAGAACGCAGTCATGAAAATCTTGAGCTTCACATCCGAGTTCATCGTATCAAGATTTGTGAAGTTTTAGATTTTCATGGCTGCGTTCTTTTCTGTAGTTTTATTGACCGAATAATTGGTTCGCCAGTAATTGGAGGGCCACAGGCACCCCAAGTACTGAGGCCCAAGGTGAGAGGAATGGGAACGATATCCAGATAAAGGGCTATTGATGTTCAAAATAAAATACGCCGTAGGCCCACAATTCGGTTTGGGTCGAAGGTCCAAGCACCGCAGATCTAGCAAAATCGGCGCGTAGCGCCGATCTTTTGCTAGTGTTATCCTATTTAGGTGAAGTTAAATTTTGAGCGTAAAACAACACGAAGAAAACTAAATAAATGACTACGCTACCATTACAATTGCCGTGCCTTTAATGATTCGGTAACAGCCTTATTGTCGTGCATTAATATCGTCACACCCAACCACGAACGGTGCAATGGTACGCAAAAGAACGTATGAACCGGTAACATACGGGGGTTACCAGAGAAGAGACGTCACCCCGGGATAGAAAGCCGAATACTGAGTCAAACACAAGCAAAGGTACCGGAGACACTTTTTTAATTAATAATGAAGCCTATATAATTTTTTTTACCAAAAGTTCCTAAAGGACAAGAATAACAGGCTCGGGGGATTTGTAAAAACCAGAGCTTTTGAAAGGGTAATGAAATGGGTGAAAAAATTTCGTCCCTTTTGGCGCCTTTGCCCCACTGTCACGTCCCTTTTGGCGCAGATGCCCCGTCCTAGCTGGAATTCTTGTCAGAATGTCCCTAATGGCCGATGTGTTACCAAAAAATTAAAATTTAGGCAGAGATTTCCATCCCCTATTTTCGTCTTTTTAGTCCGATTTTGCGCCACTGCTCTGAATGTTCCAAAAAGTTCATGATAGACAAAGATACGAGTCCCTTTTGGCGCCTCTGGACCGATGTCCGAAGAGCCAAAAGGGTTCGTGTTATTTATTTTATTCATTTTGTACAACCACGTGTCCGTTTTGGAGCATTTGCTTCAATGCCCGAAACCACAATTAAATATTTTTGGTGGGGCAGAAAGCAACTCTTCGAGTTGTGTGCAGCAACCAACACATTCCTCGAATTGTACTCAACCGCATCTTGCTTGTGTCCGTTTTGCACCAATGACCAAGACAACAAAAGAGACATTAAAAGTTTTGGGGGAGAAATTTTAAACCTCCCAAGGAAAATTTAATAATCAAACCCAGTCATGAGTACCTCTAACTCGGTCATAAAACAATATCGTTCCGATTCACTAACCTAACCATACGTACGCCCAACCTGGTCGTGTGTGTACGTTTTAACCCGAGCGTGAGTACGCCTAACACGGGAATAAAAATTCTTGTCCTGATTCACTAATCTAACCATCCTTACCTTATCTAACCAAGCGTACGCCTAACCCGGGCCTAAAACTTCTGCCTCTTTCACTAACCTAACCATCCTTACCAAGCGTACAATTAACCCGATGATAAATACATACAGTATAGTTCATAAGACCAAATTTTTAAGAGCTCTATTTTCCAAGTTAGTAGCACTCGCCTGGGAACAAAGGATTCTTGGTACCAAATGAAAGCGTGGAGCATCCTCTTCCAAAACATGCTTGTTTCCATCTTCACATTTTGCATGTAAAGTTGGAAACAGCACTTGATTAACCCTACCCTAACTGCAGCAATATCAAAATAGCACAGTTGCAAATTTACCAGTCATGCATACAGATAGCATATTATTCATCAAAATTCACTCACAGCACAAAGCTGCTTCGTGGCTATTCCATTTATGTAACATTTATTCATAACAATCTCTCATATTGATCATAAACATTAAGAAAAAAGCTCTCTGACATGAAAATATGACAAACACCGACGTAAATTTCGAAGTTCGGGTAACCAGTATCATTTATTTTTCAACCCAGATTTAGTGGGGTTAAATAAAGGTATATTCATTGATAGAAACTATTACTTATTGAATCATTGTTACATGCACACATATAGCTGTCACTGTAAATGTCCAACTCTGTGTCAATGAGCTGAACATGCTGAATCCATGATGAGAAGATCAGAACCAAAATGTTACAATATTTTCATGAACAAAATCATGGAAATCCTCACTTCACATGTTCAAACAAAACTCTCCAAATCTGCAATACAGTATTTTAATTTCAATAATAGAAAACAAAATCATCAGAACTCAGCCTTCACCTTATATTGCAAATAAGGCACTATTATGTCCATTAATAGTTTTTGAGTATACACACAATACATGCAAACACATAGAAGTTCAAGGGAGGATCTAGGCATTTCAGTAAGGGGGGATCCAAAGAAAAAGGGGCACAGTACTAAAATTTTTTTCTTAAAACAGACCACCACTGAGCGAGTGTTAAATCAAATGTATTGTTTTATTAGATCAGTCTCATTCAAATATGATATAATACAAAATAAAAATCTTATTTGGGTACAACAGTTCTCACAGAAAATTTTTCAAACAATTACAAATGTCTTGCCAATTAAAAGAAGTATCAGAATAAAATGAAGATAAAAATAGTGATATGGCTGCACCAGTAGGTATTAAGGGCACCTACTGTATGAAAACCATTACAACTACAAATTTGGAAGTACAGTACAGTGTATACTGTATACGGATAAAGACTCAAAATAGAATTTGAATAAATTAAAATAGCTATGATCTATTTACGAAAACAAAATTTGTTTTCAGAGGCATACACATCATTCAAATAGGGCACTTGCAAGAAATTGAGGTGGGGGGGGGTCCAGACGTCGCTGACTCTCACCCTAGATCTGCCCTTGAAGTTGTATTGTTCATATTTCTAAATATGCTCTCTAAATATGCAGTACTACTATATTTTCATATTATTTGTATAGACAGTCACTAAGGCACTATTATGTCCATTAATAGTTCTTGAGTATATACACAGTACATGCAAACACATAGAAGTTGTATTGTTCGTATTTCCAAACATGCTCTCATGCTGCTGCATGCAGTACCACTATATAGGGTGTTCCAAAAAGACCTGGACAACTTTGGTTGTTAATATATTTAGAACCACAAATGATACAACGGTACCGTTTGATTTATATGATACAGAAACTCATAAAGTTTTGTACACATCATCAATACATTTCAATGTTCGCTCCGTTTGTCGGGGGCAGGACATCAAGGCGGTACACGAGTTCTTGCCATGTTCGGCTCAGCATGTTGGCGTCCACCAGTGCGCATGCAGCTGTGATCCGAGCACGAAAATCCTGCAGGTTTGCCACCTTGGTCTTGTAGACCACATCTTTGACAAACCCCCACAAAAAATAAATCAAGGGGGGGGGGGTTATGTCTGGCGATCGTGGGGGCCAGGCGGTTGGTCCGTCTCAGCCAATCCAGCGACCTGGAAATTTGTCATTCAGGACGGCTCGAACGACTAAGGCCCAGTGAGGGGGAGCGCCGTCCTGTTGAAAAATTATATCGGGTTGCAGGTCTGCAATCTGTGGGAATGTGAATCCTTCCAACATGTCTAGGTAAATTGTTGAGGTCACTGTATCCTCCGCAAAGAAAAACGGACCCACCAAGCGGTCATAGAGAAGGCCACACCGCACATTGACCTTTGGACTGTCGTGTATGTGTTCAATGACCACGTGGGGGGTTTTCAGAGCCCCAGACCCTTACATTGTGCCGGTTGATCTTCCCCGATACATGAAAACAAGCTTCAACTGTGAACATGACCTTTTTCAGGTAATCGTCGTCCTCTACGCGGCTGAGCATTTCCACCGCAAACGCCTTGCGTTTGGGTCCGTCATCTGGTTTGAGTTCCTGCAGCATCTGCACCTTATAGGCATAAAGTTTGAGACTTTTATGCAAAATTCTGTGCACAGTGGTGGTTGGTAGTGCCAATTCTCTGGATGCGCGTTGGATTGATTTTCTGGGACTTTGTTGAAATGGTTCATGCACTCGTTCAACGTCTGCTGCACTTGTGCTTGGTCGACCGGTACTTTTCTGTTTCAGGATACTTCCAGCCTCCTTAAACCTCTTGTACCACTCTCTGATACTAGTCCGCGATGACGGATTCCTTCCATACCTTGTATGGAAATTACGCTGAACTTGGGTGTCGGATCTCGTCTCGATGAACCATTCGACGTACAGAGTTTTTCCTGTGGAGACGCCGTTTTGTTTTACATTAAACCATCAGACCTGAAAATAAAGAAAACTTTGAGTTTCTCTAGCATATAAAACAAACGGTATCGTTTTATCATTTGTGGTTCTAAATTTATTAACAACCAAAGTTGTCCAGGTCGTTTTGGAACACCCTGTATTTTCATATTATTTGTATAGACAGTCTTGTTGACCTAACTTATCTGCCATGGATAAGGATCGTTGAAACAGTGTGTATACTGTTGACATTTCTGTCGGGGATGCGTCACTTGGTTGGAGATAAGTGACAAGACTTTGTCTTTTGAAAGCATCAAGTTGAATGCAGTCCATCCAGGTACATGCTGGTGATATGGGTTTGTGCCCTCAAAGAGCAAATCCTTAATTGGAAGTCTAGATAAAAAGAATCCAAAGTCTTTGATTTTAGCAGTCATGTGGGCATCCTCATTCTCTTTCAGCAATTGTACGTTGAAATTGGTTGTACTTGGGCCTTGCCGAGGGCCACGGACATAGAGAAGAGGTTCAACAAGATGGGAATTAAGCGACCTTTTCCTGACACCAGATGTTGTTGGCTTATGTGTTGCATGAGGTGTACAGATATCAACTTTTCATGCACAAGTATCCCATTTGTGCAATGTGTTGTGCCTTTGCCAGAAAGTGTTTCCTCTTGAAACTAGTTGACAGTTTGTTGGCAAAAGCGTAGTGTCCTGCACATCTATTTCCTCCTGAGCAATAGCTGTCTCAGCTTCTTCAGTCTTTGTATAAGACAACCCATGTCCAAAGCGGTTGAGAAGTGTTACGACCTCTGAAGAACCAGTTAAACTTTTCACTGCCATTGGGAGTCACGAGTGCTATGTGCTTCGGAGTTTTTACCCTCCCATGATTTACATCATGTATTAATTCTTGTCCTCCGGACAAAACCTGTCTGTGTACATTATCAGGGACCACAACATGCTGTCCTTCAAAATAATCTGTTGACTGGAAGAGAATACATGCAAGCAAATTATAGACATCATCTGGAATATAATATTGTCACCATGTATATCAGCTGACCTTGGTGGCCATGCCATTGTAGTTTTTACGTCCAGTAACAGTTTTCGAATATATTTAGCTGTTCTGAACACATTTCTGTGGTCATCATAAGGATTAGACTGCACATTAGTGCCATCACCACTACATATTAAAGTTGCATCACCCTCACACCAGCCTCCACAACCTGTGCCTTAGGAACACAATCACCATATATTATCTCAGATTGGACCTTTGCTTTGGGTGCCAGAATGACACAGACTCACTAAAGCATTTTAGTAACCTCCCTCTCAGCTTTTCAGACCTATAATTAGGAGCAAGTACACCCTCAACACTAACCAAAGCAATATACTTTTCAAGTAGATCGCACATTGTTAAGACTTTTAACTCATTAAACAATAATGGCTTGATTTCATTGACAAGGCTTCAAAAGCACGATCATAAGCAGCAGAATTACCATCCAAGTCAGGTGTCTCAATTTTCAGTTTACCTACACCTGTAATTTAATGTATGAGGGCCACTCAATATATTTTGAATCACCTTTTTTTTTTTCCAAGTTTCCTCGTAAGTTCCAGAAATTTTGTACACAAGTAGTTACATACCTTTTTTACAAGTTTTTATTTTTCCACATAGTCTCCAGCCTTTTCCACGGCTTTCCTCCGCCTCGAAACAATGGCCTTTATTCCTTGCTGGTAAAAGTCCGCTGGGTTCCACTGGAGCCACCTCTTAACCTCATCAACAACCTCACCGTCACTGAAACTTTCTTCCACGAATACCATCCTTCATTGGCCCAAACAAATGAAAGTCTGAAGGTGCCAGATCCGGGCTGTATGGAGGGTGGGCAGGGGCGTACTTAAAGTATTTGGCACCCTGGGCGGATCCTTCCTTTGGCACCTCCCAGAAATAATTTTAAAATTTAAACACACAGAAAAATATATTATGTTTTCAAGTAGATTTTTAAACAGTACAGTACTGTTATAAGCAAATTGGAAATAAGAAAAATGCAGGACATTAAAAATTCAGTGAACAAGTAATACTACATTTTATTTTACACAAAAAACACAGGAAATCCAGTCTCAACGCTCAGCCTATTCTTCAAAGGTAAATAGAGAGGATTCACAGTCTCTGCTTTCGAGCCTTAATTTCTGCAAATTGATCAATGACCTCATCAAAATTCACCTTCTTTGCATATTCATGTTCAATTGAAAGTAAAGCCAGATTTGTCAATCTTGTCTGACTCATGGTCGAGAGAAAGAAATTTTTTATCAATTTCAATTTGGAAAAACTTCTTTCACATGAAGCAATAGACACACAGATAGTCAAAAACAATCTCAAACACAGTGACAAGCTTAGCAAAGATTCACAAAAATCCCATTTCACAATAAACTCCAGAAACTGCAATGCTGTCCATTTCTTTGCCTCTTCAACGCTGATTTTGGCAGCTTCCAAATGCCTCCGAAGTCGTCCAATTTCCACATTGATATCTTCATCAGAGAATTCATCGAAAATCTGAGTCAAATTTGGAATATATTTCCGAAGTTCTTCTGTTGCAACAACCAAAGTGTTTGGCTGAATAACATCGAAGATTGACAGAATTTGATCCATTGCCTTAGAACGAATCTCCAATTCTTGATGAAAGCGATCAAGACATTCAAACATAGCCCTTTTTACTTCCTCTGGCAATGTGAGACTAGCATCCTATGCCATCTCTCCTGGCATCCTTTTTCGGAGCTTTACTCTCCCTCTTCTCTCCATAGAAATGTCCATTTCCTCACACTTTGTAGTTGAATAATGAATGGCCCTCTCCACAATTTCATTGCGCTGATCTTCAAGAAACAGTTTTAGAGCTTGGAGCTTCACAGTGCACTTTTCAAGGCTGATTCCAACTGTTTGCAAATACTTTTGTGTGAGATTAATTTCTTCCAGGACTTCACACCAGAAAGAAAGGTAACTCAAAAAAGGTAAATCACATACAGCAGACAGCAAAATCTGAGCTGATCTTCTTGTGTCCACATTTTCTTTGGGATCGCACAGTACTTCAAGGGTTGAGGTCAGCTTTTCAAAATTTGCCTTCGCTGGTTTCACAGCGTCATAATGAGCACTCCATCTTGTCTGGAAAAGTCTTTTGACTGTCATGCCTACATTCTCCATCAGCACTTCCCATCGATGAGTTGAGACTGAAAAGAAGGAATAGACTCTCTCCAAGGTTCCAATAAAAGTCACACATGAAGAAACGCTTCCAAATGAGTGCACTCCGCAAAGGTTCAGAGAATGATTTGAACAAGGCACAAACAAAGCCTTAGGATTAATCTCTCTGATCTTTGACTGAACATCACCATGAATCCCAGCTATAGTTGCAGCGTTGTCATATCCTTGACCACGCCACAGGTTTATGTCCAGTCCATCTCTCTCCAGATGTCTCAGGATATCCCCTGTGAGCTCAGCAGCAGTCTTTTCGGCGATAGGGAAGAAGTCCAAGAATGATTCCTTTACTTCAACTTTGTCACATTCAATATGGACGTATCTGATCACTTCACACATCTGATCAGTGTGGGACACATCAGGAGTGCTGTCAAAAAGAATCCCAAACTACTTTGCTTTCTTGATATCAGTCAGCCACTATTTTCTCTTTGAAGTAATTCCCCAAAAGGCAAATGAACTCATTCTGAATCTTTGGAGATAAATACGAAGCCACTCTCCTCCCAGATGGAATAGAATGCTTAATCCTTACAAAATTTCCTTTCAAAACTGGATCATAATTTGACAGCAATTCTACCAATTTCATGAAGTTTCCTTTGTTTGCTGATGACATGTCCTCTTTGTGACCACGAAAAGGAAGATTCTGGTGAGCCAGAAACAAGGTTACGTTCGCCTTTCGATGTAATTTTTATCAAATATTTAATTTTTCGTTTTTAAATTTTGTATTGCCAATAAAAATAAAAATTTATTTTATAGTGGAAATTAACATTAAGCTGTTGTAATAGTTTGAACATTTTTAAATTTTTTTTCTTACTTTGGAGAATTTTTCATTTGGTTTGAAAACTTGTACTGGTATTTCAACTCTCCCGATGGCACTCCCCTTCTGGCTGTCACCCTGGACGGACCGCCCCCCTCGCACCCCCCTTAGTACGCCACTGAGGGTGGGGTAACAGAGCCAAGCGCATTTTTGTGATGGTTTCTCTTGTTTGCAAACTGTTGTGTGGTCTTGCGTTATCGTGCAAATAAAGGACGTCTTCCACTTTTCTCTCCGGTCGAAGTCGCTTTATACGTCTCTGGAGTCTCTGTAGGGTAGAAATATATGCCTCCGAGTTGATTGTTTGTCCTTTCTTCATAATGTCCACCAGAATCACCCCTTTCATGTCCCAAAAGATGGTGGCCATAACCTTTCCTGCAGAGGGAACCATTTTGAACTTTTTCTTGCGTGGGGAGTCTGCATGATGCCACTCCATGGATTGGCGTTTTGTTTCAGGTTCAAAGCGGTGTAACCAAGTCTCATCCCCAGTCACAATTCACGAAAGGAAGTCATCCCCTTCTGTCTCGTACTGAACCAACGACTCAGAAGCAATTTCTTTTCTTTGGGCTTTGTGATCTTCAGTCAGTTCGCGAGGAACAAACCATGAACACACTTTTGAGTATCCCAGTTGCTGAATTATCGTATTCACACTTCCTTCACTAATTCCTAGCTCCAGTGATAGTTCCGCGTATATGACGCGCCGATTTGATCGAATGATGCTGTTAGCACGTTGCACATGTGAGATGTCACAGCCGATGCAGGGCGACCGTTGCGCGGCTCATCATCGAGGCTGTCTCTCCCTCTCTCCAATGATCTCACACGTTTAGACCAGCGTCCAACTGTGCTTCGATCAACAACAGCATCTCCATAAACGTTTTGTAGACGTTTGTGAATATTTCCAACTGTTTCCTTCTCTGCGGTTAAGAACTCGATAACAGCTCTCTGTTTACGATGTACATCACTGTCAGACACCATTTTCGAAATTGCGTTAACCATCGGTTTTATACAAGGGCGTTTAAAAGCGGTTTTATACAAGGAGGGGAGGTTCAAACTGGAAAAATCCGGTTATGTGAAGCGCAGAAAGTTCAAACTTACGGCCAGAAAGACATTTCAGCATACATGGCCTATTATTTAGCTAAGAAAAAAAGGGTGGGACAAAATATCGGGTGGCCCAAAAAAAACGCCTTGAGATTTAAACATCAATAACTTAAAAAATATGCAGTTTACACTTCCAAAATTTACATAACTTTCACCTCAATCTATTGATAAGCCATCATAAGAATTTCAAACCTCTACATAAAATACTTTTTCCACAGCTGAGGGAACAATGAGGTATGGTGAAAAACACGAATATCATAAATTGAAAAAAATTTATTATTCACATCTTATCAACAAATATGATTAATATGTCCGCCGTCCTGCTTACAAACTAATCTTAACCTTTTCTTCCACGACATGATACATTTTCTGATTTCTGCTAATGTTATTTTGTCCCAACATTCAAGTATTTTTTTCTTTAATTGCATTTTTGTAAACGTTTCTGTTTGGCCTTCATAAATCTTCTCTGCTGGAGTGTTCTATATACAATAATCCATGGGATTGCAATAAGGTGATTGCGGGGACCAGTCGTTTTTTCCAATGAAGTTGACTACATTCTATTGTAGATAATCCTGTGTGAACTTGCTAGTATGAGCTGTAGCACCATCTTGTTTGAGTATGCAGTGGCGTACTAATTGGGGTGCGAGGGGGCGGCCCGCCCCGGGTGACAGCCAGGAGGGAAGTGCCATCGGGAGAGTTGAAATACCAGTACAGGTTTTCAAACCAAATGAAAAATTCGCCAAAGTAAGAAAAAAAATTTAAAAATGTTCAAACTATTACAACAGCTTAATGTTAATTTCCACTATAAAATAATTTTTTATTTTTATTGGCAATACAAAATTTAAAAACGAAAAATTAAATAGTTGATAAAAATTACATCGAAAGGCGAACGTAACCTTGTTTCTGGCTCACCAGAATCTTCCTTTTCGTGGTCACAAAGAGGACATGTCATCAGCAAACAAAGGAAACTTCATGAAATTGGTAGAGTTGCTGTCAAATTATGATCCAGTTTTGAAAGGAAATTTTGTAAGGATTAAGCATTCTATTCCATCTGGGAGGAGAGTGGCTTCGTATTTATCTCCAAAGATTCAGAATGAGTTCATTTGCCTTTTGATATCAAGAAAGCAAAGTAGTTTGGGATTCTTTTTGACAGCATTCCTGATGTGTCACACACTGATCAGATGTGTGAAGTGATCAGATACGTCCATATTGAATGTGACAAAGTTGAAGTAAAGGAATCATTCTTGGACTTCTTTCCTATCGCCGGAAAGACTGCTGCTGAGCTCACAGGGGATATCCTGAGACATCTGGAGAGAGATGGACTGGACATAAACCTGTGGCGTGGTCAAGGATATGACAACGTTGCAACTATGGCTGGGATTCATGGTGGTGTTAGTCAAAGATCAGCGAGATTAATCCCAAGGCTTTGTTTGTGACTTGTGCAAATCATTCTCTGAACCTTTGCGGAGTGCACTCATTTGGAAGCGTTTCTTCATGTGTGACTTTTTTTGGAATCTTGGAGAGAGTCTATTCCTTCTTTTCAGTCTCAACTCATCGATGGGAAGTGCTGATGGAGAATGTAGGCATGACAGTCAAAAGACTTTCCCAGACAATATGGAGTGCTCATTATGACGCTGTGAAACCAGCGAAGGCAAATTTTGAAAAGCTGACCTCAACCCTTGACGTACTGTGCGATCCCAAAGAAAATGTGGACACAAGAGGATCAGCTCAGATTTTGCTGTCTGCTGTATGTGATTTCTCTTTTTTGAGTTACCTTTCTTTCTGGTGTGAAGTCCTGGAAGAAATTAATCTCACACAAAAGTATTTGCAAACAGTTGGAATCAGCCTTGAAAAGTGCAGTGTGAAGCTCCAAGCTCTAAAACTGTTTCTTGAAGATCAGCGCAATGAAATTGTGGAGAGGGCCATTCATTATGCAACTACAAAGTGTGAGGAAATGGACATTTCTATGGAGAGAAGAGGGAGAGTAAAGCTCCGAAAAAGGATGCCAGGAGAGATGGCAATTTGGCAAAGGATGCTGGTCTCACATTGCCAGAGAAAGTAAAAAGGGCTATGTTTGAATGTCTTGATCGCTTTCATCAAGAATTGGAGATTCGTTCTAGGCAATGGATCAAATTCTGTCAATCTTCGATGTTATTCAGCCAAACACTTTGGTTGTTGCAACAGAAGAAGAACTTCGGAAGTATATTCCAAATTTGACTCAGATTTTCGATGAATTCTCTGATGAAGATATCAGTCTGGAAATTGAATGACTTCGGAGGCATTTGGAAGCTGCCAAAATCAGCGTTGAAGAGGCAAAGAAATTGACAGCATTGCAGTTTCTGGAGTTTATTGTGAAATGGGATTTTTGTGAATCTTTGCCAAGCTTGTCACTGTGTTTGAGATTGTTTTTGACTATCTGTGTGTCTATTGCTTCATGTGAAAGAAGTTTTTCCAAATTGAAATTGATAAAAAATTTCTTTCGCTCGACCATGAGTCAGACAAGATTGACAAATCTGGCTTTACTTTCAATTGAACATGAATATGTAAAGGTGAATTTTGATGAGGTCATTGATCAATTTGCAGAAATTAAGGCTCGAAAGCAGAGACTGTGAATCCTCTCTATTTACCTTTGAAGAATAGGCTGAGCGTTGAGTTTGGATTTACTGTGTTTTTTGTATAAAATAAAATGCAGTATTATCTGTTTACTGAATTTTTAATGTCCTACATTTTTTTTATTTCCAATTTGCTTATAACAGTACTGAACTGTTTAAAAATTTACTTGCAAACATAATATATTTTTCTGTGTTTAAATTTTAAAATTATTTATGGGGGGGTGCCAAAGGAAGGATCCGCCCCGGGTGCCAAATACTTTAGGTACGCCCCTGTGAGTATGAAATCGTTTGAATAATAGAGACGCCGACAATCAGGCAAAAGATTCTCCTCTAAAAGATTTGCATAAATTTCTGAATTAATTTTCTTATTTTCTGAAATGAAATGAATTTTCGTCTTTCCATTCCACAATACACCTGCTAATACCAAGATTTTTTTTGGAAAACCGACTTCTCTGGTGGTAAAGTCTTGATGGAGGAATGTCTTTCTTAAGCCTACCATAAACAACATCGTTCCCGGAGTTTCGAGCAATCTCGATGGTAAAATCTTTTTCATCTGTAAAAACTATTTTTTTAACATCATTAGACGAAAATCTATCAAGCAATTTTCTACAACGAATTTTTCTTTTAGCTCTTACATTGCTGTCACATTTTGAAACACGGATCCTTTTAAATGCTTTAAGTCCTACCGTTCTCTGCATTCTTTGTATGGAACTTCGGCTGATCCCTAAATTTCTTGCAATTTTACTCTGAGAGCAGTGTGACCCAGGTCGATCCTCTTGAGATAGGCTCAACATTTCGATCATTGCTATATTGTCTTGAGTGTAAACTGTTTTAGGCCGACCACTTCCACGCTTCCATGCCGTCGAACCGGTTGCTTCAAGTTTTTTATTTATTCTATTCACAGACGTAACATTACGAGTTATTCCTGGAAATTCCCTCAAAATTCTTGTCCCAGTCCATCTTTTTTTCCAAGAAACACTTTTCAATCACCGCTTTTTCACCATTAATTAGAACCATAATTTGAAGGGTAAGTTTAAAAAACAGTATTTAAGATGGGCGTAGCCTATATCATCTGACGTTTTTCAGAGACTAACAGATTATCCATAGGCTAAGGAAACTACTACAAGTCTTAGAATAGTTGCCAGGTACAGCTGAACACATTTAGGATTTAGGATATTTGTTTTTTTCACCATACCTCATTGTTCCCTCAGCTGTGGAAAAGTATTTTATGTAGAGGTCTGAAATTTTTATGATGGCTTATCAATAGATTGAGGTAAAAGTTATGTAAATTTTGGAAGTATGAACTGTATATTTTTTAAGTTATTAGTGTTCAAATCTCAATGCGTTTTTTTTGGGGCCACCCGATATATTGAGTGCCCCTAGTATTTTCTATAGCAGCTTCGATGATACTTTATCTCGATAGCAATCGGGTCTTGTCCTTTGATATTGAGCAACAGCTTTTCATCACCCCTACTTTCAGCAGTCTTCAGTAATGTTTCATTGACTTGCTCGGTCAGGATCTGTGTTAGAGGTTCTGATGTTCTTGTTCCCTCTGAAGAAGTCATGTACTTCTCTCCCTGACAAATAATACATTTCAGCTCGTCCACTGAAGGAAGTGAAACTCGTGATGCAATTTTCTTTAAAGGTCTCTCTTCCTGGGCCTCAGTTGAAGTTCTTTCCATTGACTCTTTTCTTTTCTTCTTCAGTCTTTCAAGGTGATCTTTATTTGTATAAATTTGGTAGCACTGTCTGTGATAACCTCCAAATGGTCCACCCTGCCACAATGGTTCCATAATTTGATGAATGTCATCTCGTCTAATCCCTGCTGATGTTTTGAATGTGTCCCAGCTCTTGTCGGTGAACTTTTTAAAGGTCCTCCATCATCCTTCCGAATGTGGATAAGCAATTTTCACACTTCTCCCAGTCTGTGGTTTTTGAAGTAACTGAGTGTGGATGTAAGCTGAAAGCCATTTCTTCACCAATAACCTGAAATTAAAAAAGGTGGTTGTTATTATATCATCTATTAAGTTTCATGAGAGAAGGAATTAATCATGAAAATTGAACAAAGCTAACTAAAATAAGAAAATCATCTCTTACATTTAACATATTCACTAAAATTAGTCAGAAAACAATATGAGAGTATAAAGGAATAAATATAAATAATAGTTAATTATATTTTGGTTTCAATGCTTGCTTAATCAGAATGAAAATTGGATAGTTATTGAAAGCAGCGTTACCAGATTCCAAAACGCCACCCACAACAGATAGTCACCAAAATTTCATGAGATTTCACCAGACATAAAAACTTCCCACAAACAATCTAAAAAATAGTTCGCTGCTATTATTTGTGCAGTCGTAGTGGCGTAGCAAAGAAGGGCGGGGGGGCATGGTAGAATGTCCCCTAGTCAGAAAATTTGAACAATATATATTTATATATTCGAAAGGTGGTTATCTAGAAATGTGGAATTTGTGACTTTTGCATTTTTTTCAGGTTCATTAAGGACTTTTATAAAAAGAAAAAAAATGTCTCAGGAACTAATTATACTGTTCAACAAAGTTTTTCTCCTTTTGATAAATGTGGGTGATTCTTATGTTTCTTTTTACGCTGATTACAAAATTGGTAACACATTGTTTTCCATCACCCACAGTTTTTGAGGGATTTGTAATTTAAAACCCTTTGGGATCGAGATAGCATTCTTCAGTTTGCATCATAATAATCATAATACGAGATTTATTGTAGTCATTTATTTTGTATAAAATCTTTATATTATGCATATTATTATTTATATTTACATGTTTATATATAATAGAAGGTAGATATGAAAGTAGAAGGCTGAGGGGAAGGAAAAGGAAAGCAATTCTGGATGATTTGAAGGCAGGCAGGAGCTACCATGAGATGAAAAGGATAGCTCAGGATAAAACACTTTGGCGGGACACATGAGTTCGACCTGCCTGATAGGGAGAACACGATGGATGGATATACTATGCATATATTTATTTAAGTACACTGTATATATATATATATATATATATATATATATATATATATATATATGGGATGAATTTCACAATAAAACACGTGAAATGAATGAATGCTGCAAACCCACACGGAAAAAGAAAAACGATTCCAAGGCCTTTCGAGGTGTAGCTTTGAATACACGAAAGGCCTTGGAATCGTTTTTCTTTTTCCTTGTGGGTTTGCAGCATATATATATATATATATATATATATATATATACATCATGACATATATATAATGCAAACCCACAAGGAAAAAAAAAATGATTCCAAGGCCTTTCGTGTATTCAGAAGTACACCGCGTCAGGGGTGACGCGGTGTACTTCTGAATACACGAAAGGCCTTGGAATCATTTTTCTTTTTCCTTGTGGATTTGCATCATTCATTCATTTCACGTGTTTAATTGTGAAATTCATCCCATATATATATATATATATATATATATATATATATATATATATATATAAGTTATGGACTTTAGATGATGATGAACCTGATGATGAATCTCGTAATGAACCTTTGGACAGACAAGATGACACGGATACACAATTTCAACCACCTTCGTCGGATGAACCTCATTTAGTTTCTCAGTCAGAATTAAATAATCTTGTTAGACAGTTGAATCTATCTAAAAATCAGGCTGAGCTCTTAGGTTCTGGATTAAAAGGTTGGAATCTCCTACAAAAGACTGTAAAGGTGAGGTGAATGAGGTGAATTTTGAAGATGACTTGAAGGAAAAGGTGCGGCACCTCGCTGGATAGGGTTCAGCTTTGGGACAGATCCCAGATCCTGTCCCAAAGCTGGATCCTATCTGCTTGGCAGATAGCTGGTGAGGGAAGCTATATTTTGGGGCCTCTTTGCGAGTGACCCGTTGCCCACGTCGGGCTAACATCATGAAAAAGAAAAACTATAGTGTTTGTCATTTACCATTACTTATTCGGACTATAGGTGATTTAATTTTCCCAGAAGAGCTCCTTGTTCCACGCACAGTCTGTGTATAACACACACACACACACACACACACACACACACACACACACACACACACACACACATATATATATATATATATATATATATATATATATATATATATATATAATATATATATATATATATTATAGGCCTTATTCCACTGTAGTATTCTATTCATTCAAAAAATGCTAATACGAGTATTTTGTCGTCAAAGCACAAATTATATGAAGTGTGGTATGTTACATTTGCCCCAATTCCCTGATGCGCCATTTTGGACACCTCACTAATAATGCAGTATATACATATACATATATTTTAGATGTTATTGCACTCTAGTATAGTGTTCAGAATATGTTAATATCTCGTTTGCAAAGCAGGAATTATATGAGAAGTTCTCTTGACATTTGCCCCGATTTCCCCCGGGGAATTTTGGACATCCCTGCATATCCATCACGGGTCCAGTGTTGTAGTCAACTGAAGGTAACTGGTAAGTGGTACTTAATTATGTATGCAAATGACAGTAATTGGCAGTTTTGACGCTTTTGCCTTCGTGTCCCCGGTCACCATAAATGACATTCACACACCCACCAAAGAAGACAGAAACGGGATATTATTTAAGACGTGCACACGCCAACCAGGAAAGACCTCACAGGTTCGCTAAAAAAGCCTTTTTTTTTTTTTTCAGCGAGCCTCTGGCAACCTCAAAAATGGAGCTGAGACGCCATTTCGAACACTTGTGAAAAATGTCGATTTATCGAAAGATTTAACGGTGGAACTGAAAAGGCTTAACATAGCGCCAAACGCTTGACGAAACAAAAACTCTGTCATTTTTCGTTTTCCGACAAAATTACCTTTTTAGAAAGGAGGCTGGGCAGTAAGTCGTTTTTTGGCGTATTTCAGGTTCTGTTTGGCGCTTAGGTTCCTTTTGTCAAACACACCCACCCCTATAAATCGTTTCCCCTCGTTGGAAAGAGGAAAGATTGCTCTTTCTGACTCTATACTTACCACATTTTTCGTAGGTTCTGACTTAATTGGAAAATAATTTTTTTGTTGTTAAATTTTAACCTGTCTCACTGTTACCCAGACCCAACGTCGCTTAACTTCATTGATCTAACGCAGGGGTGGGGAAACCCTCGCCCGCGGGCGAAATTTCGCCCACGAGCTAATTTCAATTCGCCCGCTTAGGTATTTATTATTTACTAAAAATTATTTATTTACAGCCCAGCAAATAGCTTTTTAAAATACATCTTATATACAGCGTGTCCCAAAGAAATGTATACCCACTTTGTTCGATAATACCAGCTATGAGGATAATAAATATATTACTTTTTATATGTTTTATTAATAAAGAATTTTCTCCTGAACCTAAATATGTAATTATTTTTATTAAAAATTGAAGAACAAAAAAGTTACAGATGTTTAAATTATAATTATTATTTTCGAGACTTCATGTGCGATATTTTCTAATATTTTTGCACGTATACGAGATAAGTTTGAAACCGACGGCACTGTGCAAAACTTACAAAAACAACGTTCTGGAAGACGTCGAACATCTTAGATAAAGTGTCATTTAACCATGGAATTTGTAAATTTTTTGAATTAACTAATAATTACAACATTTATGCTTCAATATCAACACTAAACATAAGTATCTCAAAACAGTCGGTTAAAATATTAGAAAATATCGCACATGAAGTCTCGAAAATAATAATTATAATTTAAACATCTGTAACGTTTTTGTTCTTCAATTTTTAATAAAAATAATTACATATTTAGATTCAGGAGAAAATTCTTTATTAAAAAACATATAAAAAGTAATATATTTATTATCCTCATAGCTGGTATTATCGAACAAAGTGGGTATACATTTCTTTGGGACACGCTGTATATAAGCTTAAAATTTGCCAGACGCCCGCGGAGGTGTTTATGTTATCGATTTTCGCCCTTGGTACTGAAAAGTTTCCCCACCCCTGATCTAACGGAACATGGACAGTGGACACGACATAACACTCAAAAAAGTGGGAGGAGTCTGTCCAATATGAAAATCAGGTGATAAATTCTTCCTCTGAAACTACAGACCTGGTATAAGAGTTCCTAATTACAACGAAATAATAAAATTTATATGAAAAAAAAGAGACAATTTAACCTAAGCAATGCTGTTCCTTGTGAAGAGAAACTACAAGAGCATCAAAGCTACTGTATATACAGAAATCTATAATTAACTAGCAAGCATAAACATAAACGCATTAATCGCGTTAGTCAAAGCCTTTGTCTCAGTGACCTATTACACTGTATGCTGCCACAAAACAGTGTCCATTATTAATTTAAAGGTTTTCCCTTAAAATGGTTTCGTTCTTAGCAACAGGATCCAAGTTACAGAAAATATGATTCACTCACCTTCGAATAAAGGCCAATATCTCACGAAGTACCCAAAGGAATCATTCTGGCACCAGTACTCTTTCTCCTACATATAAATGACTGTTAAAGTCATAAATCAGTTCCACCCGTTACCATTATGTATATTAGGGTGTACCATTTTTGGGTCATTTTCAAAAAGTCAAGGTCCAGGAGTCTAATGTTGTGCCAAATGATGTCCTAAACACGAATTTTACAGGCATTTTCTAATCCGACAAATTTTGAATCCCCCCCACCCCCCCTTGAAATTTTGCGCATCCCCTTTTCCTAAAAACCCATATCTCAAACACTATCAACTTTATCGAAAAATGTTATAGAATAAAAATGATTTGGAATGAAAAGTTCTATTAGAAAAGTTCATCAAAATAGAAATTTACTTAA
Organism: Bathynomus jamesi; assembly: GCA_023014485.1. Classification (NCBI taxonomy): domain Eukaryota; kingdom Metazoa; phylum Arthropoda; class Malacostraca; order Isopoda; family Cirolanidae; genus Bathynomus; species Bathynomus jamesi. The sequence goes on along the minus strand of JAJOZX010004411.1, from coordinate 215,179 downwards.
TTTTGAAAATTTTCATTTATTTTTTAAAAATTTAAATTAAACAAAATTTTTGCTTGCAGTGCCTTCTTCTTAAATAAGGTGTTACCGCCACCTTTGAAGCATCACCCCAATGCAGCTTCGCGGCGATGGGCTTTGTATTTGCTAGTTATAATGCAAATCATAATTAGTTTTTATTATAACTAGCCTATACAAAGTGAGGACAACCTCAAAACTATATATATATAAAATAAAGCTAAAAATTAAAACTTTATCCTCAAAAAAATAAAAAGAAACAAGTTTCCTAATTAGAAAGCATTGATATAAGAGCTTTTTAAACATAAAAATAAGAAAAGACAATTTATGGTATATTTAATAACAACAAAAAATCAGCCTCTTCTAAATTAAAACAATTTCTGCAAATAAAAATACCTAATCTATCTGTTAATGAACTATTCTTTACTGAGTTTCATTCTTTTAAGAGTCTCTTTACTAGGATCAGGAATTAGTCTTCTATTCTCTTCCACAATTTGCAAAAGACCTTGAAATTCTTCTTCATTTTGACATTTGTCATGAAAGTCTTGAACCAGCTTGATTCCTCTTTCAGCGGTATCATTGACTACTCTAATAGATGAAAGAATGTTTTTTAGTTTGTTGTAGTCATCGACCTCTTCCCATGTTGATGCTGGTTTCTTTATCCATGAGTCTGGTTTTGACCCACAGCATTGAAATAAATGCCATGAAATTGGACCTACTAGCTGATGAAGCTTTGTGTCTTCCTTTAAAATGGGACAGGTTGCCCACATACATAATTTTCTGGAACTGGATATTTGTTTAAGGATTTTGCGATCTTATCTTTTTCATCATTACTTAGCGATCCAAGAAACTCAAAGGGACCACTTCCTCCGTCAAATACCAGTAATGATTGGCAAAAGATTTCAAAGCAGCATTTGCAACTTCCCTATCTTCCTTCTTGTAATTCACCAAATCATGATAAAACTTCAGATCATTAGCTGGACTATCTAGTGAATTAGGACATAAAAGCCAGTATTTTCCATAAATTAATGCATTAAATAGACACATTCTCTTTAATTTCTTAATCAATGATTCATCATATGATGCTTGGTGGGCAAAAGCATACATTTTTTGTATACAAAATCATTGCCATCCACCTGGCACGATGCATTGCACCAGGTTTCCGCCAATGACTGTTTTCTCTGGAAACCTCTCCTAAAAGCATTAAAGTTGTTTCAGCAACTTCCTTATAGTCATCACGTGGAAAGCAGTCAGATTTTCTTAAACATTGGGTCATAAATTCTACACATTCTTCCTTTAGGTCTCTTTGATACCTTGATTTAACATCAAGAACATTGTATGTAGATTTCGTATTAATTTTCTTCCATTTAGACTCGCGAAATTCTTTGAATAACTCAAACTCAGGAGATTTACTTGGGCCAAAAATGGTTTCATACACAGCACACAAAACTCTTTCAGCCACATGATGGCGGCATGCTAACCAAATCAATTTCTTTTGCAAAAGTTTTTCAAGTAACTTACAGGAACCTTTCATCCATCCTGAATTGGATGCAGTGGTATCAAATGATACTCCAAAGACATTTTGCTTCAAGTTCCATTTTTCAATACTTTGAAATACAGAAGTGGCTTGAGACAATCCAGTGGAATCATCTATTATAGAAACTGATAAAAGTTTTTCTACATTTGGGTATCCAGTAACAAGTATTGCAAGGCGGTCTTCTTGTTCTGAACATGATTTAGTAAGCAGCTTGCTATCCCAATGTACTAGGCAGTGATCAGGAGGAGTAAAATCCTTGATGCAAGTTTCATATTTTCGTTTTCTTGTCTTTCGAGCGGCTCTTGCAGATGTGGTCCTGGAGAGAGACAGTTTTTCAATATCCTTGCCACACCTAATGGCTACTGCAGCAGCAAAAACAGTCCGTTGTCCAATAGAGAGATTAAGTCTGTCTGCAGTGGAGGAAACCAATGGCGAGGCAAGAATATTTTTGGGGCTGGAAGCATTTGAAGGTCCTGCTGTAGGTTCTGTCGGAAACTCTTCATAGCTGTCTGTCTCAGAACTGGTCGTGCTAGAAAGAAGGGTCTCTGATGTTCTGGCTGTAGCACTCACTTGCTTCACTGATTTATGTTTCTCTTTGCGTTTCTTCTCTTTCTCTAATCTAATGTACTTGCGCTGTACTTTTGATGCATAATCTGCATCTAGCAAACCTAAACATGTTTCTCGTTTTGTTCTTTGATCTTCTAAAAATGAAATATCATATGCTTTCTGAGGCTCAGTTCTCATGCGGTCTTTTTGGATTAATTCAACGGCATTTGAGAAGAGATGTCAAAAAGGGAATCCATAATTTTCATGAAATTAGAGAGTTCATTTTCAAAGCTTGCTCTTTTTTGTGCTTGATTAAATTATTATGCATTTCTTCTAGATTTAACAGCATCTTCCTGCCTTTAGGGTTTTTACTAATATCTATAGTAGGAATGCATGCTTTTTGCCATATTATTAGTAGCTTCTGTAGAACTCCATTAACAGTAGAATCTTTTGTAACTTTTGGACCGTTATACTGCATTCTCCGTAAATAAATAAAATGGCTTAGAACATCTTTATTGGATGGTAAAACAATTTTAGATGAACTCATAATATCAGCCTGCAAGCGACCAAGAATAGTCATGCTGTTTTGTAGCTGTTTGACTCATTTTTTATTTATTTTTCAAATAAAGCAGTCTGAAAAGAAACAATAAGAGTAAAAACAATCCTTGTTTATTAAAATTCAATGTAAAAAAGGATTTTAAAATTTGGATTATACTCACAATATACTCATAAATAATGTAACTTAAGCACCTTATTTTATATTAATACAATAAGGTGCTCTTGGACAAAAGAAAATGAAAATTTTCAAAATTATGTAAATTTCTATCTTAATGAACTTTTCTAATAGAACGTTTGATTCTAAATCATTTTTATTCTATAACATTTTTCGATAAAGTTGATAGTTTTTAGATATATGGGGTTTTTAGGAAAAGGGGATGGGCAAAATTTCAAGGGGGGGTGGGGGGGATTCAAAATTTGTTGGATTAGAAATGCTTGTTAAATTCGTGTTTAGGACATCATTTGGCACAACATTAGACTCCTGGACCTTGACTTTTTGAAAATGACCCAAAAATGGTACACCCTAATGTATATAACAACAATCATTACATATTTAACAATGAACTATCATCACTTTAAACGACAAATAGCAATGATGATGATAATGATGTTAAGGGAGTTCTTTACCCTCCTTCATAATAGCAAAAGTCATGTGAAGGAAGAGACTTCCAGCTTTACTTGGGATCCAAACCATTGGTTGCTACATCCTCTATACAAAGAATATGCTAATAGCTAAGTGCCAATAAATTATCACTGAATAAATAAAACGCCACACATAAAAATTATGAAAGTAAACAATGATGCCATGAAACATAAACATAAAATCAGTGCCAGTAAAACGAGTGCCACTCTCCAGACTTGTAATAATCAATGACGAAGACATCATTTAAAGAATACATTGAAAATAGATATTAACAAATTAGCAAGTTTTCACATGATTTTGGAATGGGAGATATTCTATATCGAAAGATGCCCAAGAAACATTATCTTACCCCATTGCATACTCAAGCCAGCGCCCGTAACTCAATGGGTAACACCGTCTCCCTATAAGCTAATGGTTCTCAATCTTTTTTGTATGGTTACCCAAAACCAAAATTCTAATCCAACCCCATTACCCCAATCATTAGATATTATTTTTTATAACTTCTGGATGTCGTGTCATTACCCCACAAAATAGTTGTCATTACCCCAGTGGGATAATTTACCCCTAGGTTGGGAACCACAAAACTAATGTTTTCCAATCTAATATTTATCAAACCAGAAGATATGTATAAACCAAACGCTGCTTCTTATACTGATCAAATATGAGGTATAATTAATACCATACGAGTTTTTAGACAGCCAAGAATTATATTTTTCTCCAATTCCGACCTCGCTTGGACACGATACAATACATTTTGCAACGGTCTGACTCGACCTCTGGAACAGACTCAAAGAAGAATTCAGAGTCAAACTCATTAAAATCTTTCATAAAAAGCTTAAAGATAAATTCATCCAGTTTTACGAACCTTAATTTTGTCATCTCTACTTTTATACCTGAGCCTTCTCTAAAAGCCTTTGTTTAATTCCCTTTACATGAAAAGTAATTCTGGCTTACCTCATTTTCCAACTTTATATATGTGTTGCAATACTAAATCCAGTTTTTGTTACCAAAGCCTATCTATACCTAGTCAATCCACTCCTCAAAAACATTTTGTACACTTTTCTGAGAGCCAGAAAAGCGAGCCGGCCAGCAAATTTATAAAAAGAACACTGTCATCAGAATTTTTTATTGCATCCAATAGGTCAAAATCTGCGTCTTTAACCAAATGTGTTAAATTCTTTCTGTTCAAATTTTTTGTATGAAAATTTTGACATAATTTTAATGTCAGCGTGGATTGACTAGTGTTTCTGAGAAACTGATACCGTGAGAAAACGGAAAACGGACGAACGGATCAGTTTCCCAACAGGGTATCGCGAAATTTCATACGTGAAAGTGACAAAAATAAGTAATTGAAACGTTAAACCTTATCGGTGATAGGGAAATTCCAAAATAAATAAAACATTCGCAATTACGTCCATACGGAAACTGTATTTTGAAGTTACGGGATGTTGAGGGGTAGATGGGGATAGAACCAGGGGTGCCAAAAAGAAAGGACAGATGACACTGGGATGCCTTGAGTAAGAAAAATTATGGAAACATTAAATAGTTGTTAGACTTTCTTATTATTTATGCATACTGTCTCAACTCACTGAATTAAGACAATCCTAGCAGCTGTTATAGCTTCCTCTCGGTCTGCCCTCAAAAAGTTAAAAAACAAATTTCTACAAAATGAAAAGAATCTAAAAAATCTATTCTGCCAATAAACACATACTAAAAAACAAGAAAAATTTAACCTAACTTAACCTAACCTAACTAACCTTAGTTCCATAACAAAGAACTACGCAATAAGTGGTCCGAACCCGATTAAAGACTCGGAGGGTGTTTACTGTAAGTCTCTAAATAATGAGGTACAAGCTAATTTACGCTAACCTAACCTTACCTCCCCTAAACTGACCTAGCCTAACCTAGCGTAAATACCTAATCCAGATTAACATATTTCTCCAACTGAATATATATATATATATATATATATATATATATGTGTGTGTGTGTGTGTGTGTGTGTGTGTGTGTGTGTACGCGCGCGCGTGCAATGAAAGCGTATACAACTATTTTAATTTTAAACTCATGAATTATTCATGTATTCATACATAATTAACATATTGTTTTTAACATTAATGACATGGAAAACGTTTTCATTTCGGTGCGTTCGTCGATATAATTCATTTCGTTCTGTCCAGTATTAACAGCATAACGTGACTGGAGTCAGCAACACTCCCAATTAAATATTCATTTACATCCAAACTACACCATTTGTTCTATAAATACAACGATCACACGTACATTGAGAATATATATATATATATATATATAATATATATAGTACAAGCTAGACCTTCGTTAGAATGAACAATTCGGGTGGAAGCAAAAACCAAATATATATATATTGTGTCTCCAGCAAAGTACCAGACACAACTTTAAAAGGTTGATGATGTCTATAGCCTACTACCAGCCTAGGATAATGATGCCTACCAAGCCTATATAGTAATAGCTTTAGATGCTGCCTAGACTATTGTTACATTAGGATGCTGCTACCTAGGCTACTACTAGCCTAGGATAATGCTGCCTAGCCTACTACTAGACTAAATTGATGATGATGATGATGCCTAGCCTACTACTAGCCTAGGGTCATGACGCTTAGCCTACTACTAGCCTAGTATCATGGATCTTAGCCTACTACTAGCCAAGGATCATGCTGTATTTACAATTAACCTATGTATTACTAAATTAAGAAATACTAAAACTCTCAAAACATATTTTAAACCTCTAGACAACAGAAACAAGAGCTGAAAATTACTATAGCCAAGACCTTACAGAAAAACTGGTTGAAAGATTTTTCAAAACGCAATACATTATTATAAATATTCATAGAAAATCTCTCCAAAAATTCTTTTTCATATTGTAAGAAATGAAATAAAAACATAATGAAATGATTAGTCACGATCGATTTTGATTATTCAAAGCAGCTGGACATCAAAAAGACCTTGAAAGCAAAGATGGAAGACTTTCTCATCTCTGAGGTCTAAAATAAGTGCATGTTCTGCCGAAAAAATTGGTAACCATCGAAATATTGATATCAGATCTTTCAGTTTTTATAGCTTGAATTATTTGTTAGCCGAGTTCAGAAAAACAGTGTTGTTTTGTTTTCAAGATATTGCTTAACTAAGTTATATCATTGTTTATGTAGTCTAACGAAATAGTATTGGCTTTAAAATGTAAAAATGTTTTCCCTCTTCTGATTGGAAGGTAAGCCTATGGAAGAAATGAAACGTGGTCTCTGAGTGGATATTTCATAATCTCTAACCAATCGTGATCTGAATACACGTTAAGGAAAGATGTACACTGTACAGTGTACAGGCCCCCTCCTCCGTAGGCGGAGACTTCTGTAAAAGCGACAAACATTTTCAGACGACATTTCTTGACTATTCCGTAAGAATGTATGTACGATTTCAGTGATCATATATATAAAACAAGTTCATTATTATTATTATTATTATTGAAATAATATCCTCCACTTAAACTAATTTAAATTATCCTTTAAAATTTTAACTTTATTCTACGGATTAAACATTAATATACAATATATAATCCCTCTTTGCACCTCAGTCCACTAAATATATTATAGGTTGTTATATAAGTTCTTATATCTAATATAGGAATATAGCATACGCAATATTAAGTATAGAATATATACAATACATTCCTTAAACTCGATGCGAATCTGTAATTTATTTCATTATGGCTTTTAGTCATAAAAAAATATTGATTTTCCTCAAGATAACTTTTATTTATGAACAATGGCTGAGTTTTTTCATAGAAAGCATTATTTTCATAATATTATTTCAGTAATATTATAATTATTTCGTATGAAAAACTATTCATTGAATCTTTTTTATTAAAATATATATTTAACTACGATTACGCCTTGGTACGTTTTCTAACGTTTTTTTCCATGCTCCATTTATATATATATATATATATTATATATATATATATAACTGTGTATATATATATATATATATAAAATTGATGCATATTTTGAACCCAGCAGGCAATTTTCCCGCAACGTTCGGGAAACTAAATCAAAAGAATTTGAGCTATACACATAAAACAAGAAAAAAAAAAAAAGAAGTTTCTGAAATCGGCGCAATCTATCCTCTATTATCTAAAACACAATCATTTACTAAAAAGGGGGGGGAGGGGGGTAAAAAAAAAAAAGAGGATAATATTTTTATTGCATTTTACTTGTAATTTGTATGCAAATAAATTTCTTTGCTATTATTAGTTTCAACGTAATTTCTCCATGAATATGTTTTGCCCGCAAGATTTATGACCATCTAATGCAAAGTTCGTTCCGTTGAAGTATTCGGGACCCCTTGTGTAGTTCCAATTGAAGATAATAATTTAATGGGGAAATCTATACCATAATTTCCTTTTCATGGCTCGTTAATATTAGACCATGATGGCAAAAGCTTAAATAAATTGAAATAAAATATATATTTTTATTGAACTACAAAGACGCACTTTATTTAGGCCGAGTAGTATATATATATATATATATATATATATATATATATATATATATATATAAGATTTATGAGAATGAGTTCCTCAACACACACACACACACACACACACACATACATACACACGCCCTTTGGTATTCACGAATCTCTGAGAGTTATTCAAATGCGGGTTCTGGACCGTGTTCAGATGGGGCCAGCGAAGGCACGAGACGATTGTATCGCGAAGCGCATCTGCGCTGGCACTGATACACCTTTCCTCGCTCGTGTAAAGATATATGATAAACCATGCCTTAAATTTAATTCACGTCACGATATTGGAATACTTTATTGTTTATACGATTGATGAACGAACTCTACATAATAATAATCATAATAATAGGGTCTACGGAAAAGCTTTCATGATCAATGATTAAACTAATTTCGCTGCCAAAACGTGAGAAGTATAAAGGAACTTTTCAACTGAGTGCCAATTAGAGGTGCCTGTACGTCTATATGTAATCTTATTACGAGTACAGATTTACTTCTGATCTAATTCACCAGATGGATTTAACTAATATGGAATTTTGGTGTGTGTGTGTGTGTGTGTATATATATATATATATATATAATATATATATGTCATTGTACCTTGATTTACTGTAAGTGCCTCAGTGGAAGGGTTTTCAGGATGCTGCAATACATATCCATCGACATCTTTAGGCACTGTCGAAAGTGACAGACATGGCACTGTAAAAGTGAGCAATGTGGCGTGTTACTTCACTAAAAAGAGTTGATATTTTTTTATTTTAACAAAAATTCTAAATATTGGTCAATACATACCTACATACCCAGATAGCCACATACCTTCATGAATACAGTGAAATAGGAAAATGTCTACTTTCAGTCCCTTAAAAATATATTTTTATGTTATAATAAAGCTTTTTCACATGTTTAAACTTGTCAAATTTTGACATATTATGTTCGATTAATTTGTTTAAGGACACATAGCGTCATATATTTAGTAAAAGTGACATATTCAAAACTGTGTTTGTTAGACAGAGCTGTGGCATAGATCTAATTTTATATATAATATATATATATATATATATATATATATATATATATAGAGGCTACTGTATGTGTGTGTGTGTGGTGTGTGTGTGTTACATCATACATTAATTTACACACACACACACACGCACACACGCGCGCGCATTTGGCCACCTACGAAACCGCGACATTTTCACATTTTTTATGTGGATGACATTTAACTTAATCTAAATAATCTAATTATCATAATCTAACCTAACCAAACCTAACCTAAGCCAAGAACACACACACACACACACACACACACACACACACACACAAAACTATACACTCAAGAAAGAAACCATATACTGTACATCAGGTCATTATACTATACACCAATTATACCACTGAACTGAGAGAGAGAGAGAGAGAGAGAGAGAGAGAGAGAGAGAGAGATAATGTAAATGGTATTCATACACTAAGCTCAGTTCACTTCAAAAGCATTTAAATCAATTTGTTAGTCATATATGTTTGTTTGCAACGAGATCTAAGATGGAAAGTTACATTTGTGCTCTGTAAATGTTACTGCATACTTTCATGCACCGAAACAATTAGCGCCATCTTCATGTAACCTGCCATCTTACTTCTTATTTCAGCCAAGTTAATGAGCGTATGTAATTATTTAAATTACATTTCATGCTCGTCAGTGATTGCAAGGAGGGCACGGCGCCTTAACTTGTCTTCTCGTTAATTCTCGCGAGTATTTTTGTTTAGTTTTGTGTGTGTGTGCCGTGCCCAGCTAGAAAGGTGAGTAAGGGCGTAATTAATAACTCGGGTACGAAGGTATGACGGCAAGTACCACGTACCCTAAAGTGGATCTTTGGGACTTTGTTAGAATGTAGCTTCTGAAGTTCTGTAGCTGCAGCTGCATATATAATATATATATATATATATATATATATATATATATATATATATATAACGTATTTACAGTGTCATTTGAATAGCAATTAACTGGACGTTTAGCGGACGTTAAGAACGTTTATAAAACGTTAATAAAACGTTTATAAAACGTTCACTAAACGTCCCATTTGTTGCCATATGGAGATCCAATTATATGCCATTAAAAACCATTGTTTTTTTCCACCATGAATAAATTATGGGGACGCCAGTCTGTTCGTCTGTTCGTCTGTTATGGTCGCGTGAGTAACATGCATTTTACATTCTTCGTATGTTATACCATTCTTTAAAGCAAAAGGTTTAATTTTTTTTTATCATTCCCTTATTTTAGTTATTTTATTTATTTATTTATTTATTGCATGTTGGAAGTCAAAATATCATATGTGGTTTGTTATTTAAGAGTGTGTGTGTGTGTGTGTGTGTATATATATATTTATTTGAATTTATAATATAGAGGCGTAAGATTTATCATCTGTTTAGAAATAAAGTTAATTTTTGCTAAGTATGAATCTGAATGCGACCATTTATCAACTTTTCAATAGGCTCAATCCATCATTAAAGCGTGGCAGTTTCGCATACATAATAACGAATGACCCTTTAGCGAAAGTCTCTCTCATTTCATTCATTTCATGCTCATACACACTTCTTTTACGACACACACACACACACACACACACACTCACACACAGAGAGAGAGAGAGAGAGAGAGAGAGATTGTGTACAACGTTCTACAAGAATAAACATTTGGAGAAATTTTTCGCAGTGATTATTTTTTACGTGCAAGGCCTATATTTGTTTAAATCCTAAACAAAACGTGTCATTCTTTGAAAGTTTTTAGATGTTTCACGAAGCAGCAACTATTTCTAAATTATTTTTCAACGAATACTTTATACATTTCGTTGAAGTTTATTACGAATGTTTATCTCGAAAATGGGGGCGGACCCCCTGGTCCCTCACCCCATTGACTCGGCCACTGCTCGAAGATATATACTAGCCTCGCCATCTGAAAATGGTTAAAGAGAAACGAAAAGAGAGAATTTTCATTAAACGTACTAAGCATATCAAAAACTAAATTTATTTTCGAAACATGATGTGGTTGAGCACTGAAATAAACACGTTTACATCATTACACGGAAGGTTTGTGGAAATGTTTAGATAATAGCAGTTTGGGTTAAATAACTAATATACTTTTATCCTTTTTCATTTTCACTCAAGAAATGGAATATGGTATAAAGTCCAAAATTATGTTGATGGACGATTTCAAATTGACTTATCATCATACAAGTGTTTGTGTCAACTTCAGTGATGGCGAGAGAGTAATGACGGTTCTAAATAGCTTTTGATGTCAGTATAAAGAAGAATACCTATACACCACCGGTCTAACAAAAAGTAAAAAGTTAAATATACATTTTTATTTTTAATAATAGTTTACCTGTTATTAAAAGCTGTACTTTCATTTAACATTTGAAATATGAGGGTACACACACACACACACACAACACACACGAAGTAGATACAAAGCTAAAGTTTCTAAAATGGAAGAGTTGCTGGTAGAGAGGATGAAGAATTGAAATAAATATAATTGGATCAAAATGCACTAGATTAGGCCTAAAAAAAATGAGAGATAAAAGATTTCCCAAATCTGTTCATCATCTAAACTAATAATAATAGTGTCAAAATAAAGTAAAAAAAAAATATAAGTAAAATAATATATGTTACAGTCAAAAGCCGAAATCAGTCAATACGCGTACTGACCAGCCATTCATTACCCGTATTGACTGATTTCGGCTTTTGACTGTGACAAGTATATTTCTTTTTGGGAATTATTAAATAGTGACATTACAATTACGAATATTTCTTCGATCATACGAGTGTCTGTCAACTGGAAATATTATTTAGTCGGCCATCAAGAAATGGGACGTTCAGTAAACCTTATATAAACGTTTTAGTGACATTTACTAAACGCCTCATTTCTTGCTGAGTGAGCATGCAGCATCTGGAAAGAGAATATTTCATACACGTACCTTAGCCCGCTTTAAGGAAGAAAAAGTTACGATATTTTTCATTCGATGCTGACTCCTTTGCTTTCACGTTAAATGGCTGACGCCAATCAATTTCATTCAGCCTCAGAAAAGAGCCCTGGGCATTGGATTGTTAAATTTCTAATAGAGAAATTAAATTTCTAATTGGGAATTGAAGATCCATCGTTTTAACCGATGATACTTGAAGTACTTGATGAGCATTTAAGGTCTGAAATTGAAAACGTATTGTGGTAAGGCAAACATCTTAATTGGTACATTACATTAGGACAACATGAAACCACTCGCGGAATTCTTACAAAATTCGGATCTGAACATAAAGTAAAATATTTTATATTTTCATTTAAGTTGGTGTTTCCCAACAGGAGTGCCGTAAGTGCCCACTAGTACCAGGAGTGGCGCGAAATTTCATGAAAATGGCAAAAAATAAGTAGTTGTTGTTGTTGGTGTTGCACTTTAGCCGATCAGCTCACCCTGATCGAGCAAGCCGGCGGCACGCAGGTAACCGATCGCCCTCTCCGGAGTGGACCAGAGGTTCAGCGCACTAGTGATGTTGTGTTGTGTTCGTTGTTGTGCTAGAGCGGTACAGTCCGTCATAATGTGTTCAATTGTTTGTGGTGTGTCTTGGCACAGGTGGCAGGTGTCGTCTATGGAGTTGTCTAGTCTGTGTTTATAGGTCCGTAAGTTGGGGTGATGTCCACATCGGAATCGTACTAAGTTAACTCGATCCGATCTGCTCAGGCTGATCTCTGACCTGTTAATGGGTGGTGGCTTCGCACCTAGGACCGCATTCGGACCGAGTCGTGTCAGTGCTTTGTGGGTTAGGTGTGTGTGTATGTGTTTTCTGTACTGTGTGATGTCTGTGGGCGTGGTATGGAATGGAGTATTTGGTTATAATGTCTCTCTGGTGTTACCTTAATGGTGCGAGGTGTTGGTGCATGATTGTACATGTAGTGGCAAGGGTGTTGTGGGTTAGTTGTCGCTGCTGCCATGAATTGTGTTCCCCTCATGTCTAAATGTTCCCTAACTTTTAGTATTTTTGTTTCTGTGTGCAGGTGTTCTATTGGTGTTGTAAGTAACCAAGTAACTAAGTAACCAATGCTCGAATGAAAATGAATAAATGCAGAAACTGACTAAAAATTAAAAAAGGAAATAATAGCTAGACAGATCAATAATAAAACTATATGATACACTAAACAATTAACTTATATAACTTGTATACGCTAAATAATTAACTTATACAAGTAACTCACTATATTTAGAAAATAACTATACATAAATTAAAATAAAAATAAAATTAAAAAATACAAATTTAATAGCTAGTTCATTTGCGTGCCCGATTGTAAACACACCGTGTTCTCCAAACTCCCCATCTATACCACTTTGGGTACAGGTATGTTCAGAGAGCGTATATTTTCCAATATTAGAACAAACGCGGGAGCTAACTCTGCGTAGTTCTGGTACATGCGTTGCAGTGTTGCAGTTGAGAATTGTACAGGCAAGGATTCAAATATTGCGAAGAGAAAATTCCTATAAAATATCCTCCATTTTGAACATTAGCTTTCAGTGTAACAATAATACAACTCCATCTACAGTTTGCAGTTATACCAAATGCACCTATACTACTACCTTATCGACATGAGTGAAAGTTTTTTGAGCTGCATATTAACAAGAAAAAGAAGCAGTGTGGTACCACATGTCATAACGGCGTTGATTTACTTCTCACTGAGCACGGAGGGTGCTCGGGTGTTTCGTGCGAATCAAGAAGCTATGAGATGGAACCCTTTCGAACACGTCTGGAATCACCTACATTATTAGTTGTGAAAAGACTTTCTCTTTCATCCTGGATAACTTTTAAGGACATTCTAACTGAACTATGGCAAAATCTTGAATATGTTTTGATACGAACAAACTTCACCTATGACAAAGAGTCTTCTATAGTTCTTTACTAAACCATGAAAGGGATATACTGGATAAGTGACTTTGTTTTATATTTTGTCTGTAACAACCTAAGCTTTATGTTTGGTGTACCATGAAATAACTTGTATCATTGTTTTGCATATTTGAAATGGAGAGTTCAAAATAGTAATTCCCTCCTTCACAAAGCCATTTCTAGAGGTGGGCCACGAGCCTGATGAAAAAATCGCCCCCACCAGGGTTGGATTTATGCATGATATTCCATTCACGGCACCGCAGCGTTGCACCAGATAATTTGAATTAAATGCTGGTCATTACCTCGATTGCAGGAGAGTTAACACGTAAAATACCTCTGGATGCGAAAGCGTCATGCGTTTCGTCAGATGTTTAAATGTATGACAGATTGTATTAACGTTCATCCCATCGTAGTGTAGTAACTAGCGCCCTCACCTTCTGTTCAAGAGGTTCTGGGTTCGAACACTTGGTGCTGGGGCGATTTTTTTTCGTCGTGAAAAATCGTGCTTCGGATTTATGCATGTTATAGGAACCCTATACAGGGTGTCCCAGAATTAACTATCTATTTCAATGAAATCGGACAAATTTTTTAAAAACACACTTTTATTTATGTTTATCATGTTTAATATGTGTTAAAAATGTATAAATTTCTAAATTTTTTTCATAATTTTATTTTCATAATTTTTTCATTATCTGGTCCAATGAAAGACCGTCTGAAGTCATAAAATGGCAAAGAGACTCTCCAAAAGTTAACGTGTGGCTTGGAATGACCAAATCCAAAATTTATGGCCCATTCTTCTTTGCGGAAGCAACTGTAACAGGTACCGTCTACCTTGATATGCTTCAGCAGTTTCTCGAACCACAGCTTCTTGATGATGGCATTCTTGATAATGTTGTGTTTCAACAAGAAGCATTGATCTTTTGGCGATAAACCTTTGTTTTTATGAAACCCCATGCAAAGAAATCCAGAGGTGTCAAATCCGGAGAACGCGGAGGCCAAGGTCGAGGTCCTCCACGTCCAATCCACCGATTCGGAAGGCGTCTGTTGAGGTATTCTCGAACAATTAGAGCATAATGACATGGTGCTCCATCTTGTTGAAACACAACATTATCAAGAATGCCATCATCAAGAAGCTGTGGTTCGAGAAACTGCTGAAGCATATCAAGGTAGACGGTACCTGTTACAGTTGCTTCCGCAAAGAAGAATGGGCCATAAATTTTGGATTTGGTCATTCCAAGCCACACGTTAACTTTTGGAGTCTCTTTGCCATTCTATGACTTCAGACGGTCTTTCATTGGACCAGATAATGAAAAAATTATGAAAATAAAATTATGAAAAAAAATTTAGAAATTTATACATTTTTAACACATATTAAACATGATAAACATAAATAAAAGTGTGTTTTTAAAAAATTTGTCCGATTTCATTGAAATAGATAGTTAATTCTGGGACACCCTGTATATACATATTGAACACTTTTCTAAAATTTTGGAATTAAATTTATGTTTTAACTTATTTATCAAATTTATTAAAAGAAAATAACAGCAATACTAAAAATAACAGACAAAATTGACGTAATAATTTCCTTTTTATGAGGTCTAACTGAAAGATATTATTACCTTTTGCTCACGCATCGGATAGACGATTATGCAAATGTAGGGCAGTAAAATTACTAAAAGTTTGGGTTTTAAATTAAAAGTTCGTGGTTCAGCTAATCCTAATTTTATTTTTTTAATTGCCTCTTCTCTTACAGAGCGGATGTTTACTTAAAAGTATATTTTAAGCGGTAAAGTTCCGTATGACACATAGACACGAAAATTTTAAACCTTTTGGTTCCGTATTACGTGTAAAAATAAGTTAAAAGGGAAAAGCTTCTTCTCAGAATTAGGTTCCTAATTGTGGACCGCATGGACACTAACCAGAAACTTATTGGCTCTCTTTTTGACCCTGTACACCAGAAAACTATACCACAAAGGGAACCACTCAATGTTAGGAACCATTTATTACTTTTATTGTTAAAGTTACGAAAACCATTTAAGGAATTCGACTTAAAGGCTTGACGACCTTTATTGATGAGTCGTTAGAGTATTTTCATAATGTGTAGTAGGCCCCATATGATAATATTACATTGGCTTTTGAAAATAAATTACTTCCCACTGTTGCTCGATGCCATGTTCAATCATGTACGCCCACACACGCCCACACACCTCATAGCATTGTTTTTCGCTGTTTCTCATTACCAAATTGGAGAGTTCTGACATCTATGTAATTACATCTCTTATTAATAAGTCAACGAAAGGTCTGAATCAAGATCACCAATTAATTTTCTCTGAGGTCCGCTACTCACACTTATTATTTTCAGATTTGTTTTCGTAATGGAGCCTGACATTATTTGATCGAAATCAACTTATATTTGAATGTATTTTCTAAAAAAAAACATTTTTAGGGCTTTATACGAGTGCTTACGCTTTGTTTTAAACCTAAGAAGTTTGAAAATATCGAGCATATTGCCTCATTTACTCACTATTTTAGCCAAAATCTCACTTATTCTCGGTGGTTTGTATAAAATACGTCGGAGATCAGGACACGGATCAGAATCGAGGTTCGCCTATTGGTGACCCCATGTCTAAATAGTTATGACGTAGTTTCAGCTTTTAAAATTTGCTCCTTTATGAATTTCTTTTCATTAATTTATTTATTTTTTTATTTGTTTGTTTGTTAATGTCTTTATTTACTTATTAGTTACTTAGTTTTTGTTCGTTTGTTTATTTAGTGGTTTGTTTGTTTGTTTATTTGTTTACTTATTTGTTTACTTATTTGTTTGTATATTTTTTGTACTTGTTTGTTTATTTCTTTATTAATTTATTGTTTGTTTGCTTATTTCTCTATATTACTTGTTTGTTTACTTATTTTATTTATTTATTTGTTTGTTTATTTATTTGTTTGTTTATTTATTTAGTTACTAGTTTGTTTGAAAATTTATTTATTTGTTTATTAAACATTTTGAAGTTGAGCTACGAACCAAGGTTTATACCTACAAACATTAAAATCTCTCGGGCTTTTTTTCCTTCAATATTTCGATTATGCTAAATATGAAGATGTCGGATTGGGTCTTCCTCGAGTCCCGTCCGCAGATAAGGGATACCCGTTGATGATGTCCGGTGACCTTTCCTCGATCGTAACGAGTCTTTGACCCTTTTTTCATTCTCGTTGCAATATTTAGTCTTTCTCTTTTCCATTCATGTACGTTCTTTCCCACATTTTCAGCTCTACGAAAGAGTACACGAGAGGAACAGAGGTCAAATTGGGAGACATTTTCTCTTTTAGAGTTGTTTTTCAGTCGTAGATAAGTTTCAGTTTTGGTGAAAAACTTATAACACTATAATAGCATTCATTAAATTATATATATAACCAACTCAAATTATATTTCTTTGATTGAAATATACGCTCATATAAAATTTATATATACTGTGTGTGTATATATATATATATATATATATATATATATATGTGTGTGTGTGTGTGTGTGTGTATATATTATATATATATATATATATATATACTGTATTCTCTCTCTCTCTCTCTCTCTCTCTCTCTCTCTCTCTCTATATATATATATATATATATATATATATATATATATGCACCTCGGTGGTGTAGTGGTTAGCGTCGCTGACTACGAATCCATCGGCCCCGGGATCGAGACCCAGTGACGGCAGGCGGCGCGTAGCAAAACCCAGCTGTTCATCCTTCCACACATTCAAAAATTGGTTGGGAGATAAATGGGTACCCTGGGTGACCTAGTGGTTAAGACGCTGGGCTGCTGGTGGGGCGTGGTTCGGATTCCACGTTAAACTGTAGGTCTAAGGTGGAGTGAAAAGCTTGACATTCGTCAGAATGAACAATTCGGGTGGAAGCTAACCAAACGTATTATATATATATATATATATATATATATATATTACTCAGTTATTTGTGACTGAGGAGGGGTCCATGATCGCGGATAACTCAATTTCACGGTTAACTCAGTATACCCTGCCAGTGGGTGGGTGGTGCAGCTGCTACTGCCCACCGCCACTGACTGGCCTCCCACCTCGCGCACCACCACACGCAGTATTATTCTATTACAGTATAATATACAATTAAGTAGTGTGTACTCACCGCAAGACGTGAAGATCATCCGCTCCCTAAGATTGTAACCCCCTCCCTCTGCTAACACTGATGCGCGTTGTTGTGAGCTGTTGGAAGGGGGGATCCGCGGATGTAAACACCGCACCAAATCAAGATTAACTCGACTGAGCTAATCGTCGTTGAGTGAATCACGGATAACCGGATATATACTGTGTATATATATATATATATACACACAGGGTGCTTCAAAAAAATGTTACCCCTTATATGACGCTAATATGTCATTGCTTACCACTTATAGTTTGTGTGTTTTTTTGGTTTATGCAAGTATTTATTTGCTTGTTTATTTGCGTTTTTTAATAATAATGTTTTTTTTTATCGATCGATAAATATATAAACAATAAATACACAGTATTGAAATGTATTTTTTTGAAGCACCTGGTTTATATATTCTTTCTCTCTCTCTCTCTCTCTCTCTCTATATATATATATATATATATATATATCGAAGTTAAGCGACATTGGGTCTGGGTAGTAGTTGGATGGGAGACCGTCCTCCGCGCCCGGATTATGTAGCGGCCCGTGGTTCGGATCCCACGTAAAGCTGGAGGTCCCCTCCGTCATATGGCCTTAGATGTTGCGAAGGAAGTTAAACAACCCCAATAATAATAATAATATATATATATATATATATATATATTAATTCTTTAATTATGCTACACTTTAAAAAGAAATAATTAAAAGCAATGGAGTAACTTGAAACTTGGTACGATAACTGAAGGACTTTTTTTCTTATCGTACAGGTGTGAAATTACGTGACGAATCTGGGCAGAATGATTTCTAATCACGACTCCCAACGTTTCCATAGAAATGGAGCGGCGGATCTCACGTTCAATCGCTGCTTGTAGAGTTTTAACCTTCCTGGTACTTTCTTTGAAGACGTGTCCTTTATCCCCATAGGAAAATATCACAGAAATTGAGGTCGTGTGACAGAGGATGGTTTCATCGCTTTCCCTTACAATTAAGATTCAGCTCAGGAAGCCCTTCAGCGTTCGAGACAAGGCCAGACGTTTGGAGTTTGCGAATGGACATTCTGATATGATTGACAAAGGTCACACCATCATTATCAATACCTGGGTCAGTGATGAAGCCCATTTTTAGCTGAAGGGTTATGTCAGCAAACAGAATTCCTGATGTTGGGTCCTGGAAACCCCTCGCGTGGCAGTGGATAATCCGTTTCATCCGCTACGTATCACTATTTGGTTCGCGATGTCACCCAGTACCATTTTTGGCCCAGTTTTTACTGGGACAGCGGTAGACCAAAATTTTATACCTCTAGATTCTTCAGTAACAGTTCAAGCAGTTTCTATACGAGTCAAATACTGATACGGAAAGAATTTCGTTTTAGCAGGACAGCGCGAGACCTCATACAGCAAATGTTATTTGGACTTTGTACATGAAACTTTTGTCCAGAGAGTTCTGTCTAACAAGTACCTCCTTTCACTTTCATGACTGCGGTCTTGCATGACCTCCTGTTCACAATAATCATGCCAGGTTTCATGAATTTATTTTTTTAAAGTGAGGTATAACTGAAGAATCATACACACACACACACACACAATGTGTGTATATATATATATATATATATATATATATATATATATATATATATATATAAACTCAAATATATGGGAATAGTAAGAAAAGTAGGAAAATGGCCATTAGAATTTCCCTAGTGAGCGGCAGCAAATCGTTACAGTTCAAGGAATATCTTCTTCAGAGTCAGAGGTCTGTAGCTCAGTAATACAAGGAACAGTATTAGCTCGGATGATATAGAATCAGACATGAACAGAATCTACAATTGGTCAGAAGACAACAATTGGGAATTTAAGACTGAGAAGTTTCAACTATTAAGATAATAGGACAGATAATTTGAACAGGAAATTCAGAGAAATTCTAAAGCAAAACACTTAGGAGTTAATGACTGATGACGCGAAATTTGAAACACAAAATAAGATAGTATTAAATAGAGCAAAAAGAATAACTGGATAAATACTGAGAACCTTTAAAAGAAGGGATAGGAATATAATGTTTCCTCCGTTGAAAACACTGATCAAACCAAATTGGAGTATTATTCAATCTTAACATCCTCATAGAGAAAAGAAGACATTAGTCAGCTAGGAGGGATTCAGAGAAGCTTCACAGACACGACCAATGGATGTCCAAACTTAAATTACTGGGAAAGGTTACGTGAATTAAATTTATATTCGCTCGAAAGAAGAAGAAGAGAGGTACACCATTATTTACACTTGGAAAGGAAGAATGTGTCGTGTTCCCAAACTAAAAGCTAGAGAGGGAACATCCTCAATCCTGAAGGAAAATAGCATTGTTGTCAGAGGGCCAAGACTGTTTAACCAGCTGCCCAAGGAACTAAGGAGAGCGAGTGGTGTAGCGTGGATATCTTCAAAAGAAGGCTCAGAAAAATACCAGATGAGCCGGGAGTACCTGGCTATGTGAAATGGAGTGCAATAGACTAACTCTCTACTTTAACAGGCCAACTCGAGAGGAGTAGCAACAAGCCTGATCGCTATGAAATGAAGAATCATCGCATGGAGCACCTGAAAAGTTGAAAGGAAAGGTGTATATATATATATATATATATAATATATATATATATATACACCATTCTGTGTTTCCTTTCCTTCGTGGTTTATTCATCATATATATATATATATATATATATGTTAAACACAGACCGTGCATGGAACAAGGAACTCTTCTGGAAAATTAAATCCACTATAGTCCGAATAAGTAATGGTAAATGACAAATACCATAGTTTTTCTTTTTCATGATGCTAGCCCGACGTGGGCAACGGGTCTCTCGCAAAGAGATCCCATAAATATAGCTATATTTATGGGATCTCTTTGCGAGAGACCCGTTGCCCACGTCGGGCTAGCATCATGAAAAAGAAAAACTATGGTATTTGTCATTTACCATTACTTATTCACACTATAGTGGATTTAATTTTCCCAGAAGAGTTCCTTGTTCCATGCACGGTCTGTGTTTAACATATAAATTTCTCAGGGGACCATTCTGAGTTTGTGTGTATATATATATATATATATATACACACCTCGGTAGTGTAGTGGAGAGCGTGGACTACGAATCCATCGGCCCCGGGATCGAGACCCGGTGACGGCAGGCGGCGCGTAGCAAAACCCAGCTGTTCAGCCTTCAACACAATAACAAATTGGTTGGTAGATAAATGGGCACCCTGGGTAGCCTAGTGGTTAAGACGCTGGGCTGCTGGTGGGGCGTGGTTCGGATTCCACGTTAAACTGTAGGTCTAAGGGAGAGTGATAAGCTTGACATTCGTCAGAATGAACAATTCGGGCTGAAAGAAAACCAAGGTAACCAAGGGTTTGCATTATATATATATATATATATATATATATATATAATACTTTCGATGAGGTATAGCAGAAAACGAAAGGTCTTGAAATAATTTCATTATTTTTCTGTGTGTAATATATATATATATATATAGTGTGTGTGTGTGTGTATATGTTACAGTCAATGTGTGTAACCGGCCACTTCGCATAATGGTTGAAACTCTTTGTCATTTCGCGAAATGGCTGTTTCACTTGGTCATTTCGCGAAATGACTAAAATCTTCCGCCATTACGCGAAATGGCTGAAATTCCACCTTGGTCATTTCGTGAAATGGCTAAAATGACTTTTGTCATGAATTCATAGAAATAACAAACATCACAATAAAATTGGAAACCTTTATTTAACTAACTAAATCTGCTAAAACATACAGGGCTCCAATAAACCTTAACCCGCCCGCCCATGGCCTAAACCATTAGAGGTACAGTAAAATTAAACATACCTTACAAAAGAGAATTTAATCCTGCATTTAATGAGAAAAAATTAAAACTTGGTGTTCCCGCCATTGGCTTCCAAAACAGCCTGAATTCGCTTTGGGTAGCTTGCCAAAAGTGACGTGAATAGATCTTGATCGTTACGCAAATTTGCTTAAACAGTTTCAATGTTTTGCGTCATTGTATCCTTCGAAAATCGATTTGCTGCAGGTTCTTGAAACAAGAGACATTCAACCTTGTCCTTTATAACTGATCCAATGTGTTCACAGACGTTCAGGTCAGGAGAATTTCCTGGCCATTCTTCATTTCCAAAGAAATCGATCTCATGGTTCCGCAACAACTGTTGAGTGGCTAATGCCTTAAAGCAGGGGGCCTTATCGTGCAGAAGTGTGACCTGATCGACATCCATAACATTGTTTGGGTTTCTTAGAAAAGGAATGACATGCTGGGATAGAATAATATCACGAAAATACTGTCCATCTCAACTCTGACCATTTGGCTTCAGAACAAAACAAACACACCAACACAGTCTGGACTTTTTAATAATTCGCGATAATGTTCATTGTCATCGATTTCATCTGGTGTTGTGGCCCACACTCGATCATTTTGGTAGTTAGGCCGACGTGTTACGTAAACAAAAAATTCATCGGAGACAGCTAAATGCATGAAATCATTCACATCCCAACCTTCAAGATAATGGGCAAACCACATTCTGTCATCGATGATAAGTTGAGTTTTTCTTGGCTTTGGAAGTTCATGCCAAGGCTTTAAACGTTGCCTCTGACGGTATAGTCGAATGATCTCACCACTAACGATCTTTCCTCTCAACACTTCGGTCTCTCTAGAAAGTTTGGCACAGCTGTTTTTCCGCTTACGCGTACTGCTTTCAATGAAGTCCTTTGTTTCCTGAGAGAGTGGCAAATTTGGGCGCCCAAATTTGGTTGTATCCATTTCACATTCATCCAAAGTTTTATTCCAATTTCTTTTGACGAAGTCCTCACTTCTTCACAACTTTTTGGCAACCCATGAACGTGTTATAAAGGTGGCTCCAGCATCACGAGCTTCCCGAAATGTTATTGCTCGTATGCGATCTATCACACGTTGCCTCTCCGAATCACCAATTAATTGAGAAGCCATTATATTATCACTTTATCAGCTAGAGTAATTTTAATACCTGCAATAAATAAAAATTTTTATATATTTTTATAATCACTAAAAACTATTTCGATATAAGTAAACATGTAAGCTGCAAATGGGGGGGCTAAGGTTTTCTGGAACCCCTTACACTAGGATAATGTAGGGAACGTAAACTACACTAGGCACACAGGGGGACGTAAACTACACTTGCTCCCCGCTTTCCATTAGATCAACGAGGTTAAGCGACGTCAGGTCTGGAGAGTAGTTGGAT
Source organism: Bathynomus jamesi (assembly GCA_023014485.1). NCBI lineage: Eukaryota > Metazoa > Arthropoda > Malacostraca > Isopoda > Cirolanidae > Bathynomus > Bathynomus jamesi. The sequence continues at coordinate 191,992 of JAJOZX010004411.1, read as the reverse complement.
GGGTAACCATTGTTCTCTTCGTTCGAATAATGTAATGACCAGAAGATGGTTCGGATCCCACGTGGAGCCCAGGTCTCCTCCATCACATGACCTTTGCAGTTACGAAGAAAATTAAACAACTCAAAACATTATTATTATTAGGCCTATTATTATTATTATTATTATTATTATTATTATTATTATTCGGAAGTGACGTCATTCTTTATGAAAAGCGATAACGCTGTTACGCCTTTTATTCTAATCATTAAGCTCCATTCACACTATCGTCAACATCATCAATTTTGGGCATCGTCAACTTCATGGTTATCGTCAAAATTTTCGTCAAAAATTTCACTTCACACTTTCAACATAAATCCATCGACAACGATCAACTGTTTTGTTGAAGCCTCACAATATCATATATATATATATATATATATATATATATATATATATATATATATATTCGGAATCATAAAAGTATCAATAATAAAAATAGATATAAAAAATCAGGGCTACGCCGCGTCCACTGTCCAGTGCCGCGACACTGCTTCCCACCGATCCGCCAAGTTAAGCGACAATGTGTCTGGAGAGTAGTTGGATGGGAGACTGTTCCTTGCGATCAGACTATGTAGCGACCCGTGGTTCGGATTCCACGTAAAGCTGCAGGTCCCCTCTGTCATATGATCTTATATGCTGCGACCCCATCAAAAACATACAAACATCAAGAGTCACTTACTCAATATTTTAGTAAAAAATTCCTATATATCGTCGTGATTGTACTATACTATACATCTGTCAGGCGTACTGTGTAAGCTACTTTACTAAAATTATTATTATTATTACTATTATTATTATTATTATTATTATTATGATTATTATTATTATTATTATAATATTTGTTTGGTGTAAATAATTTAAGGACATTTTTCCAAGATTTTTTAGCTCAAATTCAACTTTCTCGCCCAAAAAATTGACAATTTTTCACAATAAAATTTGGACACGCTCAAACTTTCAAATGTGGTATCGTAGTAAAAATGTGTATCGTATTTGCGACGATAGAAAGTTGGCAATGGCCAAAATTGGTGATTGTTGACGACAATTTGAATCTTCCTTGAAGCGCATGCATTCCAATTTATCCGCAGTTAATCGTACACAATTGCCTCGCTTCATCCTTAAATTGATCAACGTCGATTTTAACGAGTAAGTCCTCCTCATAACGTTAATTTCATTGTGGACAGAACGTGGTATTGGAGAGTTTTCAGTCATTTTAACTTCATTATTCCCGTCCTGACAAACGAATTCGTAACCTTCAATCTCGGCCATTTTGTTGGTACTCGATTCAGAAGAAGAATTTGTAAAACCTAGTCTCACCCGAGTGTATTATATAGTTAAGTGAGAAAGAAGAGGTGGGGGTGTGATACGAAGGGGGAGGTGGAGGGACGAAGGCATGCGGGAGGGGAATGCCGAGCGATGGTGACCTATAACCTCCAACCTCGTGTGGCACTTTATGGCATCACACGCAGAAACTTCATAAATGTAACGCTTATTTTAAATTTATTTTAAATTTTAAATTTCAGTTTGTCATAAAACATTTTAAGGATCAAGGATCCTTGAGGATCTTTTAAGGATCAATGTCGTATTGCTGTGATCACTGAATACTGTATTCACTAATGTAAAAAACAATATATATATATATAATATATAGGGTGTTCCTAAATTATCTTCCTATTTTAAATGTAAATTAAATATCTAGTAAATATACAAGCATGCCGTTTCCACGATCTTTTAGCCCACCTCAAAGAGTTTTTCTTGACATGTTAGTAGACTTCCACATGTGCACCGTTAGTGGGCACCAGTCACTGACTTGGTCTCTGCAAACCACACGACGAATTGAACCTTTTCTTCCATTTTTCGTTTTTCGGGGTTACTTCACTTACTGGAGAGACACCTGAAAGAAACCAGCATAAATAAAAACTTTCTGAGTTGGGCTACAAAGGTGGTGGAAACTGTATGTTTGCATGTCTATTAGTTATTCCTTAATTTACATTCAAAATAGGAAAGATAATTTAGGAACATCCTGTATATTCACTTTTATCACCTTTAATAAATTCTCAAAATTTTCTGAAAATACATACACTATACACACGTTCCTTCATCATCAACACTCTATACAGGGTGGGTAAAAAAAAAGTGACCCATAGAGGTAACGTCATATTAAAAAAAGTAAGGAGACTAGAGCTCCCAAACTTCATAGATGCTTATCTTAGCATGTTGTTCGTCTTAATTGAGAAATTGCTCGATGTGTCCCTCTTCCTGCTCAACACAGGCCTCCAAACGTGGACGCCACTGATCAATACACTTGTTTACATATCGTTGAGACACTTTCTCCCAGCCGAGCAGAATTCTTTCGTGTAGTTCATCTGTGTCTTATATTGGTACCAGGGATGTAAACTTTGGACTTCAGGGCTTCCCAGACACCATAATCTAGGGGCAGTGGTGAAAGATATACTTTCCAACAAGATGGAGCTCCTGCTCACAGAGCGCGCCAAACTGTCACATTCCTTGAGAATGAAACACCAGATTTTATCGAATCCAATATGTGGCCGGCTAGTAGCCCCGATCTTTCACCACTAGATTATGGTGTTTGGGAGGTCCTGAAGTCCAAAGTTCACATCCCTGGTACCAATATAAGAGACATAGATGAATTACGCGAAAGAATTATGCTCGGCTGGGAGAAAGTGTCTCAACGATATGTAAACAGGTGCATTGATCAGTGGCGTCCACGTTTGGAGGCCTGCGTTGAGCAGGAAGGGGGACACCTCGAGCAACTTCTCAATTAAGACGAACAACACGCTAATGTAAGCATCTATGAAGTTTGGGAGCTCTAGTCCCTTTACTTTTTTTAATATGACAGTTTACCTCTAAGGGGTCACTTTTTTTACCCACCCTGTGGATATATATATATATATATATATATATATATATATATATATATATATATATATACTGGGAGGAAGAAAAGTCTTTAAGGATTTTATACATACAACTATTTAGTTAACAACATTATACAGATAAGTGTTCAAACGATGAAACAAATCAAACAAAAAAGTCTATAAGAATTTTATTCCTACAAATATTTTGTTAAATTGTAATTTAATCTTCAAAGAGTTCTCCATCCGCTATTATACATTTGTGGATTCTCTCTGTGAAACTCTTCATTGTTCTTCTGAATATATCGAGTGGCATCCTTTTCAGTTGTTCATCTATTCTGCGGCCAAAGGCCTACATTTCGATAGATGAAACCAGGAGTGTCACGCAAATAAGCCCAAAGCCAGAAATCACATGAGGTTAAATCAGGTGATCTGGCTGGCTACTCGATGGAACCTTACCGCCCAAGCCATCTTCCTTCAAGGTTAGCGTCCAGAATCTTAAGGGTAGCTGCAGAGTAAATGTGGCAGCGCTCCATCATATTCATAAAGCCAATTCCTGTCAACGCCATCAGTAAACTGTGGCAAAACTTTGTTTCTTAGTACCTGGCAATAGCGTTTTCCATCCATTGTATCATTCGATATGTCAAATGAAACGAGTCCTGAATAACCACTGCATGCCCAAACTGTTAGTGTAGCCGTTTTAACGGGTTTACCCAATCGTATTTTGGGATTTTTTTTTCGCCCAGTAGTGAAAGTTGTGTTCGTTTCTTTTACTCGTTAAACCGAAGACACATTCATCTGAGAAAATTTGATCTTTCGAAGGAAATCTGAATCACTGTTGAACTTTTGTCTTACTGTTTCATCAAACTGCAACCGTCGATCAGAATCATCGTCGTATATAAGCTGAGAGTAAATGGGTTTTGTAATCGTGGTACCCATGTGATTTTAATATTTTTTCTACTGAAAATTTTGAAATACCCAATTCCTGTGCGACTTTTCTCGTTGAAGTTGTTGGATCGACTCGAAAGCTGTCGAGGACATTTTCTTTGTTGTTGTCTCCTGTCGCCGTTACTGCCCTTCCGCTTCTTGAACGCTCTTTTACCAGACTCTCTATTTCCAAATATTTAAGCTTCCAGTATCGAAGAGTGGGTGCATTTTGGTGTTGGTTTATGATATTTTTCTTGAAATAAATGCAAACTTTCTTCACAATTATTATAAGAGACAGACAGGGACGATACAAGATACACTTTTTCTTCATTGCTGTATTCCATCCTTACTGACATGGCGCTGACTGGGGCTAGGATCTAGGGCTTTTTTGGCCTTGTGTACTTGCTTTGAAAAGTATCGCATACACTGCAGTGATATCATTGGGATTTATTTATTATTGACAAATTATTTGTGTATAAAAGCCTTAAAGACTTTTCTCCCACCCTGTATATATATATATATATATATATATATATATATATATATATATATACACAGGGTGTTCCAGAAGTCCTGCCCCAAATATTAATATAATTGTGTACATTATGGGACAGAATTTTTGGGACACCCTATATATTAAAAATATTTTGAGT
>JAJOZX010004411.1:0-182500 GCA_023014485.1 Bathynomus jamesi | reverse complement strand
CGTCAATATCATTTATGTAAGTGATAAACAACAGTGACCCTAAAACGGACCCTGAGGAACCCAACTAGTGACCAAGGCCCAACCCGAGGTAGCCCCTTTAGTTACAACCCTCTGCCGCCTATTCTTCAGCCAGTTTCCAATCCAGCTACCTACTTCCCCATCGAGAAGGACCACTCTCCTATCCTACGTAGGTCCGCACGCAGTTCTCGATCGCTTCGGGCGTCCCAACATTGGCCCCAAGCTTGTTGTCATCAGCAAATTTGGACGATCCGACTGACGATGCCACCGTCGATATCATTTATGTAAATGATAAACAACAGTGGCCCCAAAACGGAACCCTGAGGAACCCCACTAGTGACCGATGCCCAACCCGAACTAACCCCTTTAATTACAACCCTCTGCCGCCTATTCTTCAGCCAGTTTTCAATCCACCTACCTACTTCCCCACCGATACCCAGCGCGCGCACTTTGGCCATTAGCCGGCGGTGAGGTACCTTATCAAAGCTTTCTCAAAGTCGAGATAAAGTATATCAATCGCCCTACTCTTATCATACTCACTCAACATGACGTGGAAAAACTCGAGGAAGTTGGTGAGACACGACCTATGCCGTCTAAACCCATGTTGGGAGTCCCCAAGCAGCTTGAGGAATCCAAATGGTCAACGATCCTATCCGCTATTATCCCCTCTAATAATTTACCTACAACGAAGTGAGACTAATGGGACGATAGTTCCCTGGACTTTCGTGATCCCTTTTAAAGATAGGGTCACACTGGCTTCCCTCCAGTCACCAGGCACCTGGCCCGTCTCCAACGATTTGTTGAAGACTGTAGCCAGGTGGGGAGGCCACTTGTCGCGCACCTCCCGCAACACTTTGGGGAGGAACTGGTCGGCCCAGGAGCCTTAAACGCGCTCAGTTTGTCTATTCTATCGGCAACGACTGTTGCGGTACATCGAACACTATCCAGCCCAGCACCTTCGTACCTGACGCCTGGCTCGGGGATGACGCGGGTGTTCTCCCTGGTGAACACTCCCGCAAAGTACTCATTAAGCACATTAGCGATGTCCGCGTCAGAGGTCAGCAGAACGCTTCTAATGGGCTTTCTACTATTAACATAACTGAAGAACTCCTTAGGGTTCCCCTTGCAGAGGCTTGCCACCCGTAGTTCTTCGTTACGTTTCGCTAGCCTAACCTTCGCCTTCACTTCCCTACACAGGCGGACATACGCCTCAGTGTTCTCAGATTGGACTTCGCCCTCCTAAACGCGGCTTTCCTATTTCGAATAGCCGAAGCGATGTCACGACTGAACCACTTAGGCTGCGTTGAGGCAGGGATGACCGGTTTTGAGGGTATGGCAGCAAACTGCAGCACCATAAACTCGTCCCGGAATGCACTCCACAGTCCCTCAACATCGCCGCCGACCTCTAACCCCATCTCACCTACGCTATCCCGGAGGCTAACAAAGTCCGCCCGCTGTAGATCGAGCTTACTGCCTCTCGAGTTACTACGCTTCACCCGAGGGACGCAGACACGGAACCTAATCAGACCGTGATCACTCCCCCCCAACGATTCGTCAACGGTGAGGCCAGTGACGAGGTTGTCTTCGGTCGTGAATACTAAGTCTAGAACGCTTTCGCCTCGTGTAGGCTCATTGACCCACTGAGTGAGGAAGTTCTCATCAGCAAAGTCAACTAGCCTCCTCCCTTCAGCATCAACAGTCCTGGCTTCCCACTTTATGCCGCGACAGTTGAAGTCTCCTAAAACTACACACACCCTATCCCCTAGCAGGCTACGGAGTTCGGTGTACAGGGCTGTATCCTCCTCGAGGAGGAGATGCGGAGGTCTGTACACCAAGATTAACCTATAGCTCGTCCCTCCCACATTCAGATCGACGCCAAGCAGCTCCCGTTCCGATCGGAACTGGCAGTCAACCGGACTCAACATGTCCCTCACGTATATTAGTACCCCTCCCCCCTCCCCACGGGTGCGGTCTTTGTGAAACATTCTATACCCGGCAATCTCGAACTCCCCAACGTAGTCCCTACGATCAGTATGAATCCAGGACTCGGTGATAGCAACGATATCCTGGTACTCTGGTGCTAAGAGCGCCCGTAGCTCGCAAAACTTATTCCTAATCGACCTAGCATTAAAAAGCACTGCACGGAGGGAGCCTTCCCTATTCTGACCGCCCCCTAGCACGACCCGTTTCCCGAACAGCCAGGGCTGTCGGGAGTTGAAGAGCCCCTCACCAACGAGGGGGCAACTTCCGCAGGAGGTTGAGCCCCCTCCAACGGGGAAGGAGGGTCACCCACCTGGACGCACCCTTCAGTTGAAAGTACGTCCGCCACCGGCTCAACATCATCTCTCCCCGGTGGGGGCCCATCATCAATCCCCGGGTTTGACCTCACCATACGGTATAGGTGCTGGCCAAGCAGCGTGCCTAGCACACCTTTACCCTTGACATTGAGGTGGACACCATCCCTCTGATACAGGTCCCACCTACCCGAAAACGCGTTGAACGGGTCAACAAACCTCACTCCCAATGGGACCAGTGATGGGCACCGTTACATTAAATTGGGCGGCGTTACCGTTACTCGTTACACGTCGAAAATGTACTCGGCGTTACCGTTACATCGTTACTTTTGAAAATCCTTAAAGCGTTACCGTTACTCGATACATGTAGGTAACGACGTTACAAGTAACTAGTTACATTTGATATTTGTGTATGTGCCTTTACACGTATTTTGAAACTACAGATAAACTTACAAATGGCAGCCATACCACATAAATTCTAATAGCTACTATTATTGACTATATAAATGTTGTTCTCTTAAGAACGATATATTGCACAATAATTTGCACCCCCAATGATTTTTGGGAAAGATGAAGAGACCTAGAAAATATAAATTTAGTTGTTGCCACTAACACGAAATAGTGAATTGCATTTAATAGTCCTCTTGAATGGAATGGCAATGTTATCAAATTCAAATTCAAGTATCGATTTATTATTGTTAGTTTGTAAACACGATTCAATAGCTACATATGATACCTGTGATAGAATATGAAGCTCGACATTATTTATGATTATGAAGCAGAACACGTCAGCACAAAGCACGAGAGTATTATTACGTCTTTACAGTTGGGCATTGAGCGTACGCGGCGAAGATACACGTTTTGATTTAAAAATTCTTACTATTTTCCTTACTATATAGCAGTTTCAAGCGAGTTAGTTAAATTTTGATCGAAAGTTTTTTTCGTAATTTCCGTGTATAAGCTTTATACATGTAACGAGTAACGAAAAAATCCGTTACATTGATAAAAAATTTGCAAAGCGTTACCGTTACATTGATACATTTGAAAATCTTTCAGGCGTTACCGTTACTCGTTACTTTTGTAACGTTCGTTACGTAACGTCGTTACATGTAACGCGTTACTGCCCATCTCTGAGTGGGACGCACAAGTCTTGCACCCTCTCGTTGGTGCCAATGACCTTACTGAGCGCGTGGTCACTGGCATTCATCCGCAGTAAATACGAGAGAGAGAGAGAGAGAGAGAGAGAGAGAGAGAGAGAGAGAGAGAGAGAGAGAGAGAGACCTATCAAAATAAAACGAACAGCTAGAAGTTATTGTAAGAATTAAAATGAAACGAAAATAAAAATGAAAAGGTTTATTGTCCATATGACAAATATTATTAATACAATGACAGTTCATATACTAAGGATAGAAATATATACAATTGATTAGAAATAATACTGCACTGTCGAAGTTAAGTGCAGCTACAGACAGACGTTTTCGTACCAAGAAGTCCATAGCTTAGAGGATAAATGGCAGGACTCATGGATAGCTTGGATGATCGGGTTGGTTGATGTTTTAATTCTTTGCATTAGACTGTGTTGAGCACGTCTTGTTACCTCCGGGAAGCTCGGGACATTGCGGGTAACAAACATTTGCGAAGCTGAGCATCTCGGGGATAATTTATGTAAGAGTCTAAAAGACCTGTTGTACAGCAAATTTAGAGTTCTGCCAGAACCTTTTTTATAGTTCACCCAGAGTTACTGACCGTATATATTACTGCAGAAAGTACGAAAGAGTGTGTCTTTAGCTTCACTTGTACAGAAACGAAAGTTCCTTATGGTCATATTCGCTTTAGCACACAGGCTTCGAGATTGTTTTCTTATATCCGAGTCATTGCTCACCATTCATTTTAAACCTTATATCAGCTGGCTGATTACAGCTTTTAGGATGACATTGCATAACCTTAGTTTTTGTAACATTAAAAAGAATATCATGTTTCTGCGAATACACTTCGCAGACATTTAGTAGCCGATCCAGACCTTTAACAGAGGGACTTATTAACACCATATCATCGGCATAAACTAAGTTATTTATCCTTGTGTTATCTATACAACATCCCACTAAAAAACATCCCACTAAAAAACAATGTACAGATCGTTAAAGATGCCTCGTACAGTCGATACTCGTGATATAACCATTTACCTGCATTATAGGGTGGTCAGACTGCGTGGTCAAAGTGAGAAGTATCGACATAGTTGAAAATGGGACAGTTAACATTATTACAAATTTTTACTATACAGGGATATACTGTAGACAGCAAACTAACCTACTAACCAGGGAGATGCAGGGATAGCTCAGTTCCTTCATCTGTCTACTCGTCACAATCTTCCACACGACTATCCCCTTATATTCAACAACACACAACTCAATCCTTCCTCTTCTCTTAACATTCTTGAAGTTTTCTTTTCTCGTGATCTTTCCTTGAATATACTCTCTTTCTTAAACAGCTCCCAAAAGGTTAGGTGTGCTATACCGGCCCCGCAGTTTCTTCATCTCCACTCATTTGTTGGCTCTGTACAGGGGTCTTGTCCGCCCCTGTATGGCGTACGCTTCTCATGTGTGGGGTGTCTCAACCCTCACAGCCCTACTTGACCGGGTGGGATCAAAGGCGCTTCGTCTCATCAATTCCCGTCTCTTACTGACTGTCTTCAATCCCTCTCTCTTTGCCGCAATGTTGCCTCACCCTCTCTTTACTATCACTATTATAACGGACATTGCTCTTCTGAACTCTCTAACTGCATGCCTCCTCCTTTAAAGGGAGCACGCAGTACCAGACTATCGACACATTCTCATTCCTTTCTTGTCCCATTCTCTACCGCAATAGTTACTCGTATTTAATCTTTCATCTACTCAACCGGTGAACTCTGGAACAATCTTCCTCAATCCATCTTTCCCCCTGTCTATGACCTCCATTCTTTCAAACGCAGAGTGTCCAGGCATCTTGAAAACCTTGGACCTTGATTTTGACTCCTCTTCCTCTATGGAGGGGGGGGGGGGAGCGTTTTTGCGGTATTCGCCCTTGGCCCTTCCTTCCTGCATAAAATAAAAGCTTCTGTGACGATAGAAACTCTTGCTCATGAGATATAAGGGTCAGTTTCACGTATATACAAAGATGTTGACTTGTAGACATCTGTTATATATCTTATTTATATATGTATGGGATGATAATGATGTCTGTCCGTCTGTCTGTCTGTCCTATGTTCGTTTATACACACCTAAACGTCTAGGATAATCTGTAACAAATTTTGTATACACATTAAGGGAGAACCGGGGAAACTTTTAATAACACACACATCCTTAGAAGTATCCCTCCCCCCCACGAAGGGAAACTAGGAGGGAGTCCCATAAACAACTTTGGTATTATGCACTAAATTTAATATACACATTAAGAGAGAACCGGTGTATATATATATATATATACACACTGTGTGTGTATATGTATATATAACTTATATACTAATGGAATGCAACGGAATTCGCGCACCATACAGTAATTAATATTTCTTTTTCAGATATGGCTCGAAAATTAGCGAATAACGAACGGGTTCACATAATTTTCATAATTAAATAAAGTGTAATACTTGACCCTACGGTGCTTTCGTTAATATATATATATATATATATACACAGGGCGTCCCAAAAAAATGTATACACACTTTAACAGCTGATAGCTCAATTGATGTTTCTTTCTTTCCAAGTTAAACCCATTAGAATTAATAATGGCAGTCAGACTAAGCTTTGAACAAAGGAAATTCATTCGAAAATGCTACTGGAAGTGTGAAAACGCAGTTGAAGTGCAAAGACAGTTTAGGAGGGAGTTTCAAACAGATCCACCAACGCGACTTACCATCACTCGAATTAGAGATAAGTTTGAAGCCGATGGAACTGTTCAGAATGTCCACAAGAAGCGTTCCGGAAGACCACGGACATCGACAAGCCCCACAAAGCAAGAAAGAGTACTGGAAACGTATCACCAAAGTCCAAGAAAATCTGTGCGGCAAGCGAGTCGTGAGGTAGGAATTTCAGAATCGTCTGTCCAACGCATTTTGAAGCGCTGTCAATGGAAAAGTTACATTCCAAGATTAGTCCATGCTATTAATGAAGATGATCCGGACCGAAGAGTGGAGTATTGCGAGTGGTACTTGGCACGATGTGGATGTGGATTGGACGAAGGGGTTTCGTAGAATACCCTCCGCGTTCACCAGACCTCACACCACTAGACTTTTTTTATGGGGATACTTAAAAGACAAAGTCTACGCTATAAAACCTGCAACAGTCGCTGAATTGAGAGCAGCCATTGAACGAGAATGCACACAAATACCAAACGAAATGTTTCGTGATGTTTGCGATTCCATTGCTTCGCGTTATCAGCAGTGCCTGGACCAGAACGGACGTCAGTTTGAAAACAGGCGTTGACAAAACAATTAAATAATGTCTGTAGATTCTATTACATTTTGAAAATGAAATGTATTTTAATAAACACTGCCTTTATAATTATTTAAAGTGTGTATACATTTTTTTGGGACGCCCTGTATATATATATATATATATATATATATATATATACACACGCGAAGGGTGTTCAAAAAGTAAGTTTACAAGGTTAATTACCGGTGCATTATGCATAATACAATAATGTTGTTGGTAGTGCAGTATTTTGTTAGGCATGTGTGGCAACACTGTAAAGTGGCAACATCCGGGGTCACCACGAACCAAAAAGTTCAAGACTGTACCATCAGCTGGTAAGGCGATGGCAACGATTTTTTGGGACCATCAAGGCGTTTTGTGTGTTGAATTCATGCAAAAAGGGACAACAATAAGTGCCACTTCTTATTGCGAAACTTTACAGCGACTTCGCACAGCTATCAGAAGAAAACGTCCCGGGTTGCTTACTGCAGGTGTGGTGTTCTTGCATGACAATGCACGCCCTCACATCGCATATCAAACATGCCAGCATTTAGAATCGTTCCTCTGGGAACTCAAAGATCACCTCCCACCCCTATAGTTCTGACCTTGCATCAAACGATTTCCATTTGTTTCCAGCCCTAAAGGAACACCTCGGAGGTAAACAATTTCAAAACGATCCTGATGCAGAAGCACTGAGAAGCAACCGTACGAAACTGGTTAAAATCTAAGGACCCTACATTTTACTCAACCGGCATCGGAAAGCTCGTCCCACGCTACGACAAATGTTTGAATCTGTTTGGTGATTACGCATGTACAAAAGTAGTAATAAGTAGTTGAAATACTTGTAATAATTACTTGCCTTGTAATAAACAGTTTCTTCAAAACACATTGTAAACTTACTTTTTGAACAACCCTCGTGTGTGTGTGTATGTGCGTGTATGTGTAAATATACAGTATATTTGTCCTGACTTCTTGTTATTATCCAACGAAGGGCATCTTAATTAGCTATATTTGAGCACACCCCGAAAATGGATAATTAAATTAAAACAAAAAGGGGGAGTTAATTGGTGTATAATTTTCGTCAACAGACAATGATGTTTTTCATCATTAATATTAACCTTCATGAAAGTCATTTCATCAATTACAAACGCGTTTTTACCCAAATTAGAATTTTTCAAAAACAAACCTTCTTAAGATGCACTTTTGATATTCACAATGTCTTTTTGCTTTTTTCCTCTTTTGTATTTTCATTTACAAACTAATCAAAAAGGGTATATAGTTTGCGCATGCGCAGTCTTCACATTTAAAAAGTCAATACTACTACTATTACTACTACTACTACTACTACTAATGATAATAATCTATACTACAGGGTGTTTCTAAAGTAACCATCTATTTTGGTGAAATAGGGGGATTTTAAACAATTGTTATATTGGCATAATGGTATGTGCATTGTTATACAAAATTCATGTATTTATAATATTTCAATTGCTTTACACGATTTTTTGTTAATTATTTTATTTTATTTTCAGACCCATATCAATGATGATGAATGTGCAAGAACGGGTTTATGTAGTAACATGCAGGATAAAAGGCATGAAGTGCAATGAAATTAGAGAAAAGTTTGAGAGGTTTCGTAAAACAAGCCCTAGAGACCAGGCTATTCGCGAATTAGTAAACAAATTTATGAGGACTGGATCTGTGCATGACGAGCATAGATCTGGACGGCCAAGAAGATCTCACGAAAGAATCGAATCTGTTCAAGAAGCATTCGAAGAGGATCCACAATTATCGATTCGGAGGGCATCCCACAGATTAGAAATTCCACAAACAACGGTTTACAGAATTCTACGTTATGATTTAAAGAAAAAGCCATACCACATTCAAGTGTTCCACAACTTACAAGAAGAAGATTATCCACGAAGAGCAACAATGTGTGCCGAGCTTACAAATATACATATATATTTTCATGTTTTAAAGGTGTTTTTTTTATAATTCATATTATTTCGCAAAATAGATGGTTACTTTAGAAACACCCTGTATAATAAGAGAGCTGTCCGTCCGTCTGTCCGTCTGTCTGTCTGTCCGTCCGTCACACTTTCAGAAATTGTGAGAAAAAATTCAGAAATTGTAAAAAAAATTCAGAAATTGTAAAAAAAATTCAGAAATTGTATTACGGGCGGCAATGTGAAGCTCAAGATTTTCATGACTGTATTCTTTTCTGTAGTTTAGCAATGGGGGAAGGGTGAGGGTGGGGGGAAGGGTGGGAGTGGGGGGAAGGGTTGGGGTGGGCGGAAGGGTGGGGGTGGGGGTAATGGGGATGGGTGTGGTAATGGGGAGGGGTGGGGGTAATGGGGGAGGGGGTTAGCCCCCAAGTTGTATGAATGGGGGTGAGGAGGTTTTGGGAGATACCAGATTCAGAAATGTTGACACAATGTGAAGCTCAAAATTTTCACGGCTGCGTTCTTTTTTTGTAGTTTAGCCTGTCTAACCGTCAGCGAAGTGACGGGAATGTACTAGTAATAATAATAATAATTTATGAACACTTACGAATAGTGTATTCAAATTTCATTATAAAATTTTTAAACTGGAAAAGGACTTTGTGGACACCCTGTATATTCCCCCCCCCCCCCCTCCTTGCAATATGCCCTGTTGATACTCTTTACATTGCCTGAAGATTGCATTACTTAAAATTTCCTTCATTAAGATAATGCACTATTGACGAAAGTTAAAATAAAAAATAATAAAATTCGTGCATTACTTTTGTCTTTCATTCCTCCAACAAAGTGTTTTCCGATTAAACAAACACATATGTGACATGCAAGATGATGATAATGATGATGCCACGTTCTTCATCTCCAAAATCACCACTCGGATAAAGAAACAAAGTAAGCTGGATGCCGGTTCTTTCCAGGGCACCTCGGAGGAGCCATGATATAAACCTCGTTAAACAAGTTTGCATGAGAAAATCTTGACCGACAGCTGCCTGCTGAGAATAAGACCTCCTTCCACATTTGCTGCACCTCTAAATGAAGGAAAGTTTATATAATTGAATTTTGGTACCATTTTGTCCGTACTACGATAAAAAGAAGTCCCGCACTCTCTCTACAAACGAGTCGTATCCTACAGTATAGGTATAAAGGAAGCCATGGTTTGAATCCTACGTACAGCTGTAGGAGTGTAGGGTCCCTTCCCTCACGTGACTTTTGCCGTATTAAGGAGGTTAAACAATTCCAAACATTATTATTATTTTATTCTCTCTCTCTCTCTTTTGACATGGAGTTGGGTGAAACAGTAACAGCTTTTTCCACGACAGTGAAATGCAAATTAAGTCTGTACACGAGACCTTTTGACCGAAGGGACAAATTTTAGAGAAGTCGAAAATTTTTTTCCGAATGTAAAATTTTTCGATGTATGAGTTTCGATCTGCACCAACAAAGACAATGAGACGTAAAATGATCTAAGCTTACCGAACTTAACCTAACCTAGATTAACCAGGCATAACTTAACCTAATCTTGAATTATAACAAAACAATTATATTAAAAGTTTAATAGGCAATAAAAAAATGGTATAAAATCTGTCTGAACGCCATCTCAAAAAAAAAAAAAAAAAACTTTCATTTTTTGTTTTGGGATTCTAAAGTTTATAATGAACGTCCGTTCATTTCTATAAGCGAAGTGAAAACACTGAGATCGGGTTTTCGACTCCCAGTGGTACTGTTAATAATAATAACCCAAGAGTTGGCCTGAGCGCCATGCCAGTTTATGGACCCCTCACTGATTATTAAAGTGTATAATATTCCGAAATGAAGTAGGATTCTTTGAATAAAAGGTATATTTTCGAACCTGCAAATTCATAAATAATTCAAAATTTCATTAAAAAAAAAACCATCAACATAATATCTGTTTTTAATTTTCGTGTCTAAACACCAACCGTCAGAATTTAAACATTTTCTAAATCTAAAATACTTTTATCTTTTATTATTCGGTATTAACACGGTTGTAATTTAATAATAATAGAATCAGGTTATGGAAAGTAGGACCATTCGTTAAATTTGTACATATCTAATCATTTTAATGCTATTAATAAAAATCCTGGTTGAATAGTGCGTCTTCATACAAGATTCTCGTGACTCGGTGATCATACTAGAGAGTAATTATTACCTGAAAATATTTCAGCACCTGGTAATCTCCTTATTTAAATCAGTATACCCGCGTATTTGGATCTCGATAGAATATGAGGCATGGCTTAAACTTTGTCATATGAACTTAAAAACATGTACAAACGAGTTTGCATCCAGAAGATTTATGCCTGAAATTTATATACTTTTACACACACACACACACACACACACACACACTACCTCCATTTAGAAAAACAAAAGAAAATCTTTATGTATATCAAAATAAACCAGAATCTTTTATCATCTTTTTGGTTAAAAAGTCGTGATTAGTTTATTACTTTTTTTAACTTGGTTTTAATCTCCGAAATATAATTTTGGTAACTTTGATGGAATATTTTTTCCTCCCAACTCGAATTTATTAATCGTTTTCATAAACCTTCTTTATTCTTCTTCTTTAAGAAACCATTTCAGAAAACCTTTTTATCATCTGTATAAAAATTTATTTCATGCAGGCAACATTTAAGTCAGAGAACATCTATAAATTATACAATTATGGAGTCTTTTCAGCAAATCATTAATTCTCAATTATAATTTTTTGTGGGAGGGTTCTCTCTCATTTAGTTTCAGTTTATTTTTAATCTTAATTTCGATGTTAATTTTGCTTATATATATTTTTTTTTAACTTTGTTTTTAAATAATTTTGTAATAATTAATTAAATACAAATACAATTTTCTTAAATATAATAACAGTAATAATAACTAGAATCAGGAGTGCCAGAAATTGGCACAGCGTTCCAGCCAAACATACGTGGCCCATTGCGTAACTCCTGCATTATTATGTACCAACGCCATCGGGAGTCGAACCCTCGACCTCAGTATCTTCATTTCTTTTATAGGAAAATGGTTTTTACTCACTGAGCTACATACAAGCGCTAGTTTCTTTACACGCAAGACTACAAAAAAAACTTTAAAATTTTACAACTAATTTTTTTTTTTTTTTATAATTTCTGAGTTTATATAAACATCGAAATTTCTAAATGCATTGCCATCATATTACAAAAGAAACATGCACAGATTTAGCTATTAGAAATGCATGGCAAGACAGGAGATCCCTTTTTATAATCGCTTCACATGATATTGTTTTGCACGAAAATCTAATGTAGGGTAAAGTTGCCAATGGTCGCTCATCAGTCCTTATGTCGCGTACTTGACTTATAAAAACTCCCCACAAAATACTGTTAGAGTGAAGGAAATAAAATGCATGTAAAATTCACTGTAACAGTATTTTGTGGGGAGTTCTTTTGTGGGGAGTTTTATTTTTAATCTTAATTTCGATGTTAATTTTGCTTATATTTATAAGCAAAATGCACGACATTAGGAACGATGAGCGACCATTGGCAACTTTACCCTAATTATACCTAAAAATTAATTGAATTAGTCCAGGCAATTTGTAGTTAGACCTGGGCAAAATTGCTTCAGAAGCTTTCTAAACTGTTTCCAGCTCAGGAACCATTGCCGAATAACATCCAAAATCCGACAAAATTGGACCCCGGGAACACCCCAAAAATGAAATTCAAAATGGCGGACTGGATGTTTCCTACGAAAAAAAAAATATATATAATTTACGCTTTTATTTATAGAGATACATTTGATGCTTTTTCTTTCAGTTGTAATGTTTTAAATAATTCAACAATATACAACACAACCAGTTATTACGCAAATATAATGTTATATAGCTTTTTACAGATTTTTATAATCAATAATACAACAATTATTTTTTTCCCAGTTTCAAGTTATGTTCATTACAGAAGAAGTGATACCTGGTCACAAACATACAGAAATTAATCCTCTTCATCACTATCATCGGATAGATTACCGTACTTGGGTTGTTATCGCAACCACTGATTTGGCACTCGCCACAAGCGGCTGAACAGGGCATTCCATTACGCTTGCATCCACATCTTGAAGTAGCACATTTCGTCTTGCAGGAGCAGCGGATCATGTTGAGTAGATAATTTGGAGCTGGTGGCTTGTCGCAGGCTGTAGGGTAGTAGGAATTATTCTTTACATACCAACCCCACTGTTCTGCATCGATCTTCTCTTCTGTAGACTTCCAGATTAGTATTTGAAAGTATGTGCGAAAGCTGTGGTACTTTGTGGACGCATCGGTAGGTGGCAAACGTTCGGGTGTAACAAAAGATTTAGCTGTAGCTACCTTTTCAACTAACATTCGATGACGTAGTGCGTTAGTGGATTCAAGTGTTTTGCAGCCATACAACAGAAGCATTGCCTTTCTTCCAGCGGCTTCAATGTCAGAGTGTTGGCAACAATCAGAACAGAATGTATTTGCAACTGAACGGAGTTCAGCCACCTTCATCAGTGTGTCGAATGCTTTGGCTTTACCGATCGAAAAAATTCTGGATGTGCTATCACAGCCCGTGAAAGCATGCACAAACAGGAGATACTTGCAGATGTCATTGCCTAACAATGATTGAATGCTGAGAATATCATACACAGGATTAGGAGATGGTCCCCGTCTTATATCGCTGCGATAGTACAACTTGAAACCACTGTCCTTGGCATGGTACAGAAGGAGAATCAGCAAGTCGGTGTCTTCCCCTATTACTGTTGTAGTTGCATTTTCTGATGAGGAAACTGCTGCACGAACGATGTCCACATCAGCATCCCCATCTGCGTTGTGAACAGTACACCCGTGCTTCTTCAACATCTCACCTACGAGGGAAATAAATGCTTGCTTGTTGTTTTCATTAGCCAAGAAGTATTCCTTCTGGCCAACAAACTTCATGCTTGGACTGAGATTCACATTTCTGCTTGTCTTGGTGCTGCGTCTTCTGTGGGTCATGTCCTTGGTCGTAGGAGAGCTGCTGTAGCCATCAAAAACAATGATTGCTTTTCCATATGTTTTCAGAGTGAAATTGGCATATGAGTTGGCGATGCTGTCATATGTTTCATCTTGACGCCAGGAAACACGATGTAGTAGAGGTCCACCATCCAATACGTACTGGTCTGTGCACTGAATTTCTTGAACTTCTTCCATGCGTAAAGTGTCAGTGTATTTGATTATTGCATGAGCTAGCTGAGAATTATCGGGTTTCCTCAAGATACTTCGTGATTCGAACAATGCAGGAGGATATGCACACAGTTCGTAACACATGACATCTTCAAGATTCATGTCTCCGCCAGTGGCAACAGTCATCATTCTCTGAAACAGTAGTGCAGGATCTACTTCTATATCTGAAGCATCAGTGATCACAACGGCAGAAGCAGATCCTAGTGTTTTCACTTTGTCAGATCTTTTGGCAGAATATGTAAAGGCTTGTTTCCCAATCATTTTCACGACAATGTCGTACCGATTGAATGCAATTGATGAACGTTAATTCCAGGATCAGCAGTTAGCCCTGTTACAATGTTGCAGAGACCCGAGGTAGAATGGAATGGGGATAAGGATTCCGACGTTCAAGTACTTTCTTCATGTCATTACTGTCCCTGATTTGTCTACTTCCCTCATTTCCTTGTGCTGTTCACTACTTTCCAACAAAACTCTGGTGTATTCCTGCATTGCTAAGTTATAAGTGGAACACAGAGGCATAGAAAAGAGCCACGTTGTCCTTTGGATGTCTGTAAATCCACTTCCGCGTGTCAGTCCGCCTCTGCTTTTCAGGGAACGCATTAGTACTTGTTCTATCACCAGGTCTGTGCCGAGTCCGGCCCATAATCTGTCGCTTCTTCTTACCACAAACTTACCTTCCTGTAACATTTTGTTAACGGCTGGATTTTCAGAAGGCAAACTTAACATTTTCTGCAGGTACAGGTATATCGATTTCAGGTAATTGTGATGTCCGGCTGCTGCAATTATGGGGATGGTCTCCAGCATAGCTTGCAAGTGCAAATCCCACGAGCCGGTTCTGTCTGCTGTTATCAAGGAACGTGCAATGTTGATCATTCGTTGATATTCCAACCAGAGTTGACTTGTTTGCGAAGTAGATTGTAGGTCAGTTTTCTTCGCATCCAAAGTGGTAGCAATCTGAGACAATGCATTCGAAGATTCCACATCCTCAACTGATTGTTTGGCGGTCATAACATCGTCGAGCAGGTCACAAGCTTCCTTATGGAGGTCATGAGGAGTTCCATCTTCATTACGAGGGAAAACGTCTGCGACTAGTAAGGTACTAAGAGCTGCATCTACTATCATATGACCACGTATCGCTCTTGAAACAGCTTTTCCAGACATCATGTGTTGCACGGCATTTGGTCTGTATATTTCTTGAATTACTTCAGACAATCCTGAACCATTCATAAGAGTACCGACTGCTCCCAAAAGATTCATCAGAGTGTGAAATGATCCCAGCATTAAAACAATGTCCTGCAGGTCTCTCTGTTCATTGATGATTTGGGAAGCTTTCCAGAACAAAGGCTGATCAAAGGTAATAATGCATGGGACTTTTTGATCGCGTGCTATCTTGCTCAAATATAGTAATGTCGAAAATATGCAGGTCATGTCAGTTGGCGACATATCTATGATGGGAAGGAACGTGATCGACGCCACACCTGGATGTGAGACACTTGATCCACCGTGAATTGCCTGCATTGTTCCGGACCAACTTGGACCTGATCTTTCTGCTGAAGATATCTGCCAGAGAAGACTAAGTCGACTTATGGTGGCAGTGGGTACTGGAAGTTCGCGGAATGAGATGTCCCTCAACATGCTTCTCGCGTGTCTATATTCCCTAATGTCAACGGTTGCAATCTTCTTAATGTCATTGTTACCAACATTACGCCTGTGAATAGAAGGGTGGATCTTGATCTTCGGAGTTATTGCGGCAATCATACCCATTCCATGAAAGGTATTCTTCCCATCCAAAGTGCAGACATCATGATCGACGTTATCTGCTGCTAGAAGGACTGCAGTGTTTTCATCAACAGTAAAAGAGCCAGACCCACTTGCCAGCGCCGCGTTTTCTTTCGAATCTTGTTACTTCTGCATACGACGAACAGTAACCCAGCTGATGGAGAACGTCAATAAGGTACCTTGACCTAAAGTTGTGGTGTAGCTGAACCGACAAACCGATCTGTAGTGGACATAGTAATCCTCTAGGACGGGTTGCTTGCATAATGCTCTGCCCAATTGCACCTATTTTCTTGAAGCATCCTGTCCCGCAAATGCTTTTGATAATAGCAATTTCAGACTGTTGGGAATGTAATCAAGAGCACTTTCTGCAGTGATGTCATTGGAGATGGATACACATCTTTTCTAGGCGAGTCGACAGACTTGATATCACTTCTGATTATTTTGCAGCAGCTTCTACTGGTAAATCTTCTGTAGCTCTATATCTATATCACATTCTTTCGACTTTTTGTGATAATCTATAAGAATTTCATTAGCTGTCTCTTGTAGTGTTACTACATCTGCCTTCCCACTTTCACCTGATATTATGATCTTGTCTCCGTAACGTTCTAAAAGCTTTCTCTTCATGTGCCTGCGTTCGTAGACAGAGCTCTGACTTCCTTGAAGATATTCCTCCATTTTGGAAATTAGGTCTCCAATCAACAGTTGTTCATCATCATTCTCTTCCAGGTAAGCACAGTTCTGAAGGAATGCTTGGTGTTGCTCTTCATTAGTTGGTCTCCCTTTCTTCGAATCATGATCGTCGGAGGAGTATGCGCGAGGAATGTTTTTTCCACTTCGAAAATTTACGCTGCAGGTGTGATGGTAGACACAATCTGCAGCAGGAAGATCACGAAGATAATACTCCAGACGGCCTTTTACATTAAACGACCATTCATCGCAGCGGCTTTCACAGCACCTTTTTATGGTTTCGGAGAACTCTGTAGTTCTTATTTTGACATGCTCTGATTTTGGTTTGTGTTTGGAAAAAAAGTCCACAAAGGTATCACAAAACAAACAGTGAGTAGCACTGGAAAATGCGTATTCATGAAAACGAGCACTTTTCCTTGGTATTGCCTCGGCTGCGGTCTGTCGCTTCTTTATTTCAATGGTCTTTTTATCCGTAAACCTTTTCCTACATACAACGTGAACACTTATTCCAGCTGTTGCAACAACATCGCTTCCACGGCTGCGGCTGGATGCATTTATACCATCTGCTCCTTTTTGCGAGATGTGAACCACTTCCTGTCCGCTGTCCAATTTCTCCTTACAAATCACGCACAATTCTTCAGGGTCTGCATTCTTGAAGGCGGACGCACACCGAGTCAGCCGTACACCGAGTCAGTCTGAAACAGAAAACACAAATTAATAAACTGTGTTGCAGTATTTAAAAGGAGTACATAATAACAGTTTTAAAGAAAATGACAAGCACAAATACGCAGATTTGATAGTGGGTAGTAGGAATTAAAGAGTTGTTATATAATATAAGTTTATAAAGATGTAGCAATGTCCATTCTCACATACACTCCATACAGTATATTTTATTTACATTACGTGACGTCATAGTTTAATACTAGCCGCCTAATACAATTTTTAGTGTCATATAGGTTAATTTAGAAACGAAAATGTGTTTTAAAACATTTTACTGATCAAGAAAAACGTCATAACTCTCTCTACAAAGCGAAATTAAAATTTATTGTATTTCGTAGGAAACTGCCAGTCCGCCATTTTGAATTTCATTTTTGGGGGTGTTCCCAGGGTCCAATTTTGTCGGATTTTGGATATGTTATTCTGCAATGGTTCCTGAGCTGGAAACAGTTTAGAAAGCTTCTGAAGCAATTTTGCCCAGGTTGAAGCTATTTTTGCTCTAGATTGCCTGGACTAAATATCGCAATTCACATTTTGAAATTTCACCGTATTTTTCGCTACGTAAGAAAGGTTTGTAAATTTCATTCTTAATTTTTGGGATCTTTCTTCGAAGGAAATTTATAATATTTTCCATTTACTGGAAAATTAATGGAAATTAATAGAAATTACTTCATTGGAAAAACCAATTTCTGTAAAATTAATTTTATATATATATATAAAGTGAATGTTATTCGGGAAATGTAAGAAAAAAATGGCGGAATGCGAAATTAATGTTGATTCAATTGGGTTTCCATAAATTATCTTTATAAATTCAATTAAAATTGAATTGAATTGTAAAGATTATTTATGGATACCCTGTATGTTATATGTAATATGCTTTTTCCCAAACCGAAACGTTTATTAAAGGTACCATTTGTTTATTACAGGTAACGAGAGAGAGAGAGAGAGAGAGAGAGAGAGAGAGAGAGAGAGAGAGAGGGCTAAGGCTTTGTATTTTCGAATTAATCAATGGGATTACTTTATGGTTGGTGCATTCTTGTTGCTGACCTATCGGAATTAACCCTAAAAAGCCAGCGTTCCTCATTACAATAACAATAAAAGTACATTTGTTTGTCCGGAAATGATGCATTTTATTGTACGCGGGTTAATTATTATTGTTGTTTAGTATCAATAAATTGTTTAATTCAATCTGTAAATAGAATTTTCATTATGGGCTTACGTAGACTCGACACTAGTCGCTATGTGTGCGGTCCCACACTGACCTTTTAGGGTTAAGAAGTTACAAGGCCCTCTGAGAAGTAATCTTTACTATAAGTTTCTCTCTCTCTCTCTCTCTCTCTCTCTCTCTCTCTCTCTCTCTCTCTCATAGTACATCCCCTTGAATATTACAGACCAAGTTCAAATACTAATAACTAAAATTGCAGAATAGAAACTAACACATTTTTGGCGTCCTCTTCGTGACATCCGACATGTTTGCTTCCCTCCTCAACATTTTTGGAGAGAAATGATCAGAGAATTGACTTTCATCTCTTTGTCCATTGAACGAGAACACTTCCTGGCTATAATAATTAATTTGCTTGCATGCAGTCAGCAGCCCGTAAGGATAAAATTAAAACATATGACCGTAAGCTCAAGCTATGTATGCGTGTATGTTTAAACTATCTCCGCATGCGTGTTTAATTCCCAAACAACTGATGAACCGAAGCTCTTATCTTTTCTCCTGAATAAATCTTAACTGAATACGATAAAACCTAACTGCGTGTTTTGTTTTCAACAGCCATCTTAGACCCTTCGCTCGTGTGTGCCCAATCTCATTTTCAAAACTAGACTTGAATTTAGAACAGAAACATGAAATATTAATGAATTCCATGACTTTGACTGATCTAAGACCCAACATCTTTTCATCTTAATCTTTTCAATGTAAAACTTTCCATCTAAAATATGGTTATGCTCTTTAGCATGCAAAAATTATGCTTGCTTGAAAATATAAGTTTTTTGAACTTGGCATATTATTAACATTTATGAGGTTTCCAAAGATTTAATCAAATTCTAAATACAGTATAATAAAAACTGCTTTAATATTAGTGATATATATATATATATATATATATATATATATATATATATATAATATATATATATATATATATATAATATATATAATGTTATAATGTTTCAGACCATCAAAGACCCTAGGATCTACTCATGGCTGGTCTACCTAACTGTGTTCGTAATCGTGTATTGTGCATGTCCTCCGTGGTGGCGGAGGGGACCTACAATTTTACGTGGGTTCCGAACCACAAGAACATAAGTAATTTATGTAAAAACTGCCGGTAAATTGGCAACGACCAATTTTTACGAAACTAAATAATTATCAATTTAAAACTAATTAATTATCGATTTAGAACTAAAGATAGAATCTCTGGATCCAGAGGATCAAGTCATAATAGACTACTATCCACAAATGTTACACTCTATATCTATTTATAACGGACATGCAAATATATCAGATCCAAAGAATCCAGTCAATTTCATTACGGTAGCCATCAAGTCACGGTCCATATCGATTGCGGACCAAGTCAAAATTTACAACCATATACATTACAATATATACACTTACGAGGAAAAGTGTAGGTGTGGCTGTAAAGACTGTACAGTAATGTAGAAATGTGTGTGCACCCATTATGGGTCTCCCATTTAAAGGTGTTTGGGGCAAGTGAAGATCATGAGTTTTTCAATACCTCACAGTACTATGGGGGGCACCGCTCGGCAGAGGAATCTCTTTAAATGGGGTGTGTAAGGACAGAGAGTATCCCCTAACCCAAGACGCTGCCTCCCTATATCCCACAACACTTGTGTTGAGCTGTGGGATCTATCCCCAGAAAGCATTAATTTTACTACCTTAAACTATACCCTTGCATCAACATATGCGTCTAATCGATTTTTAAACATGTGTATAGACGTGCTACTAATTACTTCTACCGGCAAACTATTCCAGCTATTTACTATTCTATGCGTAAAAAAGTTTTTCGCAACTGCTGTCTCGAACCTTCTACTTGTCAACTTACACCCGTTATTTCTAGTCCTATTATATTGAGATATTTCGAAAAAGCTATCTCTATCTACGTTATCAAACCCATTCATAATTTTGAAAACCTGGATTAGATCACCCCTTAACCTCCTAGTCTCGAGAGTAGTCAATTTTAACTCCTTAAGCATATATATATATATATATATATATATATATATATATATATATATATATATATATATCAGGATTTTCCAAATCATATTTGCTTTGTAAAATATGTAAACATTACAGAAGAAATCACTCGCAAATCTCATTCGTGATAATTTACAGTTTTACATGGATTAAAAGTGTAAGTGAGAATTCTTTTCATAAAACATTTTTTATACATTGCTAACATTATGTGTGTGTGTGTGTGACAGAGAGAGAGAGAGAGAGAGAGAGGGAGAGAGAGAGAGAGAGAGAGAGAGGAGAGAGAGAGAGAGAGAGATGTTTGTCTAAACTCTAAAACGTGCATGCAAATTGAACATGACTAAATTTTTCTTAGCGATCAAACAGTCTTTCATTGATTAAATCTTATTGTTATTGTGTTAATTAAAAATAACTTCATTATTATTATTATTATTATTATTATTATTATTCTCTGGCACGTAAGAAGTAATTATTCATTAGCGAAAAGGTGACTTCTTCCCCATCATCATTAACCTGCTTCTTTGAATGACGTCCGTGGCAAATAATCAGTCTGGTCGTAGTGTATTCAAAGAACCTTAAAAACACAGATAATTACGTTGTGTACGTTGCATGTAAATTGAATTTGGGTGCAAAATGAGTGACGTAAGATTGACCACAAAAGCGAGCAAAAAAAGAAAAATTGTTTTTCTCCACCCTTCAGCGTGATTGGCAGTCCTGATTTACAAACAGAATGTCCATGCACGCATGCGCAATACGGACGAGATATATTCATTATTCTTCTATATATATACATATACTGTTTACGTCACTTCCTAAGAAAGGTAATTTGATTCATTAATGTCAACGCGTTGTTAGTTACCTGAATTTATTATAAAGCTCGATTCCTACCCTGAGTTGCCAACTCGACATGATATAATTAAAACTGAAACAAAAAACATTCATGGTAAAAAAAAAAAAATGGTAGCTAAAAATCGTTGGAGATGAATACAGTTTCTTTCTTTAACGAATTAAATTGTAACATTCAGTCCTAATTTCTGTGTTCCAATTAACTACAATGATTATTGAGTTAAATTCTTTTCTTATCATTTCAAATAGAATTCCAAACCTCGAAATATAAATTTAATTAATGAATATCACAGTATCATTATTGCTTTTCAGTTCAAATAAAAATATATATGCTAATGAATATTGTTAAGCCTGAAGGGTATATAATACAATAATTTCAGATTATTATTTCTAAGATAAAAAGGAGTACAGTGCTAATTTCATCTGTACGTGTTCAAATAGTGTTTTCCTAATTATTACGCATATTTTAGACATTTTTTGTCTTAATCCCTTCGAGGCCCATGTGACGTCAGGTGTAAGACTTGCAGAAAAATACAGTTGGTGAATGCAGGTTCAAAAGACGTCACATATGGAGTTTTGCTGAAATGTTAACTTTTCTATTATTGTTCTTCTCTGACTTTTATTGTCAATATGGAAATGTATTAATTTGTTAAAAACTAAGTTTGCCGATTGAAAACATTTTTAAAAAAGGGTGAGGCGAGTGTAGGCTAATAAAGGAAATTAAGACGATTACTAAATTTAATGTGATTGTTAATTAAAAAATGCTATTATATACAAGAGAAATTAGTTTTAAAACCAGCCATTTGGTAACCCTGTGCCTCGATAGAACCATTTGCAGGAGGCAAAAATTAGGCTTTCGTTTTCTTTGGTGAACATTAGACGTGCGTTATTCAGTGCTCGTAGAAACTTAATATGATGTAATTTAACTAAGTCATAGTCGGCCCCAGGCCAACCATTTTTCTCTCTGTTAACATTTAGTCAGTTAAATTAGTTTCACTGTCCCGTTATAGAAGCGAGGTGTCCATCTCTCCTGCGGTGTCCCTCAGGAAGCAAGCCTGTCACGCTACCAACGTAATAAATAGAATAATTAGAATGCATTAATCCGCACAGTAAAGCAGAAGTCATTATACGAGTATAAAGCATCATTATATGAATTCTCAATCATTACAAAACACACGTGCACACACACACACACACACACACACCACACACACACACATGTTTGGCTACCTTACAAAACCGCGACATTTTCTAATTTTCAATTGTGGATAGTGACATTCAACTTAATTTTTGTAACTTAATTAAATCAACTTAATCTAGCGTAACCTAACTTCACCTAGCCTAACCTAATGATTTTCAATAAAAAATAATTTCTGAAACTAGGGCACGACAGCTAATTTCGTTATCCGCACATTTGTTTTGCGATGATCTCCGTGTGTATCCTAAAGATTGTCGCGATGAAGTATGGTAGCTAACAACACACACACACACATGTTTGACTACGTTACAGAACCATGTTACAGAACCGCGACATTTTTACATACATATTCATTTCTGTATCGCCACATTTACCCAACCTAAAAACCTAATAAATTTAACCAAATCTTACCTAACCAAACCTAACCTTAAATATATCCCCTTTTATCATGATAAAAGATAACATTTATAAAGATAAACCACCGTGATACTGCCAATGTCGTGATACGCACGTTCGTGTCATGATGCGCTCTGTGTGTATCCTCAAGATTGTCGCAATTTCGTAGGGAAGATAAGAACACACACACACACAAAAAAAAATATATCCCTTAAAAAAATAAAATTAAAAGCTAAAAACACTAAAATTAAAAATGGAAACTTCATAATTTTCAATTATAGGCAGAATCAGGAAGGAGGGGCCAAGGACGAATGCCCGCGAAAACGCCACCCCCACCAATAGAAGAAAAAGAGCCAAAATCAAGGTCCAAAGTTTTCGATATGCCTGGACACTGCATCTGAAAGATTAACAGTCATAGACAAGGGGAAAGATGGATTGAGGAAAATTGTTCCTGAGTTGACCGGTTGACTAGATCAAAGATTAAAAATACCGATTAAACCTTGCATCAGAGTTGGATAGAAAAGAATGAGAATGTGCCGAAAGTCTGGAACTGCATGCTCTCCGTAAAGGAAGAGTCATGCAGTTAGAGAGTTCAGAAGAGCAGTGTCCGTTATACTGTAATATCGATAGTAAAGAGAGAGTGGGGCAACATTGCGGTGAAAAGAGAGGGATTAAAGACCGTCAGTAAGAGGCGGGGAAATGATGACTCTCACCCGGTCAAGTGAGAGTCAGGAGTTGGATGGCGACGGTACCTTCTCTCTGTAGCGGATGGCATTAGAACAAGTAAAGTTAAACCAAGGTTCTTTTGCATTAGTAGTAGAAAAATAATATTGAATGTACACCTCAACGCCGAGAAAATCACCGTGATGCACTCAGCGTACTCGGAGGGGCCCCGGCCACGGAAGTAGTAATCATTCCATGGGAAATCAAAGAAGTACTGCCTAAGTGCCTCCCAATCAGCGGCACCAAAGTGCCAAAATGCCAAAGTGCCCACTTAGGAGGGCCAAAAGGTCGAACTGGAGCGAAAGAACAGGAAACAGATGAAAGATTGTGGTTGGAAGAGCCCATCGGAGAAAAAAGTTTAACAGAGTAAGAAGAAGGATGAAAGGTGAGAAATAAATCAAGAATGTTGGGCCAATCGTCAAGGCAATCGGGGATACGAGTAGGTTGCTGTACAATCTGCTCTAGGTTACTCAGGACAGAAAAGTTATAAGTTAGTTCATCAGGGATGTCAGTGAAATGGGAGGTAAGGTAAAGGTGATGGTGAACAATGCAATCTCCTAAAATGGAGATTTCAGCGAAAAGAGAGTGGGATAGAATGTATTCCGCTCTCCTTTCGCTGAAATCTCCATCTGGTAAGAAATATCGACATAAACTATAAGTGGATGTTTATTAAATTATATAGGGTGACCCATAAGTCCCAGTCGGTTATAATTAAAGCGAAAATCCATCTAGCGGACCTCACAATGACGTAATCGATTACTAAGGAAATAATATTGATCGAGATGGTTAGATTTTGCGTTTTGAATAATATATAATCAATAAATATTTCTGACTATAAACTTTTTACTTTGATTTTTTTTTTTGTATTTTCACTTTAATAATTATAACCGATTGCGACTTATGGGCCACCCTGTAGACAAGTTTAGCGTTAATTCTGTAACAAATATAGAACTGTGTCCTTCCAACATAACTTTATTTTTTTATTTTTCAAAGAAGTAATTGGTAAAAATTTGAACGAACCATGCGAAATTTCTCGAGATGTCTAATTTTTCTTAGTAAACATCGAACTTCTATCATCTTTCTTTGATTGTGAAGAGACAATTAACATAATTGTAATAATTATAGTTTATTATCAATTATGAAGGATTAATGTTATTTTGTTCATTTTTTTAATATTAATTATTATTAATAACGAATACATCAATACTGTTTTAAATGTTTTTTAGAATTCCGAAAGGAGCAATATAATGTTTTAAGGTGTTTTTTATTATTCCAAAGAACGAAATAGTGTTTTAATTAAAAATGTTCCCTCTAAGTCCTTATATATAAATCTATATTATGCAAATTTCATGTTAATAGCAATTAGTTTTAATTTTATAAGCGATCCATTACATTTTTTTCTCATACTCTGTCGTTTCCATTCTGGCGCAACATCCAAGAACTCATCTTTATCAACGTTCTTTGACTTTGAGGCTCGATTTCTTTGTACACCATATAAGAAAATGTGTTACATGCTGAGGTGACACACACACACACACACACACACACAGGTGTATATATAAAATTATATATCTATATATATATATATATGGAATATCATGCATGAATACGCACGACATTTCATGATGGAAAAAATCGCCCCTACCAAGGTTCGAATCCACTACCTCTTGAAAATTCGTGCGTGTTTATGAGTGATATTCTATTTATGGTACTCCATCGTTACAGCAGATAGTTTGAATGAAATGCTGGTCGTTACCTCGAGTACGGAAGGGTTAAGACGTAAAATGCCTCTGAACGCGAAAGAGTTGCGCGTTTCGTCGGTTGTTTAACTGTATGACAGGTTGCATTAAGTTTTATCCTGTCGTAGTGTAATGACTAACGCCCTCACTTTCTACTCAAGAGGTAGTGGGATCGAACCCTGGTGCGGTGATTTTTTTCATATATATCGGGTGGGCTAAAAAAAAAAGGAGACCTCGAACTTTGGCTGTAAAATCCAAAGTTATGATCAGATTTCAATATTTTTTTCACACCCCACAACTAAGTAAATTTCCTATACGGAGAGTGAATTTCAAAGAAAACTAATGAAAATTACAGATTTATTGAACATCTCTTTATGCCACTCGAAATTCTTCATTTACACTACTACTGCATTGTCGGGTCGGCAAAAAAAAAGGGAGACCTTTTAAATCCTTCATATCTCGGCAAATACGGTACATAGAACCATGAAATTTTAGTATGTTAGTACCACGTAATTTTGTGGTTTGTGTGCCATCTTTTAGCATTTTAGCTGAGAAATTGGATTTATGGCGAATACTCCAGAAAATTCTTGCGATAATTAAAGTGATTTTAATTAACGTAAGCCAACTGCAGAAGGTTTGGACAAGCTTCTCAGGAAAATCGATAAAACAGGAGATGCCAGAAGACGGCACACAAGCCATAAAATTACCTAGTACTAGCATACTAAAATTTCATGATTCTATGTACAGTATTTGCCGAGATATGAAGGATTTAAAAGGTCTCCCTTTTTTTTTGCCGACCCGACAATGCAGTAGTAGTGTAAATGGAGAATTTCCAGTAGCATAAAGAAATGTCCAATAAATCCGTCATTTTCATTAGTTCCCTTTGAAATCTTCTCACCGTATAAAAAATTTACTTAGTTGTGGGGTGTAAAAAAAATATTGAAATCTGATCATAACTTTGGATTTTACAGCCAAAGTTCGAGGTCTCCCTTTTTTCTTGCCCACCCGATATATACTGTAAATATGTATAGTTGTGCGAAAAAGTAAGTGAACCCACCCATTACGATCGATTTATATGGTTGTGGCTGGGAAATAGGTTTTGTACCTACATATGACAAACCTTTTACATATCTGGCAACACTATTCTACCATTCGAAAATAGTTGACAAATTTGTAATCGCACACAGAAACCTTAATGCGTTCAGTTGTGAAAAGGAGGTCGCGCAAAAGTAAGTGAATCATTTATGTATCGTTATAAATTTGTTGAACGAAGCTGCTTTCCTTACATATTTAATTCCGTACAAAGTAACGTTCTTAGTATGAACGTAAGTGATATTATTTTAATGTGATTGATTACCTTTGTCAATGTCATTGTCAATGTTTATACATCTTGGGAGGGGTACAAGAAGATATCGGCGAAATATGGACTCTATGGTGTCAACTGTTCGTCAAATTATTTACAAATGGAGGGACATAAAGACGTCGACAACCTTGCCCAGGAGTATCTGACCACCGAAGAGACTCGTTTGTGAGGTTAACAGTAATCCAAAAGTGACATCAAAAGATCTTCAAGGATCGTTGGCAAGCGCCAACGCAAACACTCATCATTTCACGAAAAAACATAAACCAATCAGGACTTCATGGGTGGGTACGAAAGTCACTGTTGTCGAAGAAACACAAAGTCGACAAACAAAACTTCGCTAGGTCCCACATAAACAACATCCCTACCACCTGGAAAAGGGTACTTTGGACTGATGAGACGAAGTACCCTTTCCCAGGTGGTAGGTGTGTCGTCCAGGGGGCCCTCTAGCGAAGTTTCGTTTGTCGGTTTTTTCTAGCAAATTTGTCCGCTCTGTATGTTACAATCCCCCATTGCCATTTCAGTGTTTTCGATGCAATTTTCACATCCTTTTTCACATTAATGCAAGGGTGTTTCCGTTAGACATATGATAACTGTGTTTGTTTCCAGAGCTAAGTTTTGCAGGTATTATAATTTGCAGTCTTCATGGTCAGTGTACAGGCCTTGTATATTTGTGTGTACTAAATTTACAGGGTTAGTACTCTCGGTGCTAGACAGACAGACAAAAAGATAGATAGGTAGATAGATAGATAAAATATAACAAATCCTATAAATGTATTAATTAATGGTCGAAGACATATACACGAAATACGAATCAGAATTATCATCGATTCGATTTTAAACATTTTTATCAAAAAATTAAATATAATATTTTTTTTACTTAACATGGATTTGTTTAATTAAGTATAATTGTCATTTGAAACTGGAGAATAAATAGTCTGAAATCAAAACAGAGAGAGAAAGAAAGAGAGAGAGAGAGAGAGAGAGAGAGAGAGAGAGATATGGCGCCCATATCGAGAAAAACGATTCAATAAAATGAGACTTCTTTTGTTTTTTTACTGCTTTGGAATTTCTTCTTGTTTATTTCGAGTGTTGAGAAACTCCTTTCACTCCTTGTCAAAAGTCAAAGCATTCTTTCTCTTCGAGATCCTCTTAATTACTGACAGTATTTCGCCCTTAAGCCACTAGAATCGACTTAATTAACATATATATTATATACCCACAACAATGGGTAAAAAGATGCGACAATCTTCCTTTTTTTTCTTTCTTTTTTAACCATCCAAAGTCTTTCATTAAGGTGTCGACCTTATATTCGTACTGCATAAGAATTATTCTCGTCTCGGTTGCGTGTTAATTTACATACCTGCGCGAAAGAAATTGTTCAAAAAGTACAACACCG
The DNA here is from genome assembly GCA_023014485.1 of Bathynomus jamesi. Classification (NCBI taxonomy): domain Eukaryota; kingdom Metazoa; phylum Arthropoda; class Malacostraca; order Isopoda; family Cirolanidae; genus Bathynomus; species Bathynomus jamesi. The sequence goes on along the minus strand of JAJOZX010004411.1, from coordinate 154,461 downwards.
AGCGATGAGCGAAAGCGCAAAAGATATTTCGTTTTGCCTATCTGTGTCCACTCATTTAGCGTAACTGCCTCTAGCTGCTGCTGCTGCTGCTGTTAATACGGCGTTTCTCGCATCCATCCGCGAAGTGCCATTATAAAAATGCCTCCATAACGGGTATATATGGATGGGTATAGGAGGGTAGGCGATACCAAAGAAAATTAAGAATCATTTGTTCTTACAACCCGTAATCAATATTAGTTCCTCTTCGCCTCAGTGACTCTCCTCCATTCAGAGATATTGAGTCTCGTATCGGCTGTCTCTGCTCGTGATGTTGACAGACGCCATGAGATAAAATCTATCAGGATTTCGTCTCATTCATTCTCTATTGAAAGGTCTCTCTCTCTCTCTCTCTCTCTCTTCCCCTTTAGAAGTATCTTCTCAGTACCATTTCTATCGATACTTATACGTAGACACACTCGCCTTGATTATAAGATTATTTAAGACAGACGCGAACTTGCTGAATATTTTTTTGTTATTATTATTATTCATTGTTGCGCCATTTATAGACTCCAATCACCTCAGAGCCATGTATGAAAAATGTTACAATCTCAGAGTAGGCACGCATCTCTCTCCGCGTTTAACTTATCACACTGATTTATATTTCGTTTAATTAAAGGGTCTTAGTACGTAAACATTTTTTGAAGGGATAAAATTACGTTTTTAGTTCAATTTGGGGTTAGTAAATCTGAATTTTATTCCAGTAACTTTGACTCATAATTAAATTGTAATTTACAAATTGCTATTTTAAAACTAAAATACTCGGTGTACTGCCATAATCTATGCAAGAACAGTTTATGTGTGTGTGTGTGTGTGTGTGTGTGTGTTTGAATTTTCTTTTTCACAGTATAAATCAGTGTTGGCGCAGTTAATTTGTTCAGAATTATTTCGAGTTTCTCTCTCTCTCTCTCTCTCTCTCTCTCTCTCCCTAACGAACGATTAATTACAAGAACAAATGTTTATAAGCATGATGACATTAAAGAAGTATCTTTGCTACAACAATTTTCTCCATTAAAAGTAAATTAAAATGAGATGATATCGTAATTGAGACTAAATTTAGTCCTTGACGAAGGAATTTTGATAATCATCAAAGAAACACAAACTACTTATCAAAATTCAAGAACATTTAATCATTAAGAGTTTCTCAAAAGATTAATCAACAAATTTTTCCTTCCAGTAAACAAAAAAAAAAAAAAGTTTCATCAAAAAGGAAATTCAAATTTGTTTCTAATGATTTTGAAAAACAAAATTTTGTTTGAAATTCTTCAACTTTGACCTAATATCATTCCATTCCCCCCACCTCAATGCGGGACGCGCCTGAATCGTATGACAGCGTGGAACCGCGGTATATCTCGCGCTCTGCACAATTCCTAATGAGGCGGGAAAGGGGTTGGTACCCCTTGTGGAAGAACGAGTCTTCGCAGGAGGGTTGGTACCCCTGTTCACTAATCTACCTCGGCTCACGATCCGTGTGTCAAGCCTGCAATTAGGGATAATGCCTTCGGATATTGTGATGCCCCATCAACCCTATCGCATGGGTGGGATTTACATAATTCAGAATTCGGAATCTTCTTGTTTTTAAGAAGAAGAAGAAGAAGAAGAAAGTCAAATGGAAACAGATGGCGTGTTTTTACGACAGCTCTAAAGAGAATTTACTCTCATTACCCGTTTCAGCGCCCTCTGTTGGATGAAAGACGTTAAACGAATCAACTAACTGGTCATCATCATCATCATCATTAACTGTGCAAAGATATTTATCACAGCTTATTGGAAACCTCTTTTTGTCTAATATTTCGAGCTTAAACTACGTGTCTATAAAATTCAATAATTTATACTTTGCACAAATATATATAAAAATATTAAAAAGTTCCATTATTTTTTACATCTTAAAGGATAATTTTGTATGCAATTTATGTACTTTTAAAAATGCATTCCGTGGAGTTTGTACATTTTCATTAAGAGGTCAATTGGTTCCAGCCATTAAGAGGAATTTCTCATGAAAATTTCTATTTGATGAACTTTCATCAAACGGAATATAAATTAGGGTTTATGAGGAACCTAATAACATGAAAAAATAACCATACACTAGCAAAACTTTCTCCTATACAGGGTGTCCCAGAATTAACTATCTATTTCAATGAAATCGGACAAATTTTTTAAAAACACACTTTTATTTATGTTTATCATGTTTAATATGTGTTAAAAATGTATAAATTTCTAAATTTTTTTCATAATTTTATTTTCATAATTTTTTCATTATCTGGTCCAATGAAAGACCGTCTGAAGTCATAGAATGGCAAAGAGACTCCAAAAGTTAACGTGTGGCTTGGAATGACCAAATCCAAAATTTATGGCCCATTCTTCTTTGCGGAAGCAACGGTAACAGGTACCGTCTACCTTGATATGCTTCAGCAGTTTCTCGAACCACAGCTTCTTGATGATGGCATTCTTGATAATGTTGTGTTTCAACAAGATGGAGCCCATGTCATTATGCTCTAATTGTTCGAGAATACCTCAACAGACGCCTTCCGAATCGGTGGATTGGACGTGGAGGACCTCGACCTTGGCCTCCGCGTTCTCCGGATTTGACACCCCTGGATTTCTTTGCATGGGGTTTCATAAAAACAAAGGTTTATCGCCAAAAGATCAATAGTTTAGCTGAACTTAAAGAACGCATCCAGTTGGCAGTGCGGGAGATAACACCTGAAATGCTTCAAAATGTGTTTCGCAGCGCTGAGGATAGATTTGAAATTTGCAGAGATACAGACGGTGCACATGTTGAAACTTCTCAATAATGTTTTGACTTATGATTTATAAATCTATTTGTTTTTGTATAATAATTTAGTAATAAACACAAAATTATGTCAGTTTTTATTAAATTTGTCCGATTTCATTGAAATAGATAGTTAATTCTGGGACACCCTGTATAACAGAAAAGGTTTGGTCATGACATCATATATATATATATATATATATATATATATATACCGTATATATATTATATGTGTGTGTGTGTGTGTGTGTGTGAGGGGTTGACCTGAACCGTCGTTCAAACCCTCATAAAGTAAATAAGTATATAAAAGTGTCCCAAAACCTATACATCTCTAAATTTAAAATATAGTTGGTTCAGTTTGTGTAGCGCAAGTTTGAGATGATATGAATGTACTCGTGCTTAAAACGGGTGCATTTGTGTCGTCTTGGGAAGGAAACACAAGAGTGAGGCGCCACTTGCTCCTGAAGAATCACGCACCCGGACCTATAAAGACTAATGAAACAAGCGAACTTGACCACACATTGATTTTGATAGCACGGATCAATATCGCTGCCAGAAGTGATGAACCACGTACGGAAGCCTTGTCAGTACATTCATCCTCTGTCTATACACTCGTACTTTACAATAATACTCTGAGCTGCTCGTACCTTGAATGGGTGTATGGGCACAGCAGTGCTTTGTGTAAAACAGTGAAGCCTTTCTACAAACTTCTTTATATAAACATGAGTCTTAAATGTTGCTAATATAAGAAAGAACGAGCCTGGAGAGCAAAGAAATAGTCCTGAAGAGGTTTAAAAATTAACCCCTTAGATAAACAGTCTCGAATATATAAGTCAACATCACGTGCTGGAAGTGTTCATCCCCCTCTTGGATGCTTAGCTGAATATGGTATTTCTCGTTCACACGCTTTAGAGCCGGGGTGCTCAAACCCTGTCACATGTGCCAAACCTGGCACATTGTGACTCTGACGATGGCACGTGGACACTCATCAAGGTAAATAAAAAATCAATGGTTATAATGCTGCACCAGCCTGAATTCAGAATGCCCTCGCATAAGCAAGAAATTTGAGAATTTTCGATTTGGTAATTGGCAACTCTTCTAAGACTGTCCGGAGCGCTTGCGTAATAAGATTTAAAATTCAGTTACTGAATAATCATTCATGTGTTAAGTGCGTCATATTTAACAAATTGACTGGAGGGAAGCGAGTACACAAGGCTTTGTAATGCAGGTACCGTAAAGAAAACGTAAAATATAGTTATAAAATACACAAGACATTTATTCCTTTACTAATAATGTAATTTATTTGTACAATATAAAAAAAGTATATTAATTTAGGCCTATTCGACATGGTCATAGTGGCACATTACGTTTTGCATTTTGGAAAAAATGGCATAAAATAGCACATGATTGCCATAAGTTTGAGCACCACTGCTTTAGAGTCTCTTCCCTCGCGCTCGCGATGCACATGGAGATATTGTTCTTAAGTGTACTGATGACCATCAGGTCATTAATCTAAACTCGCCTCTTGAGGCATTCCAAAAAATGAAATCGGGTGGTGTTAAGTACAGAGGACTCCATGCAGATGGTCACAGATCTCTAGTGATAAATCGATCACCAAAAACTTCACGCCGAATTTACAGCGTGGCACTTGGCACCATCTCGATAGAACCAAGTGTCCCTTTAGTCATTCTTCAGGATAAGGTCTTGGTACTGTTCAGCGTTTATTGTCTCGGTAAAGAAAAGAAGATTCGATGATTCTTCATTGTTATTTGAATTATATACATTTCCATTTTTTTTTATTGCGACATTTGGTAACGCTTCCCTGTAAAATTAAATAGATTTGGAATTGTGGGTAAATATCTTGTATACAATTTGAAAGGATAAAACAAGGACTATATAGCCCATAATATTATAATCTTAATATTGACGTACTAATGATTTTTTAAATTTATAAACGTGCGTCTCTCTCTCTCTCTCTCTCTCTCTCTCTCTCTCTCTCTCTCTCTCTCTCTCTAATTAGCTAATTAGCAGTGACCTTAAGTTTACCAAACAGTGCGTAGAGGTGGAAAAGAAAGCCCAGAAGTTGTTGGGTTATATTAGGAGGCATTTTCGATTTCGGAACAAGGAGAATGTGCTCTCTCTCTGTACAATTCTCTGGTTCAGCCACACCTGGAGTATGCTGTGCAGTTCTGGTCGCCCACCCTCAGGAAAGATATTGAGAGGCTGGAGCGAGTCCAGGCGAGGGCCACAAAGTTAATCCCTTCCATTAGGCATATGGGCTACAATCGACGGTTACGCGCCCTGAATTTGTTTTCGCTGGAAACTCGGAGGCTGCGCGGTCAACTGATCGAGGTTTTCAAGCTCTTCCGGGGGTTAACGATGTCGATTTTAGAAGCATGTTTAGTTTAAATGATAACCCAACTCGCAACAATGGTTGGAAGTTGGATTTGAAACGGTTTAGGACTAGTGTGTGTGGGAATTACTTTACGTATAAGATCTGTGACACGTGGAACAGGCTACCTTCAGAAGTTGTGAACAGTTCCTCTGTGGATCAGTTCAAGAAAAGGTTAGACCAAATCTTGCACACTATTTGAGGGTGTAGAAAATTTTCCCTGGCACTCGTTGCCATTGGTACCTCCTCGGTATGGCCGCAAGGCCTTTTGAGGTACTGTACTTCTTTTCCTTGCAACTCTCTCTCTCTCTCTCTCTCTCTCTCTCTCTCTATGTACAGTATATAGCCACAACAAATGCGTCGTTAACTATGTTAGTATGGAGGAAGATCTATAAGGATTTAAGGATTTTTCTTTGCTAATGGAGTGGGCGACGTTGTGAAATTAATGGAAAACTGAAAAAGGAGTAATATCATAACAAGTTGGTCAGATATGCCCTCTTCAGTGGACGTCGCTTAACTGAACAAAACTTAGGATTTACGCGTGTTAAAGACCCAAAACTCACAGCCAAAATAAACAATAATTACACGTTCAGAAAAGAGATTGTGGGAGAACTAAAACTTTGGAATAACCCCTTCAAATCCTCGACATTAATCCCATGTGAAATTTATGGAAGTATCTGAAAACAAAGGTACAGCTAAGAAAAAAACTACATTTCAGCATGCGAGAAAAACCAAGAAGTATCTGAAGTATCTAAAAGTTAAGGTATAACTAAGGAAAAAAACAACAATAAACTTAGAATCGTTATGGAACGCTGTACAAAGAATTTGGAGTGAAATGCCTGGAGATGATTTACAGACCTGTGTCTTCATTATCAGACAGATGTTCTGCAGATATTGAAGCAAGGTCGGGGAGGTACATAAAATAATGATTATCTTGTCTTGTTTTGTTTAAATTTAATCTGTAACATATTTCTATATAAAAAAAAACACAGTATTCTTTTCACCTTCTGTTATACAGACTTTTATCAGAGTAATATTTTCACATTTATAATAAATTCTGAAATGTCCTCAGCTATTTAACCAGTAATATATATATATATATATATATATATATATATAATTCTTAGAGGAAAAATTAATATAGAGGAAAAACGTGAGTCATATGTATGAATATTTTAGCGTACATTTTTAATTCTGAATACGAGACTATAATAGGCATGTAATAGTGGTATACTGCGCAATTATCTGGGCATAGGCGCTTCCATATAGCTATTTTATCTATTCTTAAAAGCGAATAACCTTCACATGAGCATCTAAATTTTGAGAGTGATCAAATTACGCATCATAAATAGCTTTTGTTTCACTAATCTACGTCTCTTTTAAATGCAAATTTGTCTTAACTGTTTTTACATCAGAAATAGTCAGCATTTTTCTTCAGAGTATCTGATGAGGGTCGTTTTCAGACTTTTGAAGCATTTCAAATTTATTTTTATTTATTTACCAGTATTTATATACTGCGAGTGTTGAGTATTTTGGGGATATATATATTAATATATATATATATATATACAGGGTGTCCCATAAGTCTGGTCTCATCAGAAAATTTATTTTAAGTTACATTTACAAAAGTAATACACTAGAACTAAATCAAATGTTCAAAATGATGTCTTGTTTTGGGACCTTTTTTTCGTTGCAGGTAGAATACACGCAATGGCCAATATGGAAGGGAGGTTACGCTTCTGAGGAAAAGGCGGAGGCCCTTTCCTCACGCGTAACTCACTTCCATATTAGCCACTGCGTGTTATTCTACCTGCAACAAACAAAAACGGTCCCAAAATAAGACATCATTTTGAACATTTGTTTTAGTTCTAATGTATTACTTTTGCAAATTTAATTTAAAATAAGTTTCCCGATGAGAACAGACTTATGGGCCACTATATTATATATATATATATATATATATATATTATATATATATATATTAGTAGTGGACCGGATATCTGCATCCGCCTCATTTTTAACATCCGCATCCGCACTTCTGATTGCGGATGTTATGCGGATATTACCTCTAATAAATTATGCAATTTACAATTAAATTAGCTGGAGCTATTGAAGAATAGGGACCCCAGCCTTCTTTAGTTAGGCTTATAAGGCTAACTAACGAAAATATCACGATCTAACCTAACCAATCGTTAGGTTAACTGTACGCCCTTGACGATTGGTTAGGTTAAGTCATGATATTTTCGTTAGTTAGCCTCATAAAGCTAACTAAAGAAGGCTGGGGTCCCTATTCCTCAATAGCTCCAATTAGTTTATAAAGTAGCTTATAAGGCCCAGTCATGCACATTTCATGTAAAGTATTAATTATTAATGAACAAACAAATCTATAAACCTCAAAATATAAATACCTGGTAGCACAGAAAACTGAATGAAACTTGTTTCATTGAATTTTCTGTGGCTGAAACTTTTGAGAAAGTTATTATTTTTATCATAATGAAAACATTAATATTAATTTTAATTCTTATGCATTGCCTCCCATAACAGTAATATCACGAAATTTGAAAAATTATGTCATATATTCATAATTCTATATTATATTGATAGATTAACTAAATATCCGCATCCGCATCAGCGGATATTGAAATTAAAAATCCGCATCCGCAGATGTTGAAAAACTGACATCCGGTCCACCACTAAATTATATATATATATATATATATATATATATATATATATATATAGAGAGAGAGAGAGAGAGAGAGAGAGAGAGAGAGAAGAGAGAGAGAGAGTTACAAGGAGTTACAAAGAAGTACCTCAAAAGTCCTTGCGGCCCATACCGAGGAGATACCAATGGCAACGGATGCCATGGAAAATTTTCTACACCTTCAAATAGTGTGCAAGATTTGGTCTAACCTTTTCTTCAACTGATCCACAGAGGAACTGTTCACAACTTCTGAAGTTAACCTGTTCCACGTGTCACAGATCTTATATATAAAGTAATTCCCACACACACTAATCCTAAACCGTTTCAAATCCAACTTCCAACTATTGTTGCGAGTTGGGTTATCATTTAAACTAAACACGCTTCTAAAATCGACATCGTTGAACCCGCGTAAGAGCTTGAAAACCTCGATCAGTTGACCGCGCAGCCTCCGAGTTTCCAGCGAAAACAAGTTCAGGGCGCGTAACCGTCGATTGTAGCCCATATGCCTAATGGAAGGGATTAACTTTGTGGCCCTCGCCTGCACTCCCTCCAGCCTCTCAATATCTTTCCTGAGGGTGGGCGACCAAAACTGCACAGCCTCCTGATATAACCCAACAGCTTCTGGGCTTTCTTTTCCACCTCTACCCACTGTTTGGTAAACTTAAGGTCGCTGCTAATTAGCACACCCAAGTCCTTTTCCAAATCAGTCGCCTCGATATTACTCCCCAACATCGAGTAGTCCGACACTTGGGATTGGCGTAGCCAATGTGCATCACCTTGCATTTACCCAAGTTAAACGGCATTTGCCATTTTTCGGACCACTCTCCTATCCTACGTAGGTCCACACGCAGTTGCTCGATCGCATCCGGCGTCCCAACATTGGCCCCAAGCTTGGTGTCATCAGCGAATTTGGCGATCCGACTGACGACGCCACCGTCGATATCATTTATGTAAATGATAAACAACAGCGGCCCCAAAACGGAACCCTGAGGAACCCCACTAGTGACCGAGGCCCAACCCGAACTAGCCCCTTTAATTACAACCCTCTGCCGTCTATTCTTCAGCCAGTTTTCAATCCACCTACCTATTTCCCCACCGATACCCAGCGCGCGCACTTTCGCCATTAGCCGGCGGTGAGGTACATTATCAAAGGCTTTCTCAAAGTCGAGATAAAGTATATCAATCGCCCTACTCTTATCATACTCACTCAACATGACGTGGAAAAACTCGAGGAAGTTGGTGAGACACGACCTATGCTGTCTAAACCCATGTTGGGAATCCCCAAGCGGCTTGTAGGAATCTAAATGGTCAACGATCCTATCCGCTATTATCCCCTCTAATAATTTACCTACAACTGAAGTGAGACTAATGGGACGATAGTTCCCTGGACTTTCGTAATCCCCTTTCTTAAAGATAGGGGTCACGTTGGCTTCCCTCCAGTCACCAGGCACCTGCCCGTCTCCAACGATTTGTTGAAGACTGTAGCCAGGTGGGGAGCCAGGTGGGGAGCCACCTGGTCGCGCACCTCCCGCAACACTCTGGGGAGAAACTGGTCTGGCCCAGGAGCCTTAAACGCGCTCAGTTTGTCTATTCTATCGGCAACGACTGTCGCGGTACATCGAACACTATCCAGGTCAGCACGTTCGTGCCTCACGCCTGGCTTGGGGATGATGCGGGTGTCCTCCCTGGTGAACACTCCCGCAAAGTACTCATTAAGCACAGTGGTGATGTCCGCGTCGGAGGTCCGCAGAACACCGCTTCGGTCATGCTTCTAATGGGCTTTCTACTATTAACATAACTGAAGAACTCCTTAGGGTTCCCATTGCAGAGGCTTGCCACCCGTAGTTCTTCGTTACGTTTCGCTAGTCTAACCTTCGCCTTCACTTCCCTACACAGGCGGACATACGCTTCAGTGTTCTCATGGGAACGATTGGCCTTCGCCCTCCTATACGCTACTTTCCTATTTCGCATAGCCGAAGCGATGTCACGATTGAACCACTTAGGCTGCGTTGAAGCAGGGGTGACCGGTTTTGAGGGTATGGCAGCAGACTGCAGCACCATAAACTCGTCCCGGAATGCACTCCACACTCCCTCAACATCGCCGCCGACCTCTAACTCCATCTCACCTACGCTATCCCTGAGGCTAACAAAGTCCGCCCGCCGGAGATCGAGCTTACTGCCTCTCGAGTTACTACGTTTCACCCGAGGGACGCACACACGGAACCTAATCAGACCGTGATCACTCCCGCCCAGTGATTCGTCAACGGTGAAGCCAGTGACGAGGTTGTCTTCGGTCGTGAATACTAAGTCTAGAACGCTTTCGCCTCGTGTAGGCTCATTGACCCACTGAGTGAGGAAGTTCTCATCAGCAAAGTCAACTAGCCTCCTCCCTTCAGCATCAGCAGTCCTGTCTTCGTACTTTATGCCGCGACAGTTGAAGTCTCCTAAAACTACACACACCCTATCCCCTAGCAGGTTACGGAGTTCGGTGTACAGGGCTGTATCCTCCTCGAGGAGGAGATGCAGAGGTCTGTACACCAAGATTAACCTATAGCTCGTCCCTCCCACATTCAGATCGACGCCAAGCAGCTCCCGTTCCGACCGGAACTGGCAGTCAACCGGACTCAACGTGTCCCTGACGTATATTAGTACCCCTCCCCCTCCCCCACGGGTGAGGTCTTTGCGAAACATTCTATACCCGGCAATCTCGAACTCCCCAACGTAGTCCCTACGATGAGTATGAATCCAGTACTCGGTGATAGCAACGATATCCTGGTATTCTGATGCTAAGAGCGCCCGTAGCTCGCAAAACTTGTTCCTAATCGACCTAGCATTAAAAAGCATTGCACGGAGGGGGCCTTCCCTATTCTGACCGCCCCCTAGCACGACCCGTTTCCCGAACAGCCAGGGCTGTCGGGAGTTGAAGAGCCCCTCACTAACGAGGGGGCAATTTCCGCAGGAGGCTGAGCCCCCTCCAACGTGGAAGGAGGGTCACCCACTTGTATCTGGACGCACCCTTCAGTTGAAGGTACGTCCGCCACCGGCTCATTATCATCCCTCCCCGGTGGGGGCCCATCATCTCTCCCCGGACTCGACCTCACCATTCTGTATAGGTGCCGGTCGACCAGCGCGCCTAGCACACCTTTACCCTTGCTATTGAGGTGGACACCATCCCTCTGGTAAAGGTCCCACCTACCCGAAAATGCGTCGAAGGGGTCAATAAACCTCACGCCCAGTGGGACGCACAAGTCTTGCACCCTCTCGTTGATGCCAATGACCTTACTGAGCGCGTGGTCACTGGCATTCATTCGCGGTAAAATACCCATTAACATTCCCCTGTCTGTCTTCAGTTTTAGATCATCCGCAAGAGACATGATCTCGGTGATGATCCCTTCTGTAAGACCTACCCTACCGCCTTTGAGGAACAGGTCGTTGCCACCAGCGTGGACAACGATCGCAGTCCTCCGACTAGCCACGCGCACCTTCTCTACCTCCTTCCTTAAGTGCGCCGTTCCCCGCCCAGGTAAGCACCTTACCTTCCTCCCATCCCGGTTTGCAGAAGCAAAGTACTTCTCCTGGCCCCTGATCTGTGAGTCCCCAATCAAAACGGTGTCTTCCTCCTTCGAGCACAGGAGACTAAAGCGGTTGGAGGTCCTGACAGGGGCAACTGGGGTCTCAGGCTTCGGCTTCGCAGCCTTCTTGCCCGAGACCTTTCGAAACCCGTCGCCACCCATAGACGCAGTTACACCACCCGACCCACCCCGACTGGTAGCTTCATCCTTCGGTTTCTTTGGGCCATCAGTAGGCCCCTTTTACTTTATCGGCCCCTTCCCACCCTTCTCTATCGACCTCTTCCCACCCTTCTCTCTCAGCCCCTTCTTTACGCCCTCCACCTTGCGCCGCGGTTCCATGCATTCCACGTGGGCGAGAGTGGCCCAACGGTAGGCTCACTATAATATATGGATTAAAAATGGAATGAAATGTTATGGGGTCACCAGTTTGACCTTTCAACGAAACCAAACAATATTTAATAAGGAGGTAGAAATGACTGTGGTTTTTCGTTTAATTAACAAAATAAATAAATTATTTGTTCACACTGATTAACAATTATTTAGACTGAATTTGTGCAGTATTACAATGACTGATTATTAACAATAAGAAATGATTCTTATACAAGATAAGCGTTAAATGATACAATAATAACAAGAAACAATAATTTATGTAATGATATATACGGTATTGAACGCACAATAATAAGTAATTAAGCAAATAATAACGTACGGTATTGGTACAGTACGAAATAGGCCGAACTGCGGTCATAAATGCGAGTTAGATTGAACAGTATTGAGAACACTTTGAAGAGCCTAATTCGGTTAGACAGAGCTTCTTGAAGTTATAGGCACTGAAAACGAATAGACTATCACGACATAATAAAACTCTGTAGGCCAAGTGCTGTTAGCCTACGTGTGGTTTACAGACCTGAGATTTTAATGAGGAAGATAACTCTGAAGACAGAAGGGCCTACAAGCCAGACTGCGTGATGAGATCTTGGTGAAAAGAAATGAAGCTTCGCAGGTCGAACTGAATGAATGTTGAGTGAGGTGAAGGCGGACGGATGGCGCCAGTTGCATCTTGCAGAAGTGATGTTGCTTCCGGGGGCGTTGAAATGGTAGTAGGCCTCAACAAAAATGATCAACTTCGTGTGTGCTTCAATGGAGCTTTGAAGGACAGCGGGCCGCTCTCCGACGAAGGAAATCCGGAGAGGAGTTAGAGTTACATGACGAAGATTTGAGATGAAGAGTGAGTGCTGAGTGAGGCCTGAGCGACGGGAAAGTGAGAATGAAAGTGAGTGAGGGCGACCTAAAGTGGACTGACACTTTTATAGGTTCGGTGACGCTATCGGGCCCGGTAACATTTAGATTTGGCGGGCACTTTCGAGAAACAAAAGTAAAATAAGCGTTCCTTTGTGGTCTGTTCTTGCCCACGTGTTTGAAATTTTACAGCCATGTGAGGGAGGCGAGGAAAAGGCATTTTCCATTGTGCTGATATATATATATATATATATATATATATATATATATATATATATATATATATATATATATATTATATATATATATATTCCAAACTAAATATAGATCTAATACCGACAATTTTCTATTGCGGATACTTCTGATTTTTGGTCCAGTTTGTGTAGAGCAAACCTGAAATAGTACGAGTGTGAGAGCGATTGATGCGGGTAAATTTGTGCTGCCCTGGGGAGGAAACACAAAATTAATTGATGTGCATCTTGCTCCTGAAGAATAATGCACCAGGACTAATAATAACTGGCGGTGTCTACAATACAAACTAACGAAAATTGCAATAAAATGAATACGGATATGAATGTTCTTTGGACTAGACTGTGATAAACCACGTACGAAAGCCTCATCAGTACTTTCGTACACTGGTGCTCTATGTGAACAAATGTTTAGCACCTCATACTTTCACTTAAATTCCAACTGCATCGATGAATAAAATATATATACAGGGTGGGCCAAAAGTCAGGAAACATAGGAACTATGGTTCCTGACTTTTGGCCCACCTATATATATATATATATATATTAGTGGTGGACCGGATGTCAGTTTTTCAACATCTGCGGATGCGGATCTTTAATTTCAATATCCGCGGATGCGGATATTTAGTTAATCTATCAATATAATATAGAATTATGAATATATGACATAATTTTTCAAATTTCGTGATATTACTATTATGGCAGGCAATGCATAAGAATTAAAATTAATATTAATGTTTTCATTATGATAAAAATAGTAACTTTCTCAAGAGTTTCAGCCACAGAAAATTCAATGAAACAAGTTTCATTCAATTTTTTGTTACCAGATATTTATATTTTGAGGTTTATATATTTGTTTGTTCATTAATAAATAATTAATACTTTACATGAAATGTGCATGACTGGGCCTTATAAGCTACTTTATAAGCTAATTTAATTGTAAATTGCATAATTTATTAGCGGTAATATCCGCATAACATCCGCAGTCAGAAGTGCGGATGCGGATTCAGATGTTAAAAATGATGCAGATATCCGCAGATGCGGATGCGGATATCCGGTCCACCACTTATATATATATATATATATATATATATATAATATAACAGGGTGTCCCATAAGTCCGGCATCATAGGAGAAATTAATATTTTTCTATTTCTACAAACCATAATTCATATTTTTCTCTTTCTACAGGCCATAATGTCTGTAAGCAAGGAAGAACGAATCCAGATAATTCTGCTCATAGGAAATCGGAGTCAAAGAGAGGCCGCTGCTGAATTTAACAGACTGCATCCAGACCGCGAGCCAATAACACGTAGTTGTGTTAGCGACTTGTTGCAAAGTTTAAGGAAACAGGATCCATAGAAGATAAATCACGCAGTCGACCTTCAAGGAGGTCCACTGACGATGATACAGCAACTGCTATCCTGGCTCATTTTAACAGAAGTCCCAGTAGTATAGTGTCAAAACGGACGAGTGCAATGCAATTGCAAAATATTACGTAATGTTGCAAGAGTGTCAACCCCGCCCCATTTGTTGCAAGAGTGTCACCCCACCCCCCTTTGTTGCAAGAGTGCCACCCCAACCCCCTTTGTTGCAAAAATAAAAAAAGAGAGAGAGAGAGAGAGAGAGAGTGCCAATCTTTGTTGCCAACCCCAAAATGGGATTGCAAGGGGCATGCAACTTGGAGGCGGAGTTCTCCCCCAAGCTATTCCCCCCAAAGGAGCATAAAGGGATAGTAAGAGAGGAAGAAGAGAGGGCCCAGAGCTGGGAACACTGAGGCACTCCCTTTGTTGCCAACCCAAAATGGGGTTGCAAGGGGCATGCAACTTGGAGGCGGAGTTCTCCCCCAAGCTATACCCCCCAAAAGGGTATACCTAACCTAAGAGGCCTCTATGAGAGGGAAGGGGTTTCCTCACCACCCAAAGGACCACCACCCAAAGGGCCACCACCCAAAGGGCCATATACCGCCTTTTATAGAGTCCCAAACAGCCAGTTGGCTGAGTTGCCAGATAGCGCCATGTATTTAATTCATCAGCCAATAGAAGGCTGAGTTGCCAGATAGCGCAATGTATTTAATTCATCAGCCAATAGAAGGCTGAACTGCCAGTTTGCGTTTCACACCATGCTAGACCTACAGTTTAACGTGGAAACCGAATCAGAAATACATCTCGTCAGGGAATGATTGCTCACTTTCACAACATTTCGCCGATTTGCTCATTTTGACAAAGATTAAGGTTTTCACACCATGCTAGACCTACAGTTTAACGTGGAAACCGAATCAGAAATACATCTCGTCAGGGAATGATTGCTCACTTTCACAACATCTCGCCGATTTGCTCATTTTGATAAATATTAAGGTTTTCACACCATGCTAGACCTACAGTTTAACGTGGAAACCGAATCAGAAATACATCGTCAGGGAATGATTGCTCACTTTCACATCATCTCGCCGATTTGCTCATTTTGACAAAGATTAAGGTTTTCACACCATGCTAGACCTACAGTTTAACGCGGAAACCGAATCAGAAATACATCTCGTCAGAGAATGATTGCTCACTTTCACATCTCGCCGATTTTCTCATTTTGACAAAGATTAAGGTTTTCACACCATGCTAGACCTACAGTTTAACGTGGAAACCGAATCAGAAATACATCTCGTCAGGGAATGATTACTCACTTTCACATCATCTCTCCGATTTGCTCATTTAGACAAAGAGTAAGGTTTTCACACCATGCTAGACCTACAGTTTAACCTGGAAACCGAATCAAAAATACATCATCTCGTCAGGGAATGATTGCTCGCTTTCACAACATCTCGCCGATTTGCTCATTTTGACAAAGATTAAGGTTTTCTCACCATGATAGACCTACAGTTTAACGTGGAAACCGAATCAGAAATATATCTCGTCAGGGAATGATTGCTCACTTTCACAACATCTCGCCGATTTGCTCATTTTGACAAAGATTAAGGTTTTCACACCATGCTAGACCTACAGTTTAACGTGGAAACCGAATCAGAAATACATCTCGTCAGGGAATGATTGCTCACTTTCACAACATCTCGCCGATTTGCTCATTTTGACAAAGATTAAGGTTTTCAAACCATGCTAGACCTACAGTTTAACGTGAAAACTGAATCAGAAATACATCTCGTCAGGGAATGATTGCTCACTTTCACAACATCTCGCCGATTTGCTCATTTTGACAAAGATTAAGGTTTTCACACCATGCTAGACCTACAGTTTAACGTGGAAACCGAATCAGAAATACATCTCGTCAGGGAATGATTGCTCACTTTCACAACATCTCGCCGATTTGCCAATTTTGACAAAGATTAAGGTTTTCACACCATGCTAGACCTACAGTTTAACGTGGAAACCGAATCAGAAATACATCTCGTCAGGGAATGATTGCTCACTTTCACATCTCGCCGATTTTCTCATTTTGACAAAGATTAAGGTTTTCACACCATGCTAGACCTACAGTTTAACGTGGAAACCGAATCAGAAATACATCTCGTCAGGGAATGATTACTCACTTTCACATCATCTCTCCGATTTGCTCATTTTGACAATGATTAAGGTTTTCACACTATGCTAGACCTACAGTTTAACCTGGAAACCGAATCAAAAATACATCATCTCGTCAGGGAATGATTGCTCGCTTTCACAACACCTCGCCGATTTGCTCATTTTGACAAAGATTAAGGTTTTCTCACCATGATAGACCTACAGTTTAACGTGGAAACCGAATCAGAAATATATCTCGTCAGGGAATGATTGCTCACTTTCACAACATCTCGCCGATTTGCTCATTTTGACAAAGATTAAGGTTTTCACACCATGATACCTACAGTTTAACGTGGAAACCGAATCAGAAATACATCTCGTCAGGGAATGATTGCTCACTTTCACATCATCTCGCCGATTTGCTCATTTGACAAAGATTAAGGTTTTCACACCATGCTAGACCTACAGTTTAACGTGGAAACAGAATCAGAAATACATCTCGTGAGGGAATGATTGCTCACTTTCACATCTCGCCGATTTTCTCATTTTGACAAAGATTAAGGTTTTCACACCATGCTAGACCTACAGTTTAACGTGGAAACCGAATCAGAAATACATCTCGTTAGGGAATGATTACTCACTTCACATCATCTCTCCGATTTGCTCATTTTGACAAAGATTAAGGTTTTCACACCATGCTAAACCTACAGTTTAACGTGGAAACCGAATCAGAAATACATCTCGTCAGGGAATCATTGCTCACTTTCACAACATCTCGCCGATTTGCTCATTTTGACAAAGATTAAGGTTTTCACACCATGCTAGACCTACAGTTTAACGTGGAAACCGAATCAGAAATACATCTCGTCAGGGAATGATTGCTCACTTTCACAACATCTCGCCGATTTGCCATTTTGAAAAGATTAAGGTTTTCACACCATGCTAGACCTACAGTTTAACGTGGAAACCGAATCAGAAATACATCTCGTCAGGGAATGATTACTCACTTTCACATCATCTCTCCGATTTGCTCATTTTGACAAAGATTAAGGTTTTCACACCATGCTAGACCTACAGTTTAACGTGGAAACCGAATCAGAAATACATCTCGTCAGGGAATGATTGCTCACTTTCACATCATCTCGCCGATTTGCTCATTTTGACAAAGATTAAGGTTTTCACACCATGCTAGACCTACAGTTTAACGTGGAAACCGAATCAGAAATACATCTCGTCAGGGAATGATTGCTCACTTTCACAACATGTCGCCGATTTGCTCATTTTGACAAAGATTAAGGTTTTCAAACCATGCTAGACCTACAGTTTAACGTGAAAACCGAATCAGAAATACATCTCGTCAGGGAATGATTGCTCACTTTCACAACATCTCGCCGATTTGCTCATTTTGACAAAGATTAAGGTTTTCACACCATGCTAGACCTACAGTTTAACGTGGAAACCGAATCAGAAATACATCTCGTCAGGGAATGATTGCTCACTTTCACAACATCTCTCGCCGATTTGCCAATTTTGAAAAAGATTAAGGTTTTCACACCATGCTAGACCTACAGTTTAACGTGGAAACCGAATCAGAAATATCTCGTCAGGGAATGATTGCTCACTTTCACATCATCTCGCCGATTTGCTCATTTTGACAAAGATTAAGGTTTTCACACCATGCTAGACCTACAGTTTAACGTGGAAACCGAATCAGAAATACATCTCGTCAGGGAATGATTGCTCACTTTCACATCTCGCCCATTTTCTCATTTTGACAAAGATTAAGGTTTTCACACCATGCTAGACCTACAGTTTAACGTGGAAACCGAATCAGAAATACATCTCGTCAGGGAATGATTACTCACTTTCACATCATCTCTCCGATTTGCTCATTTTGACAAAGATTAAGGTTTTCACACCATGCTAGACCTACAGTTTAACCTGGAAACCGAATCAAAATACATCATCTCGTCAGGGAATGATTGCTCACTTTCACAACATCTCGCCGATTTGCTCATTTTGACAAAGATTAAGGTTTTCTCACACCATGATAAACCTACAGTTTAACGTGGAAACCGAATCAGAAATATATCTCGTCAGGGAATGATTGCTCACTTTCACAACATCTCGCCGATTTGCTCATTTTGACAAAGATTAAGGTTTTCTCACCATGATAGACCTACAGTTTAACGTGGAAACCGAATCAGAATATATCTCGTCAGGGAATGATTGCTCACTTTCACAACATCTCGCCGATTTGCTCATTTTGACAAAGATTAAGGTTTTCACACCATGCTAGACCTACAGTTTAACGCAGAAACCGAATCAGAAATACATCTCGTCAGGGAATGATTGCTCACTTTCACATCTCGCCGATTTTCTCATTTTGACAAAGATTAAGGTTTTCACACCATGCTAGACCTACAGTTTAACGTGGAAACCGAATCAGAAATACATCTCGTCAGGGAATGATTACTCACTTTCACATCATCTCTCCGATTTGCTCATTTTGACAAAGATTAAGGTTTTCACACCATGCTAGACCTACAGTTTAACCTGGAAACCGAATCAAAAATACATCATCTCGTCAGGGAATGATTGCTCGCATTCACAACATCTCGCCGATTTGCTCATTTTGACAAAGATTAAGGTTTTCTCACCATGATAGACCTAGAGTTTAACGTGGAAACCGAATCAGAAATATATCTCGTCAGGGAACGATTGCTCACTTTCACAACATCTCGCCGATTTGCTCATTTTGACAAAGATTAAGGTTTTCACACCATGCTAGACCTACAGTTTAACGTGGAAACCGAATCAGAAATACATCTCGTCAGGGAATGATTGCTCACTTTCACAACATCTCGCCGATTTGCTCATTTTGATAAAGATTAAGGTTTTCACACCATGCTAGACCTACAGTTTAACGTGGAAACCGAATCAGAAATACATCTCGTCAGGGAATGATTGCTCACTTTCACATCATCTCGCCGATTTGCTCATTTTGACAAAGATTAAGGTTTTCACACCATGCTAGACCTACAGTTTAACGTGGAAACCGAATCAGAAATACATCTCGTCAGGGAATGATTGCTCACTTTCACAACATGTCGCCGATTTGCTCATTTTGACAAAGATTAAGGTTTTCAACCATGCTAGACCTACAGTTTAACGTGAAAACCGAATCAGAAATACATCTCGTCAGGGAATGATTGCTCACTTTCACAACATCTCGCCGATTTGCTCATTTTGACAAAGATTAAGGTTTTCACACCATGCTAGACCTACAGTTTAACGTGGAAACCGAATCAGAAATACATCTCGTCAGGGAATGATTGCTCACTTTCACAACATCTCGCCGATTTGCCAATTTTGAAAAAGATTAAGGTTTTCACACCATGCTAGACCTACAGTTTAACGTGGAAACCGAATCAGAAATACATCTCGTCAGGGTGATTGCTCACTTTCACATCATCTCGCCGATTTGCTCATTTTGACAAAGATTAAGGTTTTCACACCGTGCTAGACCTACAGTTTAACGTGGAAACCGAATCAGAAATACATCTCGTCAGGGAATGATTGCTCACTTTCACATCTCGCCGATTTCTCATTTTGACAAAGATTAAGGTTTTCACACCATGCTAGACCTACAGTTTAACGTGGAAACCGAATCAGAAATACATCTCGTCAGGGAATGATTACTCACTTTCACATCATCTCTCCGATTTGCTCATTTTGATAAAGATTAAGGTTTTCACACCATGCTAGACCTACAGTTTAACGGGAAACCGAATCAAAATACATCATCTCGTCAGGGAATGATTGCTCGCTTTCACAACATCTCGCCGATTTGCTCATTTTGACAAAGATTAAGGTTTTCACCATGATAAACCTACAGTTTAACGTGGAAACCGAATCAGAAATATATCTCGTCAGGGAATGATTGCTCACTTTCACTACATCTCGCCGATTTGCTCATTTTGACAAAGATTAAGGTTTTCTCACCATGATAGACCTACAGTTTAACGTGGAAACCGAATCAGAAATATATCTCGTCAGGGAATGATTGCTCACTTTCACAACATCTCGCCGATTTGCTCATTTTGATAAAGATTAAGGTTTTCTCACCATGATAGACCTACAGTTTAACGTGGAAACCGAATCAGAAATATATCTCGTCAGGGAATGATTGCTCACTTTCACAACATCTCGCCGATTTGCTCATTTTGACAAAGATTAAGGTTTTCACACCATGCTAGACCTACAGTTTAACGTGGAAACCGAATCAGAAATACATCTCGTCAGGGAATGATTGCTCACTTTCACAACATCTCGCCGATTTGCCAATTTTGACAAAGATTAAGGTTTTCACACCATGCTAGACCTACAGTTTAACGTGGAAACCGAATCATAAATACATCTCGTCAGGGAATGATTGCTCACTTTCACATCTCGTCGATTTTCTCATTTTGACAAAGATTAAGGTTTTCACACCATGCTAGACCTACAGTTTAACGTGGAAACCGAATCAGAAATACATCTCGTCAGGGAATGATTGCTCACTTTCACAACATCTCGCCGATTTGCCAATTTTGACAAAGATTAAGGTTTTCACACCATGCTAGACCTACAGTTTAACGTGGAAACCGAATCAGAAATACATCTCGTCAGGGAATGATTACTCACTTTCACATCATCTCGCCGATTTGCTCATTTTGACAAAGATTAAAGTTTTCACACCATGCTAGACCTACATTTTAACGTGTAAACCGAATCAAAAATACATCTCGTCAGGGAATGATTGCTCACTTTCAAAACATCTCGCCGATTTGCTCATTTTGAGAAAGATTAAGGTTTTCACACCATGGTAGACCTACAGTTTAACGTGGAAACCGAATCAAAACTACATCTCGTCAGGGAATGATTGCTCACGCTTTCACATCATCTCACCGAAAAGAGTTCATTGTTGAGGATCCCAACATACAGTGGACCGATACAGGTGAGATCATTGTTGAAATAAATTTTTTTTTTCGAGATTCCGGTATACCCGTTTGATCGAGTATTTCCTACAAAGGTTATGGAGCTCCACCTAGGTTTTGACGGCGGTGTGCCAATCACCGTCCAGGAATACTTGAAAGAGCTTGTTTTTCAACATGCATATGCCTGAACCACGCCCTACCTTTCGTGGGATAACCAATGATTGTCTTTGAAAAGGTGATATGCTCTCGATTGGCCGAAAATGATCGCCACAAGTCCTAAAACAACACCCCTATTCATGCAGTGCTCCAATAGGAAACAAGGCTCTCCGCTTGTAGGCAGGGGGCGTACCCCTTATAAATGGGGTACTTCTTCGCTTAGAGTCAGTTTCACGTTACTTATTGTATCATACGAATCATGGCTGAGCTTTACGATTCACCTGACCTTATTGGTAATAACGATTATTACAACCAAGCTACACGCCTATTATTCAGTGCAATAGACCAGAACAGACTTTTCTCGTTACAAAACTTTGATGAAATTAATGGGGCAGTTGACCAAACCCTCATTCAAGAATCCTGTGAAATGTAAGTAATTTGTAACGTTGTAATAAGGCTTTTGGATGTCGTGTTTAATTAATGTTTGTGCCCATATATTCAGTATACAGGGTGTCCCGTAAGTCTGGACCCATAGGGAAAAATAATAAAATTACAAAATAGTCCAAAAATTTATTTATAATATATTTTTTTATTATTTTTATTATTATTTTTATTATTTTTTTATTATGATCTTACTCCGCTGGAGTTTTATTTGTGGGGCCACTTGAAAGCCAAAGTGTACGAGGTCAAACTTCAGAACATTTTCCACCTTAAAGCACGCACTGTGGAGGCGTGTCAAGAAATTTCTGCGACTGTGATTCAGAAAGTGCTGTCGCAGTGGAGATTGCGTCTTCAACTATGTGTGCGACACAACGGCGGACACTTTGAACAGATTATGTAATAAATGTTTGGACTATTTTGTAATTTTATTATTTTTCCCTATGGGTCCAGACTTACGGGACACCCTGTATATATATATATATATATATATATATATATATATATATATATATATATACAGTGGGGGAAATAAGTATTCGTACACCTGCAAAATTGTTTTTCAATAAACTTTCAATCAAACGAATTACTTCAAAGTTGAACAAAAAATGGCTATTGGCATACAATTAATATGTATTAAACGAACGAACCAAAATTACGAATAAATAACTCGACAAATTAAATTTACGAAATTAGGTGGGGAAAAAAGTATTCGTACACTTAGGAAAAGTTACATAAATATACTGTAAGTTCTTTAAAGGACAAATAGAGGTCTCTAGCATCTACTTGAGTCTTCTGGAATGTTCCAACACTGTTTGCGACACGTTATGATGACGTCATTTCCTGCAGCTCTCATTCATTGTTCAGTCTTAATGCATGAAGGTTGTCGCCATGGCGAAGACGAAGGAACTCTCTGTTGAACAGAAAAATGAGATAATCAGGCTCCACAATGAAGGGTTGAGCTACAGAGACATTTCAAAGAGGTTAAATATCCCATTCAGCACAATAGGCTCCGTTATTTTGAAATGGAAGAAGACGGGTACTACTCACAACCTTCCTCGAACTGGTGCTCCTCGAAAAATTTCTCCCCGAGCTGGGAGAAGGATGGCAAGAAAAGTTAAAGAAAACCCTATGACGACTCGCAAGGAGATTCAAGAAGAATTAATGGCTGCAGGAACTTCGGTCACTAAACGGACTATCAGTAATGAACTACACAGGATTAACCTGAAGTCTCGCCGTCCAAGGAAAACACCCCTACTAAAGAAAATGCATAGAGATGCTCGTTTGAAGTTTGCCCATGAGCATTTAGAAAAGCCTAAAGAGTTCTGGAATACCGTACTTTGGTCAGATGAAACGAAAATAGAGTTATTTGGAAGGAACACGGCTTGTCATGTGTGGAGGAAAGATGGATGCGCTCTTGATCCAAAGAACACCATCCCTATTGTAAAGTTCGGAGGCGGAAGCATCATGGTATGGGGGTGCTTTTCATCTAATGGTACTGGAGCAATTCACGTCATAGAGGGAACAATGAATGGAGCACTGTATCGCGATATTTTAGAAGAATATTTGTTCGCCTCTGTCCAACAGTTGGAGCTTAGAGATGAATGGTGCTTCCAACAAGATAACGATCCGAAGCATACTGCCAAACTTACTCGGGAGTGGTTCGTTCAGAACAATGTGAGGGTGCTGCAGTGGCATAGCCAGTCGCCTGATTTGAATCCGATTGAGAACTTGTGGCGAATATTAAAAAAGCAGATTCATTTGAGGAACCCGAGGAACATCGCCGATTTGAAGGTTATTTGCAAAGAAGAGTGGGCTAAAATTCCGACAGAAAGTTGCAAAGCACTAGTAGGAACCTACGGAAAACGTCTACAAGCAGTTATTGCCAACAATGGTTACGCAACTAAATATTAAGTTATGAAAATTAATTTGCACGAATACTTTTTTCCCCACCTAATTTCGTAAATTTAATTTGTCGAGTTATTTATTCGTAATTATGGTTCGTTCGTTTAATACATATTAATTGTATGCCAATAGCCATTTTTTGTTCAACTTTGAAGTAATTCGTTTGATTGTAAGTTTATTGAAAAACAATTTTGCAGGTGTACGAATACTTATTTCCCCCCACTGTATATATATATATATATATATATATATATATATATATATATATATATATCAACTCTCGACAGTTTTTAATTTTAAATCTGTGTTCATTGTGTGTATTTCTCGTCAAATTACTGCGAAATAATTTCAATTTAACCTAACCGTGGACAGGTTCTCTCAACGCAAACAAATCTCATTTATTTATTAGTTTTGATTAATACTATTTTTCCGAAACGTGTTGTTCGCAGCCAGCTTCATGACATTTATTTTACCTGCAGGAGTGAATCCGATTTAGGAAGCGTTATAGCGACTTTTGACGAAATGGCGCCCCCCCCCCCATCCATCCCCATGATTCAGACGTCGTGGTATCGGGACAGAGTGATGAGTGTCGGATCATAGAGGAGGAGATGCTGTAAGTGTTTTTATTTATAGGCAAATTGAAATAAGCGCTTTTTCAAATTTTATTTTCATTCTCTCATATATATATATATATATATATATATATATATATATAGCACGTAAACATTGACGAGATGTCATATTAACCGCTTTGAAAATTGCTTTGTGTTACTTCCCAATTATAATTGGCTGTCTAGTTCCACTTCTTGTTCTGAAGTAGATTTTCCACAAGATAATTTATGCTCATTGATTTAACCGGATCTTTCCGCGTTTATAATATAACCTAACATAAACTAAACACCGTTCATTTACAAGCATTGAAAATTAGCTTGTATTGCTTCGCGTTTTAATTCGACATTCTAATAGCCTTTTGCTCTGAGTTTTCTACAGCATAAAATTATTCCTACGATATTTTTAATTATTAGTTGTTTCTATCCCCACTATTTCAGTATATATATATATATATATATATATATATTATATATATATATATATATATTTGCCGCCATACACATTACTTTTAGCGGCAACCAGCTTCATGCATCTATTTTAATTATAGGGCACCCGGCCATGACATAAACACTTTCGACGAAAGGAGAATGAGTGCTTCGCCGAACAGTCCGCCCAGCGGTGCAGAGGTTACAGTATTGAATTACAGTCAGCCAAGCGATCCCGAATTTGCAGACGACCTAATGTGAGTGTTTTGACCCGTATAGTATTTTAAAAGTAGGTAGACTTTTCTACAAGGTAAATTATGCTCATTGATTTAACCGGCTCTTTTCTCGTTTATAACGTTTCAATCGGAAATAACTTATAAATGGCAGCTATAGTTGTAAAACATTTTTAGTTATTCTCTGCTTCATTCATCGTTATTTCCGGATATATATAATATATATATATATATATATATATATATACACACACACGGCTTGTTTATATTTCTTGTACAGCTAGTTTTAAGAAGTGCATTCGTTTTTAAAAATAATTTTCTCTTTATTTTACAGCAGCGAAACGGAGTTAGAAGGGATTATAAAAACTTTTGGAGAAAGGGTGGCAAATGAGGTGGTCTCCACAACAGTTAGTGGGCCAGATGTCATGGTATTGTCACACATCCGGTCAAGCGAGTGCGTGCTCATCGACGAGGTTATGTAAGTACTTTTTAGGATATTAACAAAACACAATATTATTTTAATTTATTAAACATGTACAAAAAGGGGCGGCCCCCAATTCTTAATTGTTACAAATATATATACATATTTACACAATATAGGGCTTACAGGGGGTTGCAACATGTGGGAATTTTTTTTTTATCTGTCTGCGTACATATTTATCGTTGATATTTGTGTCACACAAATCGAATGAATTTTAAAAATTCATAAATCCCTTCCCGCGAGACATATGCAAGAGAAACAATATACAATATAACCCACAGGTCTCGTTATAAAAACTTTGAAGTTGATATGGGGCCCAAATTACCTCAGGCACACGTAATTGCGCGATAAAATTTACGATTTTCGAGTCGTGCCATGACGAGAGACCGAGTGAATCGAAATAATACATTCTTTCCTTAGTTTTAAAATAAATAGCAACCCAGTGAATTCCCTCGCCACCCACAATGTCGGTGTTAACGATTGCACCATGCCAGCTTCTCGTGCTAGGTGGCATCAATATTTCATTCTTTACAAAAACCCCGATAAATTTGGAAAGCGCGAAACAGTCACTTTTCACCACTCTCTTCAGGGTATTTGCGTCCATTTTAAATATCTGTGTTTATATTCCGGAAACGATCCAGCTCTATTAGGGCCTGTGTTTCTAGATACACGAGCGCACTTAAAGGCGTGTCTGTAGGTTTGGCGAATTCCAAACGTACTGCCACCGTCCCGGTCTGCTGGGCGTTTAAATGGGTGTTTACCCCCGCGGTTAAGTCAGGCGTAAGGTCAAATGAATAAATGTTAAACTGTTCCACAAATTCTTTCTGTTATACCGATTCCTAGTTCATCACACGCTCCTGTGTTATGTGCCAAACCGCTGTAAGCCCTCGCACAGAGTGGGAACACAGCATCTGTCGAATAGTCCATATTCAAAGTCCCACCCAGCGCGACGCCGTTGACATAATGTAATATTTTTAAGCCCAAAATTCTCAAATTTCAATGCACTCTTTTCATAATCTCCATTTGCCGTGGAATGATTTTGTAGACCGATCAAAACTCTTTTAGGCAGAACACCAAGAGCGATGTTTTCTATCTGCTTCGATACCATTCCTGTGGGAATCGTATACATTTTGATCTGTACCCTATTAATTGGGTATTTCACTGTGGCGTGTACCAGCTCTTTCTCAATTTCTATGTTTCGCGGAACTTAATTTCACTCGGCGTATACGCAAATAGGTCTCCATGACATGAACTACGATAGCTTTCGCGCCTTCTTCTTGGGCAGCGTCCAGGTTTATACAGATCTCGGGACTTGTACGTGTAAGTTTCAATTTCATATCAACACCGTTCATAAGTAACTTCTCCTGGAATGCACAGTCTGTGTGCAAGCGTCCAAAGCACTCATATATCTTTTTTTTAGAATTTTTAAATTTTTCCTTTATTCCATCTTCATCTTTAGTGTGGTAATAGCTCTCAGCGGATAGAAAGGTGTCCTTTGCTTCTTTTGAAAAGTTGAGGACGTTTTCCAGATATGCTCGTAGGTGATAGTAGCCAGTGCCTGCTGAGATGTTAGTCTGATTTAAATATACGTCACTGACCAAATATGGTGTGCAGAAAGTTTGTTTCGGGGTATGCAGCATAATTATCATCGCAGTCCGTTCCGTCAGAATGAGCTATGCGAAGTTTGGTGTACAGCTCCATACAGCTTGGGTCAAAAAGGTAAGGGCCTGAGCTGGGTATCACGAACTCTATAAGGGCACTGGGCGAGCTAATCGTGTTTAAAGGGTTAATTGTAATAAAGTCACTGTGCTCAATAGAAACTTGACAGTGGTAATAGCTCTCAGCGGATAGAAAGGTGTCCTTTGCTTCTTTTGAAAAGTTGAGGACGTTTTCCAGATATGCTCGTAGGTGATAGTAGCCAGTGCCTGCTGAGATGTTAGTCTGATTTAAATATACGTCACACTGACCAAATATGGTGTGCAGAAAGTTTGTTTCGGGGTATGCAGCATAATTATCATCGCAGTCCGTTCCGTCAGAATGAGCTATGCGAAGTTTGGTGTACAGCTCCATACAGCTTGGGTCAAAAAGGTAAGGGCCTGAGCTGGGTATCACGAACTCTATAAGGGCACTGGGCGAGCTAATCGTGTTTAAAGGGTTAATTGTAATAAAGTCACTGTGCTCAATAGAAACTTGAGTTGGAGGCATATCAAAGAGGGATAGCTCCGATTTACAGCACTGTGAGCTGCAAAGATGAATGAAACTTGTCATGATGAGTCAGAAACAGTGCCACCTCCCGCGACGAGTATCAGTCAATCTATGAATTGTGAGAGTAGCATCCTCAGTTTATATCAGACCGGTCACAGGTTTCATACGCTTAGAACACTTCCTTTTTGGCACCCTTTTACGTTTAATACCACGTGATCCCTTCTTCTTCCTAACAGTTCTCTTCTTTACACCACGTGTTGGTACCCCCTTCTTCTTCTTTCCTCCGCCACGCATTTTCCTCTTCGCATCTTTGATGATTTCATCCCGCGTACGTTTTAAATGTTTTTTTTAGA
The DNA here is from genome assembly GCA_023014485.1 of Bathynomus jamesi. NCBI lineage: Eukaryota > Metazoa > Arthropoda > Malacostraca > Isopoda > Cirolanidae > Bathynomus > Bathynomus jamesi. The sequence goes on along the minus strand of JAJOZX010004411.1, from coordinate 126,201 downwards.
GCTTCTTTAGGTTTAGTACCCGCGAGCATTTCCTCTGCCGCATTAAATCCTCTTTGTAAGGCCTTCCTCCCAAGATACCTGGCCCCCCTCTTCAATAGAGGTACAGCTGTGCGCAGTATGGATGAAAAAATGGCCCCAAGGCCGCTGCCTGATATCTCACACCCCGGTACACCGTGAATGGCTTTCTGACCATTATAACTCGGTGCGGAGAAAGTGCAGCTTCACTGTCAAGCTCCCGTCACCGAATTGAAAATTTTTACCCTCCACCGTTCTTATATATATTGAGATATTAGTTATTAGATTAGTTGCGACATTCACATAATGGGGCCTGTTATATGTGATACTCAAACCCCTGCCTCTATGGTTGGGGATGTGTGCAATGCGCACCAGGCGGGCCTGGGTGTCCCCAACAAATTGGTGTTCTACTATATTGCTATAAATATAGCACATTTCTGGCGGCTCAGGGCCTTCAGCCATTTTCTCCATCTTCAGCTAGTACATTAATCGGGACAAGTCATCCGGTACCACGTGATAGGTGTCTCTTTGGAAGGCTGCTCGATAACCCCCCTCGGTTATAATTTTGAACACTCTTCCGTCTTTAAGATTTCTATTAGCCTTTGATTTTAGCACTAGAGTATGTGCAGCGCCTCCTCTGTTTACGATTTCGTATATTAAATCATTCGTAAGGTTCGAGTTTTTTAAACATATGTTTAAGTCTCTCACAACATCCTCAACCGAACCATAGCGACCCGGGCCTAGTCACCCTAGTGTCACAGTTGTACTGAAAAACTGTGCGACCTTAGTCCGGGCGATGCGTATAGTTTCGTCCCGAGTTACCCCGCCGGATTTGGCGCACTCGTCACAGTTTCTAAGAATTGTAAAACCGGCGTCTTTATAATTAACATTTAAAAAGACGGTGTCCAGCTGAATTTCACATACCCCCACCTCATACGAATCACGACCCAAATCAATGGGCCCATGGAGTTCTGTTACAAAGTTGGCTAATGTGTTGTTAGGGTGCACCGATAGGGATGAGGAGGACGGGAGCGTGACGTAGAAATGGTTGGGGGGCCATGTTGCATACTAATTAAGCTTCATGACTGCATCAGCTTTTATATAGGTATTGAAGCCTTCTGGATAACCTAACCATTTCACCAGGTACATTCTTCTCTTTCCGGCGCCTTTGCTTCCTAAAATTTTCTCAATTTTAAACACATTTTTTCCTAAATTAAATGTTACTTTCTGAAGTTCCTCGCGGTAAAAAAATCCCGAGATTTCTTCCCCATTCAAATCTTCAACGTAATACATCATTATTTCGCCTTTAGGCCTCATAGCTCTAACTTTAAAAATCTCGCGTGTCCATCCTTGCTCAAAACCCTTCGCGAATTTATTTCCCGAACGTGACAACCTTACATAATCATTGATTTTGAAACGCACAGATTGTGGTGGCGGTGGTGGTGGTCCATCACTTCTCGGTCGCCTGCCTCTTTCTAAAACATCGTTAGGCGTTGTACCGATCGTACGGTGGTGTGAGCGGTTGTAGGATGAAGCCAGTGAATCGAGAACGTTTATATATCTGAGCGTGCTGTGATGTGTAAAATAACGGTGCATGCGTTCCTTTATGGTACGTTGAACTCTTTCAGCTAAAAATGCTTTATGTATAGAGTTGGAAGTGTAATAGCTGATATTAAACTCTGACAACATGCTCTGAAAAGCACGCCCTATAAATTCTTTCCCCATGTCCGTACAAAAATAGCCTGGAATCCTGTTTTCTTTCAACATCAGTGTTTTGGTTGCTTTAGCGACTGTTTCAGGCGATTTATCTTTCAGGGGAACTAGCCACAGGTATCTAGAGAATACATCTATTATGAATAGGATGTAGCGGTAACCATCGTTGTACACCGAATATCTTTACATGTCTGTTAAATCTGCCTGCCAAATAGAATCAATCGATGCGGCTGTTGTCTTGGCTGTTTTAAACCTTTTTCTCACCGGTTTATGAAGTGTGTAAGCATCCTGCCCGCGTAAAAATCTCTCAACATCTTTTTTCCTTACACCATAAGTAGCTCTGTACAGTCTATTAACGCCACCATAGGATGCTGGGCTAGAAATGTCATAATAGCGTCTAGAAATGTCATAATAGCGTTTACTTAATACGTTAGCCATTTGCGTATTTTAGAGGCACGTGGATAAGGTTGGCCTTCTACTCTCTTCTTTCTTCTCTTCAGAGACACTGCGGCTGTTGTGGGCGAAGGTGTACTCAGTTGTGACACGTGCGACGCCTGCTCTAAGTCTTTTAACCTATTCAGATTACCTATCAATGTTTTGGGGACATTTATTTGCTGCAGCCTTGCCTTAATATGTCTCCATCCTGTTGGTGAGGGCCTGTCCCACTTTCTCACCAGATCGTGAACAATATCAACGATATTGGACCCTTTTACCCATGTTCCATCAACAATGACCTCGCCTGTGTCGCCCCACTGTATGATAGGGTCCTCACTCAATAGGTTATAAAGACTCAACCCTTTATTCCTCAATGTATGGGGGAAGGCTGTTTTTTAACACATGCTCGATGTGCTGTGTTCCGCTACTCTTTGGTTGCTCAGGCCATGTGTCACTATGCTCAACGCTACTCGAGCTGTGCCTCACGGGGAGCTCTGTAGGATGTTTATAATTTCGTACTCGTGAAGAAATTTCTACGAAGCCTCTTGATACAAAACCGTTTTCTCATCAGGCGCCTTTTCACTGTTTAATAGGAATAGTAGCTCACTCTCCATTCTTTTAAGCCTACTTTTACGAGGTTGTAGAACCGCGTCTGGGGCCCTTTGTAATGAAGCATACACCTCGTGCTGGATCACAACCACCTTCTTCATTATATTAAGCTAGTCAGTAAAGGACCCAAAATTGAAAATAAGATGGGGAGGAACGACCCACCTCTTTATATAATAATACGCTTTTTCTTACTGCAGCTGCTGGGGGCGAAGATGTACTCAGTTGTGACACGTGCGATGCATGTTCCAAGTCTTTTAACCTATTCAGATTACCTATCAATGTTTTGGGGACATTTATTTGTTGTATTCTTGCCTTAATATGCCTCCATCCTGTTGGTGAGGGCCTATCCCACTTTCTCACCAGATCATGAACAATATCAACGATATTGGACTCTTGTACCCTTGTTCCTTCAACAATGACCTCGCCTGTATCGGTCCACTGTATGATGGGGTCCTCACTCAATAGATTATAAAGACAACCCTTTATTCCTCAATGTATGGGAGAGGCTGTTTTTTAACACATGTTCGATGTGTTGTGTTCCGCTGCTCTTTGGTTGCCCAGGTCCTGTGTCGCTATGCTCAGCGCTACTCGAGCTGTGCCTCACGGGGAGCTCTGTAGGATGCTTATAATCTTCGTACTCAAGAAGAAATTTCTGCATAGCCTCTTGGTACAAGATCCTTTTCTCATCAGGTGCCTTTTCACTGTTTAATAGGGCTAGCAACTCACTTTCCATTCTTTTAAGCCTACTTTTACGGGGTTCTAGAACCGCATCTGGAGTCTTTGAACTTTGTAATGAAGCATACACCTCGTGCGGAATCACAACCACCTTCTTCATTATATTAATCTAGTCAGTAAAGGGCCCAAAACTGAAAATAAGATAGGGAGGAACGATCCTCCTCTTTGTATAATAATGCGCTTTTTATTACCCACAGTCTGACTTTCATTGGTAAATTACATTTTATAACATTAAGACAGATTTCACAGATGCATTTTAAAAAGTCAGAGTCGATATTTTTAACAAACATCTGCTGCAGTGCCCGAGGCAGTCGTTGATAGATTTTTATTAATTCTTGGTATTTCTTTATCCTATTCATCATTCTGGAATGTACACGGTTTCAGGCTCGTTTGGAAATATATTCGTTCTTAGAAGCACCCTAAACGTGTTTCGCGGGTGAAGGTCGCATAGCAAATATCCATAATGCTGCTTTGTGACCTCTTTATAAACCCCCAAAAACTCCTTACGCTGACTCGGGAACATTTGACTGGCTAATACTCCAATTTGTGACACATCTCTACGTTGCGCGAATAAGACTAGATATTGCGTATTTAACGATACATCGCGCATGTATCTATTTTTGAAAAATAGATTCTGATTGATGAAGAACACGCTTATGTTAAGGTGGTGGGAGAATACTGTAAATGTCTCGGCAAACGTTTTATTCATCTCCAACATGAGGTCGTCAATTACGATGACTGTATGTTCATTTCCCTTTAGTGAATTAACGTCATAGACCCCCTTGTGGAACAAAACGTCGCCTTGGTACTCGATGAACACTGATTGGTATGTCGAATAGCACCATATAACTTTATGCACAAATTTTGAGAACATTTCACGCTTTTACATGATGAAGAACCCTCCACGTCAGGTATAAAGCGTACAAAATACGGACCGGTTATTGACAATCCGTGGTACAGCCCCAGCCCTCAACGTCTTACGTTGCCAACCCTACATCATCCAGTATAGTCCCTTGTCCATCCTCCGCAGCCCCCACCCGTTCTGCAATAATAGAGCCCCAACCTCTACGTCTTACGCTGCCAACCCTACATCATCCAGTATAGTCCCTTGTCCATCCTCCACAGCCCACCCGTTCTGCAATAATAGATCCCCACCCTCTACGTCTTACGTTGCCTACCCTACATCATCCAATATAGCCCCTTGTCCATCCTCCACAGCTATCCCCCGTTCTGTTGAGGATGATATAACATTTGAGTTGGTGCGTACCGTTGCCCCACCCCAGTCTTGACTAGAAATCGGTATATAGTCAGGGTCGATCCTAGATCCGTGTATAGCAATGGCGTTGAGTATGGACTACGTCGCGTTGTAGAGCGCATTGTAGAGTTTGCCCTTCAGAACCGCGACGAGCGTGAAGTCAGGACGAGTCTGTCCTTCGGTTTCGGCTCAGATGATGGTGATGTAGATGATTTTTGGGTGGTAGTGCCATTTAGACGTTTGGCTGCTGAAGATATAGTTATATATTAGCACGTATAAAGCAAGCTGCCCAAAGTAGTATAGCATTCAATATGGACAACTTCACGGTAAATATTGACCGTGTATTCCGTGTTGCGGGTCATAGTACCACTCCGTATACTCTTAACTTCAATTCTCAGGCTATTTATAGAAGGCATATAAACGTCGATCGTGGTTGCGGCTTTATAGCAGTAGTCTTGGCGTATGTTTACTGTACAAAATACACGGTCAAAAAATTTGGTTGCCTACGATCGTGGAGCGTGCCCGTAAACTAGCTGTAGACTGTGAACTTGAATTTGACTGTAATATGGGTCCTGAAGAACTGAGAAGGGTAGAGCAGAAATGAATGTCCGTATAGTGGTATTTGGCCTGGATGATCGTCGTAGGACTGTGTATGTTTTTAAAAGCAGTGTGAGAGATCGTACAAGACCCCTACTTATTTTAGGACTGTCAGGTACAACGTATCTCCCCATCCGTAATATAAGGTGCCTTTACGCGAGTTATGATAAAAGTCGAAAATATGGGCGACATCATGATTTGTGTAAGGGGTGTCTCGAGTTTGCAGATGATATAGTGAAACATTGTAAAGATTGCCACATGGTATGTGAACAGTGTAAAAGCCCCAAATGTGAAAGCCGTGTAGTTGAAGCTGAGAAGAGGGATTGTAATGTGTGTAGACGCACATTTTTCAACAATACTGTTTTGATCTCCATAAATCAATTGGCACGTGCAGGAAAATGAGAATCTGTGAATGTGGCATGTTTCACACCTTGAATGGTAGCGGAAATTTCAAGCACAAGTGTGACGAAATTCACTGTTCTACATGCCAGGAGAATATAAGGCGGATGGCGTAAAACATGTATGTTATATGAAAGACGCAAGCCTAAAAACAAACCTTGTATAACTGTATACTACGATATAGAAACATACACGAACGCGAAACCAAAGAGGTAATTCCACATTTACTTGTGAGCCAACTATCTGCGATGAGTGTATGGAGATCGAGTGTGATGAGTGCCACAAATGTGGTAAACGGACAAACGTTTTTAAACGAATGTCCACGATAGCCCTGTGAAACTATTTGTGTCCTATATTGTCAAGTTAGCCGACAAGTTCAAAAAAATGACTGTATATTCTTGCCCATAACGGGGCAAAATTTGACACACAGTTCCTTTATAAGGAGCTGCTCGAGCACGAGTCATCTGAGATATTACGGTGATCCCTTGAAAAGAGGAAACAAACTTATACAGATGCAAATAAGAGGTAATGTGCAATTTAAAGATACATTATTATTCACGCCTTGTAAATTAGCAAAGCTACCCAAGGTGATGGGGGTAGCAGCTGAAGTATCAAAAGGCTACTTCCCTTACACTTTCCTCACTAGCGAGACTTTAAACTATGTAGGTCTACCTCCACCCAAACATTATTTTAACTATGATTGTATGAGTGTAGATGAGCGCGAAGACTTTGATCGATACTACACAGTTTTAATGAATGTAATCCTTATAATATAGCTGATGATGTGAACGTTATTGCGTGAATGATGTGCGCGTGCTTAGAGTATGTTTCCAGCCTTTAGAAGAATGTACATAGTCCGTTTCAAATGCGATCCGCTGCAAGTCGCAACCACCATCGCGTCACTATGCTTTACGGTGTTCAAGAATAACTTCATGCCTAAAGCCACCTTCATTATTCACAGAAACAACCCCGCAGTTACGGCCACAAGGCTATTTACTGGCTCATACACTACAGCACAGACAGGTGTATACATAAAGCACGCCCGCAACACGGGTGAAGTACCATTAAGATTAATGGTCGTGTTTTTTGGGTTGATGGACTAAGTGAAAACCGTGTCACTCGTGAGAAGACTGTGTACTCTTTAACGGTTGCTGGTGGCATGGATGCCCCCGTCCTGAGTGTGGAATCACCGGAGATATCCACGGTAGATCTCCTGCCGACTGCCGTGCGTGGACGCGCGCCCGTGATCAACTTATAGGTGCCCAGTTCACACAGAATCTTGTGGGAGCATGAATATGATGCACGGATGGAGACAGATGAGGTGTACCGTGAGGAAATAAACACGATCAAGCGTTCAATGGTACTGGATCCTCTCAAATGCGGTGATAGCTTGTTCGGTGGGCGTACAAATCCCTTCAAGCTATACTTTCCACCTACGGAGGGCGTGAAACTTCACTACTACGACTTCTGTTCTTTATACCCATACGTGATGAAGAACAACCCGTACCCCGTGGGTGCTCCTGAGAAATTGGTGGGTCCTAGCCTGCCCTCCATCAATGAATTTTCAAGAAATTTGAATGATCGCTACTTTGGGCTCTCTTTCGTAGACGTGCTCGCCCCTCGCGAATTATGGATGCCGATCTTACCCGTCGTCATTGACCACAAGCTCATGTTTCCCCTGTGCGTGAAGTGTGCGGAAGAGAATAACGGTAATTGTAACCATACACCCCACCAGCGTAAGATCAGAGGCGTATATACAAGTCCTGAGCTGGCCCTAGCCGTACGCCATGGGTATAGAATACTGAAGATACATGAGGTTTGGAGGTTTCAGAAGCTACCCAACCTTTTCACACCGTATATAAACGCATTTTTGAAGGATAAGGTTGAGGCATCAGGGTATCCGCGAGGAGTTGACACCGAAGATGAAAAGTCTGCCTATATTCAACGTTACCGCGACCACGAAGGTATACAACTTGATCGCGCCCAAATTGTAAAGAATCCTGGCAAGCGCTTTAGTGCAAAGTTGTGTCTAAACAGCCTATGGGGAAAATTTGCACAGAATACTGGCAAGGGTAACGTTCATTTGGCACAAAGCTATAGCGAAGTCTGGGATTATGCCAACGCACCCGATAAAGAAGTCATGGAAATCGTGAATGTAGGTAATACTTACATAATAAAGTACAACAACACTGAATTGGCCACAGATACCTCAAGGGTTACAAACATTCCTGTAGCCAGCTTCACAACAGCCTACGCCCGCATCAAACTTTGGGGTCTATTGCATTCTCTTGGGCAGAGAGTCTTGTATGCCGATACAGATAGCGTGATATTCACAGCGAGGGAGGGTGAATACATGCCTGCAATTGGTGAATTCCTCGGCGAGCTCACTGATGAGATCAAGGATGAGTATGGGGACAATGCATACGCCGACTCTTTTGTCTCAACAGGACCTAAAACTTATGGGGTACGGGTGAGGATAGGGAATGAAACGAAATATATCGTGAAGGCAAAGGGTATCACGCTTAACCAAGCGAATCGCGGGTCGTTAACTTTGATTCGCTGAAGGATCTAGTGTGTTTGGACGATGATGAGGGCGAACGGCCTCCCCAACTATTGTAGGCACCCACAATTTTCGGGCGCAGAAGCTGGGGGCGTGAAGGAACTTAGGGGTACAAAGGTGTGCCGTAACACCTATAGGAAACGTTACCAGTTACCTGGTACCTATGATACCGTACCCTTTGGTTACCAAACTTTGATGGGTCTATTGCTAACTTATTCATCACACATATTTGTAATATATATGTATTGAGAACATTCTTTGATGTGCCTATTGTTAACTTATTTATTGCACGTATTTCTAAATATATACATGCTGATTATTTCGTTTATTAAATAAATCATGCATCGACTTGTGTTTCACTTTGCGTGTGTGCGTGTGTACAGTAAAGTTATGCCCCGCCCACTGTAAGACCGGGGACGTGATTCATCCCGTAGCCTGAGCAGACCTCTGTCCCCGCGTTCTCAGTTGACCTCTGTATACCCTTGAGCTCAGACGTGTATTCTCTCCCGCGTAGAAGAAAATGGCCACCTTTAATATCGCGTGTTCAACATTTATGAAGTGGTATTCAGTAAAGGGCGTAGATGTAGTGGATACTGAAAAACTCCCTATCCCAGCCTCCTTTGACTCTTTTAAGGAAGCATTGAATCGTGCGAAGGGTCAGGCTATTCAAATACTCTACGGATATTCTGGCGAGGGGGTTGTAGGATTTCGCAGTACAGACGATGTACTGAAGTATGTTGTAGAACTAAGCTTTATAAAGGCACACGTGCACCGCGTGGTAGAAGAAGCGGCACGCTCAGAAGCTAAACAACAGTTATGGGTAGTGAGCCTTGTGGATGAGTGGTGTGATAAACGGTATTATATCATGCTACACCATGTCGATTACTCATACCCTACGACTGAAAATGTGAATCTCGTTATCATGGACAATCTTAAGTATTTTTACCACTACATTAATATATATCATGATGAGGTTTGTAGTGAGGTTGTGGCTAAAGGGTTATGTGAGTTTTTAACAGATTTTAGAGATGAGTATCGTTGTTAAATAAAAAGGATAAATATGAACATATGTGAGTGACAAAACATTGCATGCCCCTTGCAATCCCATTTTGGGGTTGGCAACAAAGGCCGGTACTCTCTCTCTCTTTCTTTCTTTTTTTCTTTTTTTTTTGCTACAAAGGAGGGTGGGGGCGGGGCTTAGCAACAAAGGGGGTTGGGGGGTTGGTGACAAAGGGGGTGGGGTGGCACTCTTGCATTATGCAATATTACGTCACCATGCAACATTACGTAACATTTTGCAATTGCATTGCACTCGTCCATTTTGACACTATACTACTGTCCCAATAAGTCTCTTCGGCGATTGTCCACCTAGACAGGAGTGTCGAAAAGTAGCATCCATCGCATTCTTCAGGCTCACAAATGACATCCATATAAACTTCAGATTCTACAGAAATTAAGCGAAGATGATCCCGACCGGCGGATGGAATTTTGTGAAAGGGCTACGAAACAATATGCTCGGGATGCCAATTTCCCGTCTACCATTCTGTTCAGTGACGAGGCTGTTTTTTATGGAAATGGTGAGGTAAATCGACAGAACACCCGCTACTGGTCTCAAAACAACCCTCACTGGTATACTATACCTCTTCAAAGGAACAAGGTGCATCTCGGGTGATGGTATGGTGTGGCATTTGGAGGATCGCATTATAGGCCTCCTCTTTTTCGATGAACATGTCACTGGAGGCACCTACCTACGTATGCTCAAGGAAGAAGCATTTCCCAGTGTCTTGAACGAAGAAGGAAATTTCCCAACATGGTTCCAGCAAGACGGCGCTCCTGCACATTACAGCACCTAAGTAAGGGAATACCTGTACCAACAATTCCCTGGTCATTGGATAGGACGTCGAGGGCCTGTGGAATGGCCAGCTAGAAGCCCGGATCTCACGCCACTAGATTTTTATCTCTGGGGCCACTTGAAAGCGCTGCAGAGAAAATTAGGTGTTGAACATTTGCGGCAGCGCATTATTGGGGCATGTAACACCATTACTCCTGACATCATTCACCGTGTGCTTGCTGACTGGGTATCACGTCTGAATTTGTGTATTGAAAACAATGGTGGACATACTGAGCACGTTCTGTAAATAAAAGCTTTTGTTTGCCTTTTTTTATTATTTTTCCTATGATGCCGGACTTATGGGACACCCTGTATATATATATATATATATATATATATATATATATATATATATATATAGAGAGAGAGAGAGAGAGAGAGAGAGAGAGAGAGAGAGAGAGAGATAATTTTTTTACTCAATTATTCAAATAACGTGTAAAAAGACATTTAACAAACTGTGTCAGCCTAACATCACGCAGTAGAATTTGGCAATTAGGTGAAATCTGAAGGATGACTAAATATATTCTTTGATGTGACCCTTCCAAATTCGGCGTTTAAGTGTTTCTCGCATGAAAATAGAGAAAGATAATCTATAATAGGTAAGTAAAGTTTGTCCCTTAAGACTAAGTAATATTCCAGTTTTGGTATGATCAGTAATTATAACAAAAGAATCATTATATTCCTTTCTTTTCTCTTAAAGGTTCCCAGTATCTGTCCAGTTATTCGTTTTGCTTTGTTCATCGCTATCTCTTTTTGTGTCTCAAATTTCGCATCGTCCATCATTATAACTCCTAAATTTTTTATTTTTTTTATTTTTTTTTATTTCGCCAAAGCGAAGTGAAAACCATGAGGTCGATGATGGTCCGATGGTGCTGGCAATAATAATTCGGGACGGGAGTTAGTGCAAAGAGCCACATTAGTGCAGCCTAAGCGCTGTGCTAGTTTCTGTCCCTCCTGACTGCTTATTATTCTTTAAATTTCTTATCCAATTTGGGCATAGTCGTCCATAGATTTTATTCCTAATTTTCGTAGTATCTTGAAATAAAATAAAAAAAAAAATAAACAATTGTTGATTTCATACGATTGTTACCTTCTGACCATATTCAGTTTGAGTCTGTTTTTAAAGACTCTTTATTGCCTGTGGTTTTTATTTGTCTGTATCGCCAACAAAGGATGCTACTGTACTATTGTGGGTTGTTCCTTTATCTGTATCGTTCAGCATCATTATAAATAATTATATTATAAATTATGAATAATAGTGGAACAAGTACTTTTTTTCGTGATACTACTGTAAATTACATACCTCTAGAGCTGACTCGGTAGAGAAGCGAGTTACTCTTTTGCGATCGTCTCCATCGCACATAGCCAGGCACACCCGGCTCGTCTGGTACCGTTCTGAATCAGGCGTCTAGCCTTCTTTTAAAGACTTCTCCGTTGACACCAGTACTGTTCCTGATTTCCTTCAAAAGCTGGTTGAATAGTCTCAGCCCCTTGACAATCAAGCTATTTTCTTTCAGAATTGATGGTGTTCTTCGTCTGGTCTTTAGTTTGGGAACACTACACATTCTACCTTTCCTATTTTCTGCTGTTGTTTGGGTGGTTACTGGGTTTAGCTTGAGGTTGAGTACCACTTTTCCATATGTAAATTATGGTGTATGTAAAGGGGTGTCCCAGAAGTCTTGGCGGGGTTTTATTTGGCTATAACTTTTTTCTTTTTTGATTAATTTATATATTTTTATTTTTCAATTAAAGTACCCTGGCTGTGATTAATGAAAATGGAATCTTGGACAGTGCAACAAGGAGTGGCTATTGTGGAACTTTATTTGACAAACAACTCTTCCATCGTTGCCGCTCAAAGAGCTTTTCGATTAAAAATTCAACACACGTTCTGCTCCTTCTGATCTAGCTATTCGACGGTACGTCGCTAAATTTCGTATGGGAAAGGGTCAGGGAGACGAACCACGGACTGGGCGTCCTCGGACAAGCCGAAGTCCAACTCTGGTTGAGATGGTTCGTGAAAGCGTTGAGAAAAATCCACATCAGTCCGACGACGCAGCCAGGAATTAAATATTTCAAGAAGTTCCTTACATCGAATTTTAAGAGAGGATATCAATCTTTATCCATACGAAATTCAAATTGCTCAAGAAATTAAACCACAAGATCATCAGAGTCGGATAACGTACACTAATGCGATTTTAGATTTACATAATGAAAATGAAGATTTTCACCAGATATTAAATCTGTAATTAAAATCGCAATAAATATGTTTTCAAGTGTTACAAACCTTTTTTAATTTGATCCCCAAACAAAAAAGTTATAGCCAACTAAAACCCCTCCAAGACTTCTGGAACATCCTTTATCTCTCTCTTCTTATTTCCACAAAATATAGATTTAATTTACGAAGTCTTTCCCAATAGTTGAGTTCTTTGACGCCATTAATCTTGGCTGTGAAATTTATTTGAATTTAATCTAATTTATTAAATTTTTCCTTTTTAGATGGAGACGTCAAGACTGAGCAGTATTCAAGTTTTGATATGATCAGTGTTTTCAGCAAGGAAATCATGACTTTCTGTCCCTTCTTTTAAAGGTTCTCAGTACCTGTCCAGCGACTCTTTTTGCTTTGGTTCTTACGCGCGTGGGTATAAAATCATGGCTATTGGATAGGATATATTTCCCTGGTTGAGACTGGTTGACTTCTACCAGTGATGTAGTCGAGACTAGAAAGAAAAAGTCTCGAGTCCTACATCACTGACTTATACTGCAAAACACTCTTAATCTTTTCAGTTTGACGGCCGACGGAAAAAAAAAACCGAAAAAAACACCCCCCAGCTTTTTTATTTAATTAATGTTTATTACATTTCAAAATAATACATTTTAGTTTTGAGAAATGAAAAATAGTATAAAAAAAATAGATTTGAAAGAGGAAAAAATATAAAAAATAAGACATTACTAGCGGAAACCCGTGGTAAAAATATTACATTTAAACAATCAACAGGGGCAACCTACAGAAAATTATTTAATGCCCGATTAGGTCAACTGTGCGAACTTTACGATTGGTTAGGTTAATTCGTGATATTTTCGCTAGTTTACTGTCAAAACTAACGAAAATATCACGACTTAACCTAACCACTCGTAAAGGGCGTACAGTTGACCTAGGCTTACCATAATTTCTTTGCCTCAAACCGGGACATTTTTAGTTTTACTTGAAAAAATAGGAAAACATGTGATACACCACATACACGAAGTTATAAAGTATATTTACTTTAGTACAAACAAATAAAGGCTAAAATATACCAATTACCTGCATGGAATCACTCTTTGGAGAACCAGTTGTATTTTTCACTAGCGTGAACCTTTCTTAGAAATGGTTTGTTATTTTTTATTTTTTCATAAAACTCACTGCAACTTAAATCAATGTTTAGTTTACAGTACACTAGTCCTTTTACTGTTGATTCGGTCATTTGACCTCTTTCCTGAGACCATACATTGTTCATCACTGAAAATACCCTTTCAACAGGAGCAGAAGTGCCTGGTAGACAGAAAACATATTCCATAACACGGCTGAAGTTATGCACAGAAATGTTCTGGTCTTTAAAATGATTAAAGAGTTAAACCCATTTTTCTTCACAATTTATATTCTTTATTTTCCAAATATCGTAGTTTGAAGACCAAAATGTCTTGGCAATCACTAATTCAACAAACAGTTCATCTACGTTTATTGCGGCATTTCCAAGCGTTTCATTAATTTTTATAGCTGATGTTTCCATTTCGGGCCATTTAATATCACTGTTGTTTATCCAGACAAAGTATTCTCCTCCACCAAAACTATTTTCCCACATCTCAATGTAAGATAGACATCGATCATAAAATTTTGTAAATTCATCTACAATCAAATCAGCATGGAAGTCACTACTATCCTCTAATGCCTTGAACAGTTTTTTTGCACTTTGTGGTAGAAAGTTATTATCCCGTCTTTCTTCAAGATTTGTTTTCAATTTTTTAAGTTCGATAGCAATGTCAGTTGCACTTGCTTTTGTTTTTTCCATAGCCAAGATTATTTGGTTAAACAAACGTAGCTGTCCATGAACAAACCACATATACATTTCTCCACATTTATTGTCAAAGAACTTTTTTATCATCATTGGGCAGTGTTCTTGAGAACAAAAGTAAGAATTTAGCCCTTCATAAATTTGGAGGATCCTCTCAATAGCTGGTAGCAGTGAAAGAAATCGGGTATTTCCATGTTGCAGAACCTTTTTGTACTCAACGTCTGCAAACTCGCAGAATTCTTTCAGCTGAGTAGCACGCACAGTGTATATGTGAAAATAATTCAATAGGTAGGACATAACCGCAGTTTGGAGACAGTTGTGGACAATATGGGCACCACAACCAATACCCACAATATTTCTTCCCATTTCCCCTCTTTAATCGACTGTAAACATTGTTTTCGCCTTTTCTTTTTACGCCTCCAAAATTTGTGTTGCAGTTATCACCACAAAAACCAACAACTTTTTTGAATAAATCATGTCTTTTAATAACTGATAACAAACAGTTTGTCAATATTTCCGATGTTTCACCAGGAACTGACTGAAAGTCTAAAAGTTTTACTTTTATTTCTTGTTCTGGTAAAAAATATCGCACAACAAAAGGTATAATTTTTATTTATTTTCTGTTGGAAGCATCAATTGTTATGCTCACAAAATTTGACTTACTTAAAATCTTAAATCTTCATGAAGTTTGTCGATTGTCAGTGGTGTAATCGCATTTAGAATGATAGCCTCACACTTCGTTCTGGCAAGACCAAACTTTGGTTCAAAGAACTTAGAGATTAATTTAGAAGAACAATCAGCTGTTTTGAAGCTTAGATCGTGAACAACAGTATGAAATGCAAAAGTTGCTTCTTTGGCGGCTATTAACAAATCTTTGTCAACTGCTTCAGTGCTTTTAAAGAATGATAGAAGTGTTGAAGACCTAGCGGCTGCTGTCAAGCTAGCTTTATGTTTGGCACATTTCAAATGTTCTTTTATGTCAGCACGCCCACCATGAGAAACTGAGAATTCAGACAAACATTGTGTACATTTAACCCTATCAGCTTGCCCACAAACTTTTTTCAAGAACGTGTAATCTTTCTGTAATTCATCTGTAATTTATTTTTATTCTCGCGTTTTTTCTGACCGGGACAAAATGACAAACTGACCGGGACGCCGGGACCGGACCTTCAAAACGGGACAATCCCGGTCAAAACGGGACGTATGGTAAGCCTAAGTTGACCTAACCGGGCATTCAATAATATTCTCGTAGGTTTCGATTAATTTTAAACAACTTTTACTTAATAACTTTTCTCTCCAAAAATTCGTTTCCCTTTATTAGGGTGAGACAGACAGACAGCATTAGCATATTATAACATACTGTATATACCGATATATATAGATAATTATATATTATATATAGATAAAAATTCAAATTTTTGTCTGAAAAACTAAAATGAATTATTCTGAAATGTAATAAACATTAACTAAAATAAAAAAACATTTTCGGGGTTGGTGGGAAGCAGGTTACGTCGGCCGTCAAACCGAAAAGCTCCAACTCTTTTTCAATATAAATACAGTTGTTAATTAAAACAAAACATTTAAGGAATAAACCTATTGCAAGCGCGATTATCCGATTCTTCAGACCTACAGTTTTTGATGCCCTACTGTTTTAATTTTGTGGTGCTCTTCGCACTTTATATTTATAATTATATCTCAGTTATTCGTGATCAGATGTTGTAAGGCCCAAAGTTTGGAGAATTGCACCTGGAGTTATAATCAAAATATTAGGTAGGTTTTAAATAAAAACTTACTCATTTCGAAGAAAATGAGAATTGATATTTTTTCTCATAGGTTCCGTCAATTTAAAAAAAAAATTAATTTATAAAAAATTAAATTAAATAAAATTTTAGTATGAGTAACTATTTTAAAATATATTTCTTTTTCATTTATTTCTTTAATAATTAATTTTCTTACTTTTTCTTACCAGGCGCCTGGTAGACTTAAGCGGTCTGTCAGTTGGGAGCCTCGGACGAGACTCCTCCATGCATCATGATTCCACACATCAAGTTCGCCCGTTGGAGACTGATCCACACTTCTCGACAGCACTCTTGATGTTATCCATCCATCGGATCTTGGGTCTTCCAACTGGTCTTCTTTTTGAGGGGCCCATTCCACCATTCTTCTTGCTGTCCTTTCCATCGGCATTCGTTGGACATGCCCGTACCATCTCAGTTGGTTCCTCTCAAGATTCTCATTAACCGGAGTTACACCCAATCGCCTTCTTATTTCAGTGTTCCTTATTTTATCCAATCTACTTACTCCTTCAATCAATCTCAGGACCCTCATTTCAGCTGCTTGCAGTTTTCCCCTCGTCCTTGTGGTTAGGGCCCAAGTCTCGCTGTCGTATAGTAAGATTGGTTTCAATATTGTTGAGTATATATGCGTCTTTACCTTTTTAGGGATGTTTTGGTCTTTTAATAGGGGGTACAGGAAAGAAACATTTCTGCTATATTTAGCAATTCTTTCATTCACCTCTGCATCCATACCCGCATCATTTGCTATCACACTACCAAGGTATTTAAATGTGTCCGTCTTTTTCATTTCTCTTCCCCCAACAAAGATTCCATCCTCGTTCACTCCCCTCGTTACCACCATATATTCAGTTTTATCATAATTCAGTTTCAGTCCATAGTCCATACTCCCTCAATCTCTCATCCCACCTCTGCATAATTCTCTCCAAGGATTGTGCTGTGTTAGTCCCAACAGCCACATCATCAGCATATCCAAAAATTTATATTTCCTCTTCAATTTCCTCAGTTATGTGTTCCATAACCCTGTTGATGTAGACAATAAATAAAATGGGTGACAGAGCACTCCCTTGTTTAACTCCTGTACTTATATCAAACCACTCCTCCGATCCCACCACCGTGCTCTGGGAGACCCTATAGGTGCTCATTACTGCTCTCAGAAGCTTGGGTGGCACTCTCACTCAAAACCACCCACAGCTTCTCCCTGGCCACACTACCAAATGCCTTCTCCAGATCCAAAAAACATATGAAGCGGTCCAAATTGAATTCTCGGCTCTTCTCAAGATATTGTCTTATGGCTGAAATTTGATCTATAGTACTCCGGCCTGCGCGAAAGCCACATTGATACTCCAGTAACCCAGGTTCCAGTATGTTTCGTATTCTATGTTCCAAAATCCTTTCATATATTTTCTCCACATGACACATCAAAGATATGCCACGGTAGTTTTGACATTCCTGCTCACTTCCCTTCTTTTTATATATAGGACATATAATTGCTTTGCCCCATTCTGCCGGTACCATTCCCTGCGACCACACCACCCGGAAAATGCTTAGCAGCCAGTCCACAGCAGGATCACCAGCTGCTTTTAGTGTTTCTGTGACAATTGCATCCGGCCCGGGAGCTTTATTATTCTTCATCCTCTTTAATGCTTGAATAACCTCCTCTCTAGTGATCTCTCTGTCCCCCTCATGCTCCTCATGATTTACCAGCTCCTCCCGTCTCACCTCATCATATTGGTTCTCGTTATTCAAAAGTTGTCTAAAGTATTCGTTCCAGCGTGAGGACTTCACCATGTGCATTTTTAATCGCCACTGTTGTTTTCTTGCTTTCACCATTTTTATACTTCTTAGCCATCCTATACAGTAACTTCTTCGAGCTTTGAAAATCCTCTTCTAAGTCTCTACCTATTTTCTCCCACACAGAGCGTTTCGCTCTTCTTTTAACCTCGTTGGTGTGGTTTCTTATTTGGACATATTCTTGCCTTGTTTGCTCATTTCTATCCTTAAGCCATCTCCTAAAAGCACACATCTTATTTGTCACTGCCTCCTTTACCTCCTAGGTCCACCATGCCGTCTTTTTCGTTTTTGACCCTCAAACTACCCTTTCTCTAATCACCTCTCTATGTATTCCTTCCATCGTTCTCCTAAACTCAACTCAAACCTCCTCCACTATTTCCGTAGCTACCCTTTGTCTGAAAGCCTCCTCAGTTCTAATTCTAATCTCTTCCAGTTTTTCTGGTATATTCTCCGTGCACACTCTTCCCCTTCTAGGCTTTTTTATATTTTGTGGTACTGGAAGCAAAATTTTGGCTTTAACAAGTCTATGATCCGAGTCAAAAGACAGATGGTACTACTCTTACATCTTTCACCAGTGACTTTTTATCCACCACAATAAAGTCTATCTGAGACTTTTTATCATAATTTCCGGTTCTACTATTCCATCCATACCACGTATAGAGATGTGATTCCTGGGGCTTAAAAAATGTGTTCATTATACTAAGAACATTTCTTGCACAAAAATTTACCAGCATTTCCCCTTCCAAATTTCTCTCCCCCACACCAAATGACCCGATCACGTCTTCACTTCCGTTTCGATCTCCACCCACATGACCATTTAGGTTTCCCATCAAAATTTTTGGTCCACAAGGCAGCCCATCTATCATTCCCTGAAGATCCTCATAAAAAGTTTCCTTTTCCTCCTTTGATCTTCCACTCTGCGGTGCATACTGTATGCCTGGATTACCGATAGTCTCTCTTCGTTTAGGCTCAGGGTCACTCCCATCTATCTCTCACTCTTCATTATCACTCCAACATGATGTTCAGAAAATCGGGGGGACAGTATAATTGCCACGCCCGATCTGGTATCCTCTTCTCTGCCCTTGTATATGCACTTATAATCATTGTGCAGTACCTTGGTTCCTTCACCTCTCCAGCTGGTTTCTGCGATTCCCATAATATGTATAGATTTCGATTCCATGAACTCAACTATTTCTTCGCATTTATCTCTAAGTGTTCCGACATTTATTGTAGCAATCCAAAAGAAAGTCCGTTTTCGCCCCAAAGTCGTAACCGTGGTCCATCCGTTCCGAGGCTCTCTGCGTTGTACTTGAGCAAAAGAAAACCACCAGAGGCTTGCTAGGCCTTTCCTGCCTTGTTCGAAACTACTAATTAGTACCTTCCGGATGCCTATTGCCCCCTGCAAGTTACAGAAATCTCCTTCCAGATTTCCAGGCAGACATTCCAGTCGGTTTAAGCTGCTACACCTCGACAAGGTTACGTAGTTTCTTGCCTTGGTAGAGTAAGGCTCCAGGACTGTAGCAGATAAAAGACTAAATAATGAATTAGTTTGTTTTTAAATACTGTAATTTGTTTAGTACAAACGCTCACATTTAGCGATTCAACATTAGTTGATATGAAAATAAGACTAAGCAAAATAGAAATAACAATGTTATACCACGGCTTAAAAGAGCTAAGGCGTGGTAAAATAATGAATTCTATATTCACTTTCGTATTTATTGGTCATATAACTTGTACGTTTATGTACTCCTTTGTATTAGATTCCATATTTTATGATACTTGTTCAGGGGAACAGCATCGGCGCTATGGGCGGGCCTGAGGGGGCATGGCCTGTTGACTTAAGATTCTGTGCCCATGGGCGGATCCAGAGACGGCCTAGAAGGCACGTGCCCTCCCTAGGCTATATCTCCAAAGGACGAATGCAACTTCTTTAAAGATTCTCAGTACCTGTCCCGCGACTTTTTTTGTTTTGTTTATCGTTATCTCATTTTGTGTCTCAAATTGCGCATCGTTGGCCATTATAACCCCTAAATCTATTGCTTTGCTGCTTCTCTCAATTTCCTGTCTATCTGGAGCTTTTAACTCCTCATTTCTTCCATATCTCAGGAGCTGAAATCTCTCCGTTTTAAATTTCATGTTTTCTGACCATATATAAATATATATACGAGGGCCACTCAGTATATTTTGCCCCACCTTTTTTTTCTTTCCAAGTTTCCTTGTAAGTTCCAGAAATTTTGTACGTACACAAGCAGGGCCGCAGAGAGCTGCCCCGGGCCCCGGAAAAGGATGGGTATATGGGCCCCCCTGTTTACTCAGTATTTTATTATGAATGTTTTTTGTGTACATAACAAGCAAATTGATTATAAGGGGTTCCAAAAAACCTTAGCCCCCCATTTGCAGCTTACATGTTTACTTATATCGAAATAGTTTTTAGTGATTATAAAAATATATAAAATTCTTTATTTATTGCAGGTATTAAAATTACTCTAGCTGATAAAGTGATAATATAATGGCTTCTCAATTAATTGGTGATTCGGAGAGGCAACGTGTGATAGATCACATACGAGCAATAACATTTCGGGAAGCTCGTGATGCTGGAGCCACCTTTATAACACGTTCATAGGTTGCCAAAAAGTTGCGAAGAAGTGAGGACTTCGTCAAAAGAAATTGAAATAAAACTTTAGATGAATGTGAAATGGATACAACCAAATCTGGGCGCCCAAATTTGCCACTCTCTCAGGAAACAAAGAACATCATTGAAAGGGGTACGCGTAAGCGGAAAAACAGCTGTGCTAAACTTTCTAGAGAGATCGAAGTATTGAGAGGAAAGATCGTTAGTGGTGAGATCATTCGACTGTACCGTCATAGGCAAGGTTTAAAGCCTTGGCATGAACTTCCAAAGCCAAGAAAAACTCAACTTAACATCGATGACAGAATGTGGTTTGCCCATTATCTTGAAGATTGGGATGTGGATGATTTTATGCATTTAGCTGTCTCCGATGAATTTTTTGTTTACGTAACACGTCGGCCTAACTACCCTACCAAAATGATCGAGTGTGGGCCACAACACCAGATGAAATCGATGACAATGAACATTATCGCGAATTATTAACAAGTCCAGACTGTGTTGGTGTGTTTGTTTTGTTCACTGCAAAGAAGCTCATGTGGGTGCTGAAACCAAATGGTCAGAGTTGGGATGTACAGTATTTTCGTGATATTATTCTATCCCAGCATGTCATTCCTTTTCTAAGAAACCCAAACAATGTTATGGATAAGAACAAGGTTGAATGTCTCTTGTTTCAAGAACCTGCAGCAAATCGATTTTCGAAGGATACAATGACGCAACACATTGAAACTGTTTTAGCAAATTTGCGTAACAATCAAGATCTATTCACGTCACTTTTAGCAAGCTACCCAAAGCGAATTCAGGCTGTCTTGGAAGCCAATGGAGAGAACACCAAGTTTTAATTGTTTCTCATTAAATGCAGGATTAAATTCTCTTTTGTAAGGTATGTTTAGTTTACTGTACCTCTAATGGTTTAGGCCATGGGCGGGGGAGCTAAGGTCTATTGGAGCCCCGTATGTCCAAGTCACTATTCAAAACATACAGTATGAATAAACAACTCAGAAGAAAATGACCATTTTATTTTTGGAATAAATTATATTAATTCTATCACCATACAATTTACAAATGCAGTACCAATCCATGCAGGCAAGACAATTGTTTATTGCAAGATTTTCATAACTAGAAGTGTACTTTCTTTGCCTTTTCTCTAGCAAAGTGGTAAATAATTCTGATGAAATTTAAAGTACGGGCTAAGTGGCTTTCAATTACAATGGTTCCCAGATCTGTCAGTCGGTCTTGGGCATTGGTGGACCGCAGATAATATTTTATCTGTTTTAGTTTGACTATGATAATCTCTATAAAATGTATGTTCATTAATTATATTTCCTCTCTGTTATTTAATCAATTGCTTTATTAATATTTTTAGATTTTATCCCCCCTCTTTCCGGGCCCCCTAGAGTTCCGTGCCCCGGGGATTTATCCTGGCTTCCCCGCCCTCTTGGCGGGCTTCTACACAAGTAGTTACATACCTTTTTCAAAAGTTTTTATTTTTCCACATAGTCTCCATCCTTTTCTACGGCTTTCCTTCACCTCGAAACAGGGGCCTTTATTCCTTGCTGGTAAAAGTCCGCTGGGTTCCGCTGGAGCCACCTCTTAACCTCCTCAAAAACCTCATCGTCACTCTGAAACTTTCTTCCACGGATAGCATCCTTCATTGGCCCAAACAAATGGAAGTCTGAAGGTGCCACATCCGTGCTGTATGAAGTGTTGGGTAACACAGTCAAGCGCATTTTTGTGATGGCCTCCCTTGTTTGCAAACTGTTGCGTGGTCTTGCGTTATCGTGCAAAAGAAGGACGTCTTCCAGTTTTCTCTCCGGTCGACCTCGCTTTATATGTCTCTGGAGTCTCTGTAGGGTAGAAATATATGCCTCTGAGTTGATTGTTTGTCCTTTCTTCATAATGTCCACCAGAATCACCCCTTTCATGTCCCAGAAGCGGGATGGGACAATTCGACGTGGCCGACTCGATGTCAGGACAACTCGATGTCAAGCCAAGTCGATGCCAGGCCAAGTCGATGCCAGGCCAAGTCGAAGTATATTGTGCTTTATTATCTTTTAAGGGTATTTTAAGAAGAAAAAGTAAAGCATAAAAAATAATTAAGGCTAGGTAAGGTAGGTAAGGTAGGGAGGTAGGGTAGGTAAGGTTAGGTAAGGTAGGGTAGGTAGGTTAGGTTAGGTAGGTTAGGTAAGGTAGGGTAAGGTAGGGTAGGTAGGTTAGGTAGGTTAGGTAAGGTAGGGTAAGGTAGGGTAGGTAGGTTAGGTAAGGTTAGGTTAGGTTAGGTAGGTTAGGTAAGGTAGGGTAGGTAGGGTAGGTAAGGTTAGGTTAGGTAAAGTTAGGTAGGTAAGGTAAGGTTAGGTAAGTAGGTTAGGTTAGGTAGGTTAGGTAAGGTTAGGTTAGGTAAGGTTAGGTAAGGTAAGGTAAGGTAGGTTAGGTTAGGTAAGGTAATTATTGAACTCGGCCTCGGTCTTGGCTTCAGACTCGACTACAACACTGTTTGGCATCGACTTGGCCTGGCATCGACTTGGCTTGACATCGAGTTGTCCTGACATCGAGTCGGCCACATCGAGTTGGGTCGCATCGAGTCGGCCACATCGAATCGTACCCAACCCCCCAGAAGATGGTGGCCATAACCTTTCCTGCAGAGGGAGCCATTTTGAACTTTTTCTTGCGTGGGGAGTCTGCGTGATGCCACTCCATAGATTGGCGTTTTGTTTCAGGTTCACAGTGGTGTACCCAAGTCTCATCCCCAGTCACAATTCATGAAAGGAAGTCATCCCCTTCTGTCTCGTATCGAACCGACTCAGAAGCAATTTCTTTTCTTTGGACTTTGTAATCTTCAATCAATTCGCGAGGAACAAACCACGAACACACTTTTGAGTATCCCAGTTGCTGAATTATCGTATTCACACTTTCTTCACTAATTCCTAGCTCCAGTGATAGCTCCTTGTATGTGACGCGCTGATTTGATCGAATGAGGCTGTTAGCACGCTGCACAGTGTGAGATGTCACAGCCGATGCCGGGCGACCGTTGCGTGGCTCATCATCGAGGCTGTCTCTCCCTCTCTCCGATGATCTCACACGTTTAGACCAGCGTCCAACTGTGCTTCGATCAACAACTGCATCTCCATAAACGTTTTGTAGACGTTTGTGAATATTTCCAACTGTTTCCTTTTCTGCTGTCAAGAACTCGATAACAGCTCTCTGTTTACGCGCACATCACTGTCAGACGCCATTTTCAAAACTGCGTTAACCATCGGTTTTATACAAGGGCGTTTAAAAGCGATTTTATACAAGGAGGGGAGGTTCAAACTGGAAATATCAGGTTATGTGAAGCGCAGAAAGTTCAAACTTATGGCTCAAAAGACATTTCAGCCCCATGGCCTATTATTTAGCTAAGAATAAAGGGTTGGACAAAATATATTGAGTGCCCCTAGCATATACCAAATGGGAGAAAAGTCCTTAAGGATTTTATACATACAACTATTTAGTTAAAAACATTATACAGATAGGTGTTCAAATGATGAAACAAATCAAACAAAATGTCCATAAGAATTTTATTCCTACAAATATTTTGTTAAATTGTAATTTAATGTTCAAAGAGTTCTCCATCCTCTGATACATTTGTGGATTCTCTCTGTGAAACTCTTCATTGTTCTTCTGAACATATCGAGTGGGATCCTTTTCAGTTGTTCATCTTTTACTCATTAAACCGAAGACACATTCATCTGAAAATATGAACTTTCGAAGGAAATCTAGATCACTGTTGAACTTTTGTCTCACTGTTTCATCAAACTGCAGCCGTCGATCAGAATCATTGTCGTATATAAGCTGAGAGTAAATGATTTTGTAATCGTGGTACCCCTGTGATTTCAATATTTTTTCTACTGAAAATTTTGAAATACCCAATTCCTGTGCGACTTTTCTCGTTGAAGTTGTTGAATCGACTTGCAAAGTGTCGAGGACATTTTCTTTGTTGTTGTCTCCTGTCGCCGTTACTGGCCTTTCGCTTCTTGAACAATCTTTTGCCAGACTCCCTGTTTCCAAATGCTTGAGCTTCCAGTATCGAAGATTGGTTGCAATTTTTTTATGCAGGAAGGAGGGGGCCAAGGGCGAATGCCGCAAAAGCGCCCCCCTCCCCCGTGGAAGAAGAAGAGAGCCAAAATCAAGGTCCGGGGCTTTTGAGATTCCTAGACACTGCGTTTGAAAGATGGGAGGTCATAGACGGGAGGCAATATGGATTGAGGAAGATTGTTTTAGAGTTCACCGGTTAAGTAGATGAAAGATTAACCCTTGCATTAGAGAGTTGGAGAGAAAAGGGACAAGAAAGTGCAGAAAGTCTGGTGCTGCGTGCTCTCTCCTTAAAGGAGGAGGTATGCAGTTAAAGAGTTTAGAAAAGCAATGTCAGTTATAATAGTGATAGTAAAGAGAGTGAGGCAACATTACGGCAAAGAGAGAGACTGAAGACAATCAGTAATAGGCGGGGAAATGATGAGACGAAAAGCCTTTGATTATACTTGGTCAAGTAGAGTTGTGTGGGTTGAGCCACACAACATATGAGAAACATACTCCATACATGGGCGAACAAGACACCTGTACAGAGACAGCAAATGAGTGGGGGTGAAGAAAGAGCGGAGGCGGTAGAGCACACCTAACTTCTTAGAAGCTGTTTTCGAAAGAGAGTATATGTGATCTTTCCAGGAAAGATCATGAGAAAAAGAAACGCCAAGAATGTTAAGAAAAGAGGAAGGATTGAGTTGTGTATTGTTGAAAGTAAAGGGATAGTCGTGTGAAAGATTGTGACGAGTAGACAGATGGAGGAACCTAGTTTTTGAGGCATTGAAAGCCACAAGGTCTTCTCTAACCCAATCAGAGATAGCAGAAAAATCGGAGGTCAGGTGTCCCATAGCCCTCCCACGCGAAGCATGGAGTGACTACTGTGAGGGACGCTTTGTAAAGCGGGTGATGAAGTGAAGAGTGAAATCATCGGCATAGTAATGAATAGGACAGGAAGTGCGAATTAAAAGGTCATTAATGAATAAAAGGAAAAGAGTGGGTGACAGGACAGAGCCCTGAAGAACACCACTGTTGATAGCTTTAGGAGAAGAACAGTGGCCATCTACGTACAACCGCAGCTATAGATCGGCCAGAAAGGAAATTAGAGATGAAGACACAGAGAGAAGGATAGAAACCGAAGGAGGGCCGTTTCAAAATTAAAGATTTGTACCAGACTCTATCAAAAGCTTTCCATGTCTAGCGCACTGGTTTTCAACCGGTGGATAAATTACCCAACTGGGGTAATGACACATATTTTGTGTGGTAATGACACGCGATCCAGAAATTATAAAAAAATAATATTGTGATAATCCAGAAGTTATAAAAAAATAATATCTAATGATTGGGGTAATGGGGCTGGGTTAGAATTGGTTTTGGGTAACCATACAAAACAGGTTGAGAACCACTGGTCTAGCGCAATAGCAAAAGTTTCACCGAAATCCCGAAAGGAGGATCTACAGATCTACAGAAGCTAAGGCTGACAAAGACCATACGATCCACTCTAAGGTTAGCCCGAGAGAAAGAGGAGAGTACGGGTTAAAAGAAGAGAATAGGGAGTTAAAAGAAGAGAATAAGGGGTTAAGTAAGTAGCAAAATCTATCATTCGTTGGTTAACATTCATTCAGGAAAAGAGAGAGAAAGATTCACCATCATCATCCGCCGGCCACTGCCGACAAGTCGGAAAAATAGTCGAAGAGAATAGGAAAGGGGTGAAAGATGAAAAGAAGTAAAATAAGAACGCTTACAAACCATGCAAACACAGTCTTAATTCAAAGAAACACTCTCAAACCATGCAAACTACAGACATGAAAGTAAAGAGAGGATGAGAAAAGAAAAAAAAAGTATGAAGAGTATAACAAAAAGTGAGTTAGTTTAGGCTACAAGCCACATCTAAGTTTGTTAGTCTAAGTTTTTTTTTTTTAATTTTTTTTTTTTTTAATATATAAATTTAACGCTTGCATATCACACACTGGCATGTCACAAGCTGGCATCAATCCTCAACAGGCTCAAACCTCGACTATCACCCCTAGAGCTCCTTTTGCTAATTATTTATATTTTAAACGACATTAATATTTTTAAAATACCTATATAAACAGTTTTTAAACGTATTAACGATGGTAGAGTTCACGACGGACGCGGGAAGATTATTCCATTTATCAATTACTTTAAACGTATAAAAGTTTTTAGCGATGTTAGTAATGAAACACCTACCACGTAATTTAAATCTGTTATTACGAGCATTGCTATTATCGAAAATGAACAATTTGTCAGAATTTACGTTATCGATTTTATTAGCGATTTTGAAAACTTCAATAAGCTCCCCCTTAATCTCCTAGTCTAGTGAATGCAAGTCTAACTCTTTAATTCTATCTTCGTAAGACTCGTTGCGTAGTGACGGAATTAGTTTCGTGGCGCGTCGCTGAACCCTTTCCAACTTATCAATATCCTCACGCAAATACGGGCACTAAAACTGAACGGCATATTCTAAGTGAGGCCTAAGTAGGGACTTGTAAAGGGGTAATATAATATTCTTCGATTTAAATACGAAATTATGCGCTATGTAGCCTAACATCCTGTTAGCTTTTGCGGAAGACTCTAGGCATTGGTTTCTAACTTTTAAATCCTTAGATACGCATACGCCTAAATCTACTTCCTCGTCAACGCTCACTAACTCTCTATCATCCATCGTGTACGTGTAATTATTGTTACGAGAACCTATATGCAAAACTTTACATTTGTCTACGTTAAATTGCATCTGCCACTTAACCGTCCACTCCATAATCCTATTTACAGCGTTTTGGAGCCTATTTCTATCGTCCACGTTAACAACTTTACCGCATATTTTAGTATCGTTCGTGAATTTTGACACGTTACTGGTCAAGCCTATATCTATGGGCCTAACACTAAACCCTGAAGGACACCGCTACCTACATCCAGACACCCCGATTCCCTACCATTAATAACGACCCTCTGTTTCCCGGCACGAAGCCATTCCTCTAACCAGTTAGCTACCTGACCACGTATACCGTATGCTTTAACCTTCGCAATTAATCTTCTATGCGGAACTGTATCGAACGCTTTTTTAAAGTCTAAATAAATAACGTCAGCCGCTCTATGCCTATCGTATTCGCGCACGGATCTTTTAAACTATTTCCCCCCAAGCTTCAGAGAGCGGGGACATAGTTTAAAAGATCAATATTAGGGGGGGGAGATAATTTGACAGGTTTAAGTATCTTATTTACATAATAGAATTTTTAAGATATGTATATAAGAATAAGATACATATCTTGAAAATTCTATTATATTATATCATATTTCCAGTTTATAGAGAACCATTATTTACATAGGATAAAATTTGAATGCCCGGTTAGGTCACCTGTACGCCCTTGATGATTGGTTAGTTTCGTTAGTTTTAACGAAAATATCACGACCTAACCTAACCAATCGTTAGGTCAACTGTACGCCCTTGACGATTGGTTAGGTTAGGTCGTGATATTTTCGTTAGTTAGCCTTATAAAGCTAACTAAAGAAGGCTGGAGGCCTGATCTTCAGGTGATCAAAAATTTTTGTTAATGGGCTTACGATAACGTCTTTCAAATCTTTCAAATTCTAGGATAAAGAGCGTCAGGGCCTGCAGCCTTGCTAACTTTTAGCTCATCGATATAATGTGCAATCTCACCCTCGTAAACAGTTACTTCATTCAAAATAGTCTCGCTACTAAATGGAACGATATCGTCCACGTCAGGGACATTATTTACGTCTTCTTCGGTAAAAACTGTCGCAAAAAAGTTGTTAAAAATACCCGCCATCGCTTGAGCGTCGGAAGCCAAAGCGCCGTTAGCGTCCACTAAAGGGCCTATGTTATCTTTTATCGGCTTACGATTATTGACGTAGTTAAAAAACTTTTCGGATTATGTTTACTATCTGCAGTTACAAGTATCTCTAAATTACGCTTAGCATTCCAAACAGATCTTTTAACTTGACGTCTAAGCTCGATATATCTATTAAAGTTAGCTACCGTGCCATTGCGCTTATTAAGTCTATACGCTCTTTAGGCTCATTTATGAACTCACCTATTTACCTAGTCCACCACTTGGGCCTACCCTGATTTCTAGCGCGCTTGGGCCTACGCGGAATAAACTCCCTTTTTGATATTCAAAAAACTTCTTTAAACGCCTCCCAATGAAAATTTGCGTCATTACTCATAAATAAATTATCCCAGACCACTACTCTTATCCTGTCCGCAAAACTATCAAAATTAGCCCTACGAAAATCAGGGACTTCTATTACGTTACTATCCTTACTGTTTTCTTGTTCTTATATTCCACGTCCCAATCTTTACTCTTTTGTTGCCTCTCCTTTGACTGGCAACTCCGTTTACGCTGTTATTCCTATTTCTCTCTGTGGACATTTTCATGAGTTTAACAAGGGCATATTAGTGAAGGGGTTGCCCAATGCCTTCTTCACCGCAGGATAAATGAATTTAGTAACACTTGTTTTCACATAAGCTCGAAATTAGGATACAAAGTCTTCCAATTTCCAACTTTCTGCTTCGTAAGTTTTGTCTTCACATATAGTCAAACTTTATTAATTACTCCAACCACCCTTAAAAAAACAACTATTCACCTATCACTGTTTTCTATCAATAGCTTAAACCTAACAATTTGGTGATCACTACATCCCAAATTCTCATCTATTTCCAAACCTTCGACTATATTTTCGTCGTTCGTCATCACCACGTCTAAAATATGTGTCACCGCGCGTTGGTTCGGTAATCATCTGTCGTAAAAAATTATCTTCCATGAACTCAATCAGTCTCAAACCCTTATCATTACCAGTAAAAGTCTCGTAATTAACGTTAGGGCTGTTAAAGTCTCCGACAACTATTGTATACTATCCCGATTATTAATAAAGTTACCAAGAAGTGTGTAAAATCTAGTATCGGTATCGAGGGGTTGAACAGGGGGTCTATAAACAACAACGAAATTAAAGTTAATACTACGCGCCCTAACTTCAACGCATATCACATTAATTGCTGCCGGAAAATCTATCTTAACTTTGATAGCTCTAAGGGAATTACGAATGTACAACAAAACGCCACCACCAATCCTATGTAACCTATCATTAGTAAAAAGCTTCTCTCATTAGCTTTATAAGCTAACTAACGAAAATATGACGACCTAACCTAACCAATCGTCAAGGGCGTACAGTTGACCTAACGATTGGTTAGGTTAGGTAGTGATATTTTCGTTAGTTAGCCTTATAAGGCTAACTAGAGAAGGCTCGGGGCCCTGATCTTCAGGTGATTCAAAAATTTAAAACCCGCTATATCAAGTTCCCCAAGTCCCGAGTGACGGTATTTAACTACGTTTCGGTTATAGCAACTATATCGTAGTTCCTGGAATAAGTTATCACCTTAAATTCGTTCAATTTATTTCTAATACTGTACTACGCGTGTTGCAATAAAAGACGTTTAAATTATTTTTTACCAAGGATCGGCGTTTTAAACTATTTTTCACGGTAGGCCGGCGTTTCCCGGACCCACACCGTTTAAAGAGGGCTTCGACCTATACAGCTTTCGAACGTTCTCATCGCTTAATCTACTTAGCCTAGTATTCCCTATTTCATTGAAATGCACCCATTCTTTTATAAAAAGGCTAGGATCACTAAATTCTGACCACAGCTTTACGAAGGGTACATTTTCGTGAGCACAAATCTCTTCTAGCTTAGTGTTCAAAAATATTGTTTTTGATGTAATCCTAAGACCTAAACCGTGTCGTGGGGTAATTAGTAATACCTAAACTAAAGACCTATCTGGCCTTGCCTTCAAGGACCTAATTAACCCCCTGTATCTCTCCAAAAGGTCAGGTACTCTCGTATCGGGCCTATACGAGTCGTTGTCCCCTACCAACGAACTCCTTATCCATATGACGCACGAGTGTAGGACAAAAGCCCCCTAGGACAAAAGCCCCCTAGGACATTGGCCTCCGAACAGTCCTGCTTTAGGATCTTTTCCGTTTGGGGGCTAGCAGCGAATTTTAATGAAAATCGGTAGACTAATGTAGTTTTGGTCACTGATTTAAAAAATAGCTTTCTTTATTTGGAGAAATGAAAACCAAACATGTTAGAGCACTTTAAATAATTAATGTGTTTTTAACGAAAATATCATAACTTAACCTAACCAATCGTCAAGGGCGTACAGTTGACCTAACCGGGCATTCAATTGACCTAATCTGGCATTCAATTGACCTAACCGGGCATTCAATTGACCTAACTGGGCATTAATTCTTGATTTTTTCTGCTACTTTTACAGATCTACCAGGATTCTTTAAAAGACGTATTCTTCGTAAAGTTGCACTTTTTACCGTTTGACCGACACTTTTCACAACGAAAGAACGGCATTTTTATCAAAGGAACACACTTTCCCACACTTAGAGCACTTTTTCATAAACAGTAGCAATTTGTGACTCTGGCTAAGTTTAATACAATCCTCTGTAACTAGTTTAAGCTAGTTAAAACACATATTAATTATTTAAAGTGCTCTAACATGTTTGTTTTTCATTTTTCCAAAAAAAAAGTTATTTTGAAATCAGTGACCAAAACACACATTTGTATACCAATTTTCATTAAAATTCGCTGCTAGCCCCCAAACGGAAAGGACCCATACTTAGTTATGAATATGCAATAATATATATATATATATATATATATATATATATATATATATATATAACTGACAGACGTGTAGATTCAAACTAACAGCCCATAATCTTAACACCACGGGGGCTGAAGTGGAACTGATGCTTCAGATTAGATGTGACACCTGATTTGCCCTACCCAGCAATTTATCCAGGGGGCTTTTCCTAGGGAGCTTTTGTCCTAGGGGGCTTTTGTCCGGACCCGATGACGCACTAAGGAGTCGCCAATTAAAATAGTTTCCCCCTCGTTTACATCCCTATCCAACTGGGCGAAGGGTTCGAAACCTCGATAGGGGGGTGGATTCCTATCACCTAACGTACGTGCCCTAGCTCCACCTTAACTACTCTAAATCCCTCCCCGTCTACTAATCTCGGGTGTGACCAAGAGTCAGAGAGATATGCAAGAAGATCGCAAGTAGAATGTCCCTTGTGGAATCCATACTGACGATGTGAAAGAAGATTGTGAGAAGAGAGGTGATTAAGAATCTTCCTATTAATGATAAATTCAAAAACTTTAGAAAGACAAGAAATCAAAGCAATTGGACGATAGTTGGAGGGTTGAGAGCAGTCACCCTTCTTTGGGACATGCTGAATGAAAACGAACTTCCAGCAGGAAGGAAAAGTACTAAATGAGAGACAAAGACGAAAGAGTTTTTCTAGGTAGGGTGTCAGCACAGAAGCATAGTTCTTAAGAACAACAGGAAGAACACCATCAGGACTGTACGCCTTCCTAGAGTTGAGCCCAGATAGGGCAGAAAAACATCTTTGGAAGATGTTCTAATTTCAGGCATAGTAAGGTCAGAGAGAGGAGGAGCTGGAGGAATAGCACCGGAATTGTCCAGAGTTGAGTTGTGAGCGAAAGTTTGAGCGAAGAGTTCAGCTTTATCAGGAGAAAAGACGGCTACTGAGCGGTCGGAATGGAAAAGAGGAGGGAAAGAAGAGGAAGTAAATTGTTGAAGAGGTTCTTAGGTAAATGCCAGAAAGCGCGAGAACAATTAGAATCGGATGTTTTCACATTTTTGTCTGATAAAGGAATTTTTGGCGAGTCGAAGAGCAGATTTTGCACGATTCCGTGCAGAAATATAAGCTGAGTAACAGTCAGGAGTTGAATGGCAACGGTACCTTCTCCAAGACTCTGTTGCGGATAGCACTAGAACAAGTAGTTAAACCAAGGTTTTTTTGCATTAGTAGTAGGAATAGAATATGGAATATACGCCTCCATGCCCAAGAGAATCACCTCCGTGATGTGCTCAGCACACTCGGAAGGGCCCTGGACACGGAAGCAGTTATCATTCCATGAGAAATCACAGAAGTACTGCCTAAGGGCCTCCCAATCATCGGCCCTAACGTGGCGCCACCGCTTGGGAGGATCCAAAGGCAAAATTGGAGCAATAGGATAGGAAACAGATATAAGATTGTGGTCGTAGGAGCCCAACGGAGAAAAGTGTTTCACACAGAAAGAAGAATGAGAGGAAATAAATAAATCCAGAATGTGGATGTAGGCTTCACCATTAACGTGTCAAAATTCACGGACGATACTAAAATAGGCGGTAACGTGGACGATAGGAATAGGCTCCAAAACGATGTAAATAGGATTATGTAGTGGACGGATAAGTGACATGCAATTTAACGTAGACAAATGTAAAGTTTTGCATATAGGTTCTCGTAACAATAATTACACGTACACGATGCGTGATAGACAGTTAGCGATCGTTGACGATGAAATAGATTTAGGCGTACGCGTATCTAAGGATTTAAAAGTTAGAAACCAATGCCAGTAGTGTGGGCGCAAAATGCTTGAGTGCAATGCAATTTCAAATGTTGCATAATGTTGCAAGAGTGCCACTCACTCCCCTTTGTTGCAAAGCACCCCACCCCCTTTCGTTGAAAACCCCCACCCCCTTTGTTGCAAGGGGGAAACCTCTTTGGGGGAGAAGTTGGGACGGTCTCACCCCCAAAAGGGGCATACCTAACCTAAGGAAGAGGGGGGAACCTCTTTGGGGGGAGAAGGTGGGACGGCCTCACCCCTCAAAGGGGCATACCTAACCTAAGAGAGAGAGAGAAAGAGGAGAGGACATAGAGGAAGGGTCTTCGCTTGGCGAGAGCCAAGCGCATATGAGGTCTTCAGCCACCCCGCCGCTCTCTTATAGGACCCCTAATCAGCCAGTTGGCTGAGTTTCCAGATTCGTTATTTATTTATTTAAACCATATATTAAGCAGCCAGTTGGCTTAGAAGGCTGAGTTGCCAGATAGCAATAATTATTTATTTAAAGCATATATTAATCAGCCAGAGCCAGCGGGCGCCACAGCCGGTTGGCTTAGAAGGCTGAGTTGCCAGTTTGCGCTATTTATTTAATTAATCCTTATATTCTTCAGTCAGTTGGCTTAGAAAGTTGAGTTGCCATATTGCGCCATGTATTTAATTAATCATATATTAATCAGCCAGTTGGCTTAGAAGGCTGAGTTACCAGATTCGTTATTTATTTAAACTATATATTAATCAGCCAGTTGGCTTAGAAAGTTGAGTTGTCAGATTGCGCTATTTATTTATTTAAAATATATATTCCTCCGTCAGTTGGCTTAGAAGACCGATTTGACAAATAGCAATTAATTAATTATTCTGAAACCCGCTTTAGAAACCAAACAAATGATATAATTGTGTACAAACAAAAAGGAATAAATAAAACGCCAATACATCATTCTGTTTATTTAGCTGAATTAATGGATATGCAATGGGGCATATATATGATCAAATAATAGCATCATGAATGGAAAATATATTGAAAATATACAAAATGGTGCATTATCAAAATATTAGTACAGGAAAAATATAGTTATATTAATTATATTGAAAATATACGAAACGTATAATCATATTAGTACAGGAAATATTAGTACAGGAAAAATATACACAGTTATATTAAATAGATTGAAAATATACGAAACGTATAAGCATAATAGTACAGGAAAAATATATACAGTTATATTAAATATATTGAAAATATACGAAACGTATAATCATATTAGTACAGGAAAAATATATATTGCCTTTACGTTCTACAGTGCAAAACGCTAAACTCGCATGTGATAGAGTCTACATCCACATCGCCATTACTTTGTACGATGTGGTAAAACCGTCCAAGCATCGTTCAATACTATTTTGTGCCCACTTTACACTCGGTGGGAAAGTTATCTTTAAGCACGGCTAGAACTCTTCTTCACTCGGCATAACGGCATTGGAAATAATCTTCCAAATCGTAACGACACCTATCCACTATACAGGGTGTTTGAAAACTTTCTGTACAAATTGTAATGGGGGATAGGCAACACCAAGACAAACCCTTTTCGGCTATATTGGTGGAGCTGGTACATAAATGAATGAAAACAAGTGTACACGGCATGTTTATTTAAAGGTGCTGAAAGTTGCGACCGGTAGCATCAATGCATGCCCGACAGCGTCGAAGCATTGACCGACGTACACGTCGAAAGATTCCCGGCATTTCGGGAACAGTTCCAGCGGCGACAGCGATTCTTGCTACGAGGTCTTCTTCTGAGTAAATGGGAGTCTCGTACACGAGGTTCTTCATGTGTCCCCACAGGAAGAAATCGAGGCATGTTAAATCGGGCGATCTCGGTGGCCAGGCTACGGGCCCACCCCGGCCTATCCATCGGTCCCCAAAAGTGGCGTTCAGATAATCCCGCACATCGTTGCTGGAGTGTGCTGGGGCCCGTCGTGTTGAAACCACATTCGTCTACGAATAGCCACGGGAACATCTTCCAGCAGTTCCGGCAACGTTTCTTCAAGAAATATCCGATAAACCCGCCCGTCGAGTCGGGCAGGCAGCAGGTACGGCCCAATCAACTTGCCATGGACGATACCCGCCCAAACATTGACGGCGAACCGTTCTTGATGAGCATGCACCCGTGTAGCATGTGGATTTGCGTGCGCCCACACGTGAGAATTGTGCATGTTAAACACACCCTCACGTGTGAAACAGGCCTCATCTGAGAACAGCACATAAGCCGGAAAATTAGGCTGCACCGCTGTCTGCTGCAGAAACCAGCGTGCGAATTCCACACGAAGAGGGTAATCCCGAGGTTGTAATGCCTGGACTCTCTGACGATGAAACGGATGTAACTGCTGCTCGTGCAACACTCTCCAGACCAGGTCGTGGTTCACACCGAGGATACGTGCAACACCTCGCGTGCTTGCGCTTGGATTGTCCTCAAATCGCCGTAGGATTTCGTCTTCCATGTCAGGAGTGCGCACGTTTCTCTCCCGACCAGTGTCATGCATGTTTGCATGGAATGTTCCAGTTTCTCGCAGTCGCCGATGCAAATGCGCAAACGTTTGATGGTTTGGCACACGTCTGTTTGGGAAGCGCTGTCGGTACAACCTCACAGCAGCTCTTCCGTTTCCATTGGCAGCCCCATACACCATATGCATGTCAGCCATCTCAGCAGTCGTGAAGCGCTCCATGTTACGCGTACTACGTCCGATTTAAGAATGCCCGCGGCAAGCGCGAGTCTAGCCCACTTCACCTTTTAGCCAATTGCAACGGCGCCCTCTCACGCCGAATGGTGACGTCAGCGGACATACACCACCTATAGACGAAAAGGGTTTGTCTTGGTGTTGCCTATCCCCCATTACAATTTGTACAGAAAGTTTTCAAACACCCTGTATAGAGGTACAACTCTTCAGGATGAACAGTGTAGGCGAGCTCAGCTCTGTACCTCTCAAGTGCTTTGTACCAAAGCTCAGAATATTTCGAAGAATCTAAACCTTTTAAATATGCATCCAGATCTAGACCGTTCTCCCCCTGTTCATTCCTACATTCAACAAATCCGTCGAGCAGGGCAGTGTATGCGTGTTCAAGAACCTTGTCAAAATAAATCATGTCTGTAACACGAACGTTTAATATAGGCTTCAGCTTACGGAATCCGACGATTTCAAACATTCTGTCGAGGATGAAACGGCTTCGTGTAGGGACAAGAACGTCATTATCAGCTGTGTTCTTCCACATCAGTCGTATATCAATGCATGGTTGTTCGTTATTTACACACAATGTAAAACAATGGTATATGAGGAGGCGTCGCTAATCATCTCTCTTATTGTACCTACGCCGACAGGTATTCTATAACGGTCCTCTGCCCACCTCTCAACTATCACGAAGATTCTATTCATCTCCTCAATACATAATAAATTACGTTACGTTTGCTTGCATGCCTGCAGGTCGTTTCAAGCACATAGTTAATGGTGCCGGTTTCACGCCTGAACACGCGCAATGACTTCGTCACGGAGACGTCGTACGAGGCGTTGAGAATGCTTCTCAAAGGGAGTTCCATCGTAATCGCACGTCCACTCGGTTCAAGCTCTGAGATGACTATGGCACGTCCACTCGGTGCAAGCTCTGAGATGACTATGAGCCACAGGAGACAAGATCAGCTCGACGGGTGGAATGAATCACGCTGATGAAACGCGTATGGGTTTGTTCGAACTCGTATGCTCGGCGTGAGCCACAGGAGAGAGGATCGGCTCGACGGGGCGGGGTGAGTCACACTGATGAAACGTGAAAGGGTTTGTTCGAACTCGTATGATCCGTGAGGTACACGGGTGGGCGGCACAGGATCGCGTCACACTGCTAAAGCGTGTACAGACTTGCTCGAACACTCTTGGACAAACACATTTTATAACGTTTTTAAATATTTTATCACTCACCATTTCCACAAACTAAACATCTTCACAAACCGGTGCGCTATTAGAGAGAAACATATGTTCATATTTATCTTTTTTGTTTAACAGGTGATACTAATCTCTAAAATCTGTTAAAAACTCACACAATAGCCACAACCTCACTACAAACCTCATCATATATATTAATGTAGTGGTAAAAATACTTAAGATTGTCCCTGATGACAAGATTTACATTTTCAGCCGTAGGGTACAAGTAGTCAGTATGGTGTAACATGATATAATACTGCTTATCACACCACTCATCCACAAGACTCACTACCCATAACTGTTATTTATCTTCTGAGCGTGTTACTCCTTCTACTACGCGGTATATGCGAGCCTTTATAAAGCTTAGTTTTATAACATACTTCAGTACATCGTCTGTACTGCGAAATCCTACAACCCCCTCGCCAGAATATCCGTAGAGTATTTGAATATCTTGATCCTTCGCACGGTTCAATGCAGCCTTAAAAGAGGCAAAGGAGGCGGGAATAGGGAGTTTTTCAGCATCCACTACATCTATGCACTTAGCAGAATACCACTTCATAAATGTTGAACACGCGATATTAAAGGTAGCCATTACTATTTTTCTTCTATGCGAGAGAATACACGTCTGAGCTCAAGGGTATACAGAGGTCAACTGAGTACGCAGGGATAGATGCCTGCTCAGGTTGCGGCATGATTCACGTCGCCGGTCTTACAGTGGGCGGAGCTTAGCTTTTTACTGTACACACGCACGCACGCACAGTGAAACGCTAGTTGAAACACGATTTATTTAATAAGCGAAATATTCAGGGTATATATATATTTACAAATACGTGTAATAATTAAGTTAACAATAGACATATCAAAGATTATGGTATCCAAAGGGCACGGTGTCATAGGTACCAGGCACCGGTGGCGTTTCCTGTAGGTGTTACGGCACACCTTTGTACCCCTAAGTTCCTTCACGCCCCCCAGCTTCTGCGCCCGAAAATTGTGGATGCTTACAGTCAGTTGGGGCGGACGGTCACCCTCATCATTTTCCAAGCACACTAACTCCTTCAGCGAATCAAAGTTAACGACCCGCCGATTCGCTTGGTTAAGCGTGATCCCTTAGCCTTCACGATATACTTCGTATCATCCCCAATCCTCAGCCGTACCCCATAGGTTTTTTTGACCTGTTGACAGAAACGATGATGGGGTGCTGTACATTGTCGTCATACACGGTTCTGTGGAAGAAGAAAGCAAAATATAAGGAGCAGCACTCGTTATTTGTAATATTTTGTAAATGACCCACTTAGGGGTGTGACGTGTTAGAAATGGAATCTGTAGAAAAATTCAGGTTCACGAGCACATCCAATGTATTATATCTGGACCTACAGGATGTGGTAAACGGTGTTTATGCTTAAAATCATTAAAAAAAAGGGGGAGATGTTCTCAAAATTTGTGCATAAAGTTATATGGTACTATTCGACGTATCAATCAGTGTTCAACGAATACCAAGATGATGTTTTGTTCCACAAGGGGGTGTATGACATTAATTTGTTAAAGGAAAATGAACATACAGTCATCGTAATTGACGACCTCATGTTGGAGATGGATAAAACGTTTGCCGAGACATTTACAGTATTCTCCCACCACCTTAACATAAGCGTGTTCTTCATCAATCAGAATCTATTTTTCAAAAATATATATATATATGCGCGATTTGTCGCGAAATACGCAATATCTAGTCTTATTCGTGCAACGTAGAGATGTGTCACAAATTGGGGTATTAGCCAGTCAAATGTTCCCGAATCAGCGTAAGGAGTTTCTAGAGGTTTATAAAGAGGTCACAAACCAACGTTATGGATATTTGCTTGTGACCTTCACCCGCGAAACACGTTTAGGTGCTTCTAAGAACGAATATATTTCCAACGAACCTGAAACGGTGTATATTCCAGAATGACGAATAGGCTAAAGAAATACCGCGAATTAATAAAAATCTATCAACGACTGCCTCGGCACTGCAGCAGATGTTTGTTAAAAATATCGACTCTGACTTTTTAAAATGCATCTGTGAAATCTGTCTTAATGTTATAAAATGTAATGTACCAATGAAACCCTCTCAGAAGACTCGCTTACGTCGTTACAAGAACATAATACGGACGCTCGCCATAAAAGTCAGACTGTGGGTAAGAAAAAGCGCGTTATTGTACAAAGAGGAGGATCGTTCCTCCCCATCTTATTTTCAGTTTTGGGACCTTTACTGACTAGATTAATATAATGAAGAAGGTGGTTGTGATCCGCACGAGGTGTGCTTCATTACAAAGTCAAAGACTCCATACGCGGTTCTAGACCCCTAAAAGTAGGCTTAAAAGAATGGAAAGTGAGTTGCTACCCTATTAAACTGAAAAGGCACCTGATGAAAAAGGATCTTGTACCAAGAGGCTTTGCAGAAATTTCTTCATGAGTACGAAGATTATAAGCATCCTACAGAGCTCCCCGTGAGGCACAGCTCGAGTAGCGCTGAGCATAGCGACACAGGCCTGACAACCAAAGAGTAGCGGAACACACACATCGAACATGTGCTAAAAAACAGCTCCCCCATACATTGAGGAATAAAGGGTTAAGTCTTTATAATATATGAGTGAGGACCCCATCATACAGTGGACCGATACAGGCGAGGTCATTGTTGAAGGAACAAGGGTACAAGAGGTCCGAATATCGTTGATATTGTTCATGATCTGGTGAGAAAGTGGGATAGGCCCTCACCAAACAGATGGAGGCATATTAAGCAAGACACAACAAATAAATGTCCCCAAAACATGATAGGTAATCTGAATAGGTTAAAAGACTTGGAACATGCATCGCACGTGTCACAACTGAGTACACCTTCGCCCCAGCAGCTGCAGTGTCTCTGAAGAGGAAAAGAAGAGAGCAGGACGGCCAACCTTATCCACGTGCTCTAAAATACGCAATGGCTAACGTATTAAGTAAGCACTATTATGACATTTCTACCCCGCATCCTATGGTGGCGTTAATAGATTGTACAGAGGTGTTTATGGTGTAAGGGAAAAAGATGTTGAGAGATTTTTGCGGGCCAGGATGCTTATACACTTCATAAACCGGTGAGAAAAAGGTTTAAAACAGCCAAGACAACAGCCGCCTCGATTGACTCTATTTGGCAGGCAGATTTAACAGACATGCAAAGATATTCATGTATAACGATGGCTACCGTTACATCCTATTCATAATAGATGTATTCTCTAGATACCTGTGGTTAATTCCCCTGAAAAATAAATCGCCTGAAACAGTTGTTAAAGCGGCCAAAACGCTGATGTTGAAAGAAAACAGGATTCCTGGCTATTTTTGTACGGATATGGGAAAAGAATTTATAGGACGCGCTTTTCAGAACATGCTGTCAGAGTTTAATATCAGCTATTACACTCCAATTCTATACATAGGGCTTCTTTAGCTGAAAGAGTTCAACGTACCATAAAGGAACGCATGCACCGCTATTTTACACATAAAAACACATCCAGATATATAAACGTTCTCGTTCATTGGCTTCATCCTACAACGCTCACACCATTGTACGATCGTACAACGCCTGACGATGTTTTAGAAAGAGGCAAGCGCCCGAGAAGAGATGGAGTGCTGTACCACCACCACCCTCTGTGCGTTTCAAAATCAATGACTATGTAAGACTGTCACGTTCGGAGAATAAATTCGCGAAGGGTTCTGAGCAAGGATGGACACGCGAGATTTTTAAAGTTAGAGCTATGATGCCTAAAGGCGATATAATAAGTATTACGTTGAAGATTTGAATGGAGAAGAGATCTCGGGAGGCTTTTACGCGAGGAGTTGCAGAAAGTGGTATTTAATTTAGGAAAAAATGTGTTTAAAATTGAAAATTTTAGAAGCAAAGGTCAGGAAAGAGAAAAATGTACCTGGTGAATGGCTAGGTACCCAGAAAGCTTCAATACCTATATAAAAGCTGCTGCAGTAATGAACTTAATTAGTATGCAGCATGACTCCTAACCATTTCTACATCACACTCCGTCCTCCTCGTCCCTGTCTGTACACCCTAACAACACACTAGCCAACTTTGTAACAGAACTCCATGGGCCCATTGAATTGGATCGTGATTGTATGAGGTGGGGATATGTGAAATTCAGCTGGACACCTCTTTTTAAATATTGATTATAAAGATGCCGTTTTTACGATTCTTAGAACTGTGGTGAGTGTGCAAAAGCCGGGTTAACTCGGGATGAAACTATACGTATCCCGGACTAAGGTTGCAGTTTCAGTACAACAGTGACACTAGGACCGGGTCGTTATGGTTCGGTTGAGGATGTTGTGAGAGACTTAAACAGTAAAAAACTCATCTTACGAATGATTTAATATACGAAATCGTAAACAAAGGAACCCTGCACATACTCTAATCCTAAAATCAAAGGTTAACAGAAATCTTAAAACGGAAGAGTGTTCAAAATTATAACCGAGGGGCGTTATCGAGCAGCCTTCCAAAGAGATACCTTTCACGAGGTACGGATGACTTGTCCACTTAATGTATCAACTGAAGATGGAGAAATTGGATGAAAGCTCTCAGCCCCAGACATTGCTATATTTACAGCAATATAGCGGAACACCAGTTTGTTGGGGATACCAAGCACGCCTGCTACGCGTAGCCACATCCCCAACCATAGAGGAAGGAGCTTGAGTATTACATATGACATGCCCCATTATGTGAATGTCGCAACTAATCTAATAACAATATCTCAATACAGGGTATCCCATAAGTCCGGCATCATAGGAAAAATAATAAAAAAGGCAAAACAAAAGCTTTTATTTACAGAACGTGCTCAATATGTCCACCATTGTTTTCAATACACAAATTCAGACGTGATACCCAGTCAGCAAGCATACAGTGAATGATATCAGGAGTAATGGTGTTACATGCCCAATAATGCGCTGTCGCAAATGTTCAACACTCCTAATTTTCTCTGCGTATACCAGCGCTTTCAAGTGGCCCCAGAGATAAAATCTAGTGGCGTGAGATCCGGGCTTCTAGCCTGGCCATTCCACAGGCCCTCGACGTCCTATCCAATGACCAGGGAATTGTTGGTACAGGTATTCCCTTACTTGGGTGCTGTAATGTGCAGGAGCGCCGTCTTGCTTGAACCATGTTGGGAAATTTCCTTCTTCGTTCAAGACACTGGGAAATGCTTCTTCCTTGAGCATACGTAGGTAGGTGCCTCCAGTGACATGTTCATCGAAAAAGAGGGGGCCTATGATGCGATCCTTCCAAATGCTACATCATACCATCACCCGAGATGCACCTTGTTCCTTTGAAGAGGTATACCAGTGAGGGTTGTTTTGAGACCAGTAGCGGGTGTTCTGTCGATTTACCTCACCATTTCTATAAAAAACAGCCTCGTCACTGAACAGAATGGTGGACGGGAAATTGGCATCCCGAGCATAAGAAAAATATGAATTATGGTTTGTAGAAATAGAAAAATATGAATTTCTCCTATGATGCCGGACTTATGGGACACCCTGTGTATATATATAAGAACGATTAAGGGTAAAAATTTCCCATTCGGTGACGGGAGCTTAACAGTGAAGCTGCACTTTCGACGCACTGAGTCATAATGGAGAGAAAGCCTTTCACCGTCTATCGAGGGGTGAGATGCCAGCGTGGTAGTGGACTTGGGTCCATTTTTCATCCATACTACGAACCGCTGTCCCACTGTTGAAGAGGGGGGCCAGGTACCTAGGGAGGAAGGCGTTACAAACAGGTTTTAACGCGGCAAAAGATATATTGGCTGGCACTAAGCCTAAAGAAGCTAAAAAAAACATTTAAAACGTACACGGGATGAAATAATCAAATATGCGAAGAGAAAAATGCGTGGTGTCGGAAAGAAGAGGTCTGTCAGGAATAAGGGGTTACCATCACGTGGCGGAAAGAAGAGCTCTGCTAGGAAGAAGGGGTTACCATCACGTAGCGTTAAACGTAAAAGGAAATAAAAAAAGAAGTGCTCTAAAGTCTAAGCGTATGAAACATATGGCTGATCATTTTTTTAACTGATATAAGCTGAGGACGCTACTCTCACGAATCATAGATTGACATACTCGCCGAGGGAGGTGGCACTATTTCTGACTCGTCATGGCACGTTTCATCCATCCGTGTAGTTCACAATGCTGTAAATCGGAACTGTCCCTCTTTGATATGCTCTCTACCCAGGTCTCTATTGAACATAGTGACTTTATTACAATTAACCCGTTAAACACAATTAGTTCCCCGAGTGCTCCTATAGAATTCGTGATACCCAGCTCAGGTCCTTACTTTTTTGACCCGAGTTGCATGCACATGTATGCTAAACTACGGATAGCCCATTCTGACGGAATGGACTGCGATGATAGTTACGCTGCCTACCCTGAAACCAACTTTCTGCACTCCATATTCAGTCAGCGTGACGTATATTTAAATCAGACTAACATCTCGGCAGGCACGGGGTACTATCACCTACGAGCCTATCTGGAAAATGTCCTCAACTTTTCAAAAGAAGCGAAGGAAAACCTTTTTAACCGCCGAGGGGTATTACCACACTAAAGACGAGAGTAGTATCAAGGATAAATTTAAAAATTCTAAAAAAAGATAACGAATGTTTTGGACGCCTGCATACAGACTTTACATTCCACGAGAAGTTGCT
This sequence comes from Bathynomus jamesi, assembly GCA_023014485.1. NCBI lineage: Eukaryota > Metazoa > Arthropoda > Malacostraca > Isopoda > Cirolanidae > Bathynomus > Bathynomus jamesi. The sequence goes on along the minus strand of JAJOZX010004411.1, from coordinate 82,565 downwards.
TAGGAACCGGGTGGATATTTAATTGAAGCTTACCCGCACGAACCCTGAGATCTGCATAAATCTGGGGGCTGACCAATAAGAAGGCGCGAAACCCGTTGTGATACACATCATGGAAACGTATTTGCGTATACGCCGAGTGAAATTAAGTTCCCCGAAGCAAATAGAAATTGAGAAAGACTTGATACACTCCACAGTAAAATATTCAATTAACAGGGTACAGATCAAACTGTACACGATCCCCGCAGGGCTGGCTGGCATCTAAACAGCTAGAAAACGTTGCTCTTGGAGTCCTACCTAAAAGGATATTAATTGGAATGCAAGACCACGCCTCGACGAATGGAAAATATAAAAAGAGTGCCTTAAAATTCGAGAATTTCGGTCTTAAAAATATTACTCTATACGTAAATGGCATCGCTCTGGGTGGGGTAATGAATATGGATTACTCAACAGATGCTGTGTTCCAGCTCTGCGCGAGAGCTTATAGTAGTCTGGCTCATAATACAGGTGCATGTGATGAACTAGGTTTTGGCATAGCGCTGAAAGAATTTGTGGAAGAATTTAACATTTACTCATTTGACATTACGACAGACTTAACTGCTGGGGTAAATACGCACTTAAGTGCACAACAGAGCGGAAACATCTCAGTGAGGTTGGAGTTTGCCAAACCTATAGACGCGCCTATAAGTGCACTCATGTATCTAGAATCACAGGCACTAATAGAGGTTGATCGTTTCAGGAGCGTCACCACAGATTTTTAAAATGGATGCGAATACAATTCAGAGAATGATGAAAAGTGACCGCTTCACGCGTTCCAAATTTATCGGTGTTTTTGCGAAGAATGAAATATTGAAGCTGGCTAGTACGAGAAACTGGTACGGGGTTATCGTTAACACCGACATTGTGGACGGCGAGGGTATTCATTGGTTTGCAATCTATTTTAAAACTGAGGAAAGAATGTACTATTTTGACTCACTCTGATTTCCACCGTGGAATGACTCGGCAATTATGAAGTTTATAGCGCAGCTAGGCGTGCCAGAGATTATTTGGAATCCATATCGTTTCCAAGGATATTATACTTAAACATGCGGGTTGTGTTGCATTTTGTTTCTCATGCATATGTCACGTGGGAAGAGTTTTATGAATTTTTAAAAATTATTCGATTTATGCGACACAAATATGAATGATAAAAGTGTATGCAGACAGATAAAAAAGTTCCCATATGTTAGCACCCCCTGTAATGTGTAAGATGTATATCTATATTGTGTAAAGCTGTATATACATTTGTAACTGTAGCCATTAAGATTTATGTGACGGGCACTGACCCTTTTTGTACATGTTTTCTGCTATTTAATAAATGAAAATATATTGGGTTTTGTTCTTATCCTCAAAAATACTTACATTAGCTCCTCTACAAACTGGCACTCGCTTGACCGGATGTGAGTCAGTACCACGACTTCTGTATCCAGATCGCTGAGTTGGCTAGGCGGGGAGGCTACCACTTCATTTATCACCCTTTCGCCAAAAGTGGGTATAATACGATCTAGCTCCGTTTCGGTCCTGTAATTAAAATAAATGTCACGAAATTGGATGCGGATAATTCGTTTTGTGAGCACCATATATATATATTATATATATATATATATATATATGGGAAACAGACAATAATTAAACATTTTTTAAAACGCTTTTATTGCAATTTGGTAACTTAAAATCCTGCTGCGGTGCTGCATTATCGTAAAAAATAATCTTAAAGTTCCACCATATATATATATATATATATATATATATATATATATATATATATATATATATATATTGTTGCAAAGCGATGTTGCAAATGTTGCAATGCAATGTTGCAAGATGATGCAACAATATATACAAATGATTTAATCGCGATGGAATAATTTTTACATTGTAGAAAAATTCAGAACAAAAGGAATTTACATTGCCAATTATAAATGAGAAACAACACAAACTAATTTTCAATGCTAATAAATAAATGAGATTTGTTTGCGCTGAGAGACTGCTTGAGGCGCAATGTGGCGGCGCTGGTGGTAGGATCCGCGAATGTAAACATCACCGAACCACGGTTAATTCCATGTTCCGATCACGGAGAAGTGCAGGATGGTTACAAATAGTAGGTCATGTTAACTCAATTGACGACCGGTTAGGTTATATTAGTTATGCTAGGTTAGGTTACGTTGGAGTATATATTTTAGGTTAAGTTAGTTTAGTACGCTAGGTTAGGTGCCCCAAAGTTTGATGCATGCGTAGGCTGCGTTAGATTATATTACGCCCGGTTAGGCTATGCTAGGATAGGTTAGATTAGGCTAAGTTAGGCTAGGTTAGGTTATATTATGTCCCTGTTAGTCTAGGCTAGGTTATATTACGCCCGGTTAGGCTATGCTACTATAGGTTAGGCTAAGTTAGGCTAGGTTAGGATAGGTTAGGTTATATTATGTCCCTGTTAGGCTAAGTTAGGATAGGCTATGTTATATTATGTCCCTGTTAGTCTACGCTAGGTTAGGTTATATTACGCCCAGTTAGGTTCAGTTGTGTTAGGTCAGGTTAGGTTATATTATAAACGAGGTTAGGTTAGGTTATATTATTATAAACGAGAATGAGTCCTGGGACTAATTTTTTCGTTGTAGAAAAATTCAGAATAAAGGTGGGAAGTTGTCTTTAAATTATCGAGAAATGTACAAATAAAAATACATCATATATATATATATATATATATATATATATATGAATAAAACCACGAAGGAAAGGAAACACAGAATGGTGCTCAAGCGCTTTCGTCTAATGACACCCTCAGGAACACTGAAGTACATAGAGTTACAGCCTATATATAGGTTACAGAAAAAAAAAATATATATATATATACAATAAACGGAGAAATAAAATTAAAAATTAAAGGATTGTGGGAGGAGCATAAAAAATTGTAAGGAAAAACTATCGATTTTTAGCACAAGATCAAATGAATTGTTTCCAACCAATGGTAAAAAAAAAAAAACGATTTTTAGCACAAGATCAGATGAATTGGTTCCAACCAATGTTATATAAAAAAAAAAAATACAAATTTATACTGGAAATCTGCCCGGGTTTTACCACTCTGCCCTTCTTGTATATAAAAATAAATTGAAAAATAAAAGTTATTAAAGTAGCATACAAGTTTACCAAAGATTTAACGTTCTACCCTTCTTATCTAAATCTGTTCTGAAGGAATTCAAAACAACAGGATCGAGTTCAAAAAGACCTTTGCTTATGTTGAAGTTATTTGTAAGTTGGATAATGGCAGACTCAAGAATATTTCTATTATTCACTCGGGACATGACACCCCCACTAAGAAGGCCATTTTTTCTTCAATGTTTCTCCGCGCCCTTAGGATCGCCAGTCCGGAATAGATCGATGCCGAATTAGAAAAAATCAACGGTATTGGAAGTGATCTGTGTTATCCATCTGCGTTTATGGAATCTTGTCTCAACAAGGCAAAACGAACTTTCTATCGTGGCAATAATAACACTCGTACTTTGTCAAAAAACATTTTAGTACTTCCATTTTTCCCGGGCCTTTTAGGCATTGCTAATGTACTTAAACTTTTGGATATTAATGTAGTATTTTCATATAACAATATTGTGAAAAATATCATAGTAAAAAATAGCCCTACCAATAATTCAGGCATTATCTATAAAATTAGTTGTAAACAATGTGATTCCTTTTACATAGGTCAGACGGGAAAGGATTTGCACACACGTATAAAATAGCATCAATATTCCGTTAGAACAGGACAGTCGTCCAGTGCCCTTTTTGTCCATTTGTCAGAGTTATCCCACTGTATTGATTGGAATAATGCTTCAGTTTTATTTCACTCTAGCAACATTGTTAAAAGAAATATTCTTGAGTCTGCCATTATCCAACTTACAAATAACTTCAACATAAGCAAAGGTCTTTTTCAACTCGATCCTGTTGTTTTGAATTCCTTCAGAACAGATTTAGATAAGAAGGGTAGAACGCTAAATCTTTGGTAAACTTGTATGCTACTTTAATAACTTTTATTTTTCAATTTATTTTTATATACAAGAAGGGCAGAGTGCTAAATCCCGGGCAGATTTCCAGTATAAATTTGTATTTTTTTTTTTATAACATTGGTTGGAAACAATTCATCTGATCTTGTGCTAAAAATCGGTTTTTTGGTTGTTTTTTTAACATTGGTTGGAAACAATTCATTTGATCTTGTGCTAAAAATCGATAGTTTTTCCTTACAAATTTGTATGCTCCTCCCACAATCCTTTAATTTTTAATTTTATTTCTCCGTTTATTGTATATATATATATATTTTTTTTTTTTCTGTAACCTATGTATAGGCTGTAACTCTTTATGTACTTAGTGTTCCTGAGGATGTCATTGGACGAAAGCGCTTGAGCACCATTCTGTTTCCTTTCCTTCGTGGTTTTATTCATCATAAATATTTTTCACGTTACTTACGTGAAATAATTTTCATATATATATATATATGCCGAAATAACCACGAATGAAACAGAATAATTAAAAATATTTTTCAAAACGCAATTATTGTGGCCTTTTATAAGTTAACGCCGATTGAAATGTTATATATATAGACCGAGAATAAAGCACAAACTATTTTCAAAACGCATTTATTTTGGCACTTATAAGTTAATTAACACTGAATGGAGTGAAACGCAGAATATAATCACTTACATTTCAGTTGAATTGCCTGTAGGATCTTCCGTTGCCTCGCAATTTTCAGCGATACTCTGGCTACAAAATAACGCATCCTGGTCTGCAGCTCTGAAAATTATGCGCGCTGCATGGGCATAATCGGGCTCGTCCTCCATCAGATCGGGGGTTTTGTACAAAGACAGTTGGCACATGTTGTGTAAATCACTACCGGGAAATGAACGAAACTGAGTCTCTGCGTCGAAATTCTTCCTTTATAAGGGGGCATGTGACGAACCCACAAGCGCGATCCTTACCACCCTATTGGCAGGCGGTGAAGTTTGGGCGGGGCTTGACGTGTAGGCCGGCTTAGCAGCCAACCCAAGGTCCTGGGGCCGACCCCCAGTGTCGTGATTGGCTGACTCCATGAAGTCTGGGCGGGGCTTAGTGCGTAGGCCTACATGGCACCCAACCGAGGTCCTGGAGTCGATCCACAGCGTTGTGATTGGCTGCCTCCATCAAATCTTGGCGTGCTATCTGTCCCGATTCGTGGAGACATTATCTGGATACAAATTTTATTTTTCTGTGATAATCTTAAATTTCCTATCGTAACGCAAACATTGGAAAACTTAGAGCAAATATGTTTTAAAATTATCTTTAAACGAAGGCTAATGTTTGTATAGAATGGAATAGAGAAGTAAACATTTATCATTCACATTTTAATTTCGATGTTAATCTGTCGCTTTCCTCCCAAACTGATAACTTCACTGATTGTAAACAAATTTTTAATAAATCTTTAATATATATATATATATATATATATATATACAGTATATATATATATATATATATATATATTATACACAGTATATATATTATATATATATATATATATATATACAGTATATATATATATATATATACAGTATATATATATATATATATATATTATATATATATATATATATATATAACTGTAAAAAGTGAACAATGAAAAATTCCTACACCATCATTATATGGATTCATTGTCTTCATGCAGTACTTATGTTCGTATAGTTTTTATGTTCGAATGTCCATTTTTACATAAGAACCAAAATCGCTTAACGCGAGTTTGGATAATAATTTTACTTGTAGCTTCCTATCTTTGTTCGTGTCACAACCCTACGATCTACCATATCTATGGTTTAGTCGTATCCATTTTCCATTTGTTATAGAAGTTATTATAATTAATTATGAATTGTCTTGCATCTCACCCTCGACCCTAGATTATGCATACACATTGCATGTAACAGGATTGGAACCCGTAGTTGTACTTCTTAGTCATTACTACCCACTCTTTGTCTCTAATTCGTTCTTGTAAATCTTCCTAATAATGATTTGTACTATACGTAAAAATTCAATAACTATGACGTCACATTCTCCCTTCATCATATATCTAGTATTCAATGTATGAAAATGCTTTAACATCATACTAAGGACGAAACACTCTATAGAAGTCATTATTTATATGTTATGTAGTATAAACATTATTATTCAACCATATTCATCCATACGTCACGTTTTCCCGTCATTGATTTCCCTTGATCATTGTCCTATATAAATTTTATTAAATATTCATTTTTTACTCGTGTCAATTTGTGAAGCGCGAAACTTTGGGCGTTCGTTCGAAAACGCGAAAAAACGTTCTCGTATTATTTTTTTTCATTTTTATTTTTAATTATATGACCTCCCGAGATGAACTCGAATAAATGCTTAGTAAGATCGAATTCCGCTCACTACAACAGATTCGAGCGCCTCAAAGATAAAATATCTCCGTTCGCTCTGATTTCAAATTCATAACATATTATAGCATATTATTTCGTAAATAAATTATCTCGTAAGTGCCATGTACGTTGTATTATATTTCTAAACATCTTAATTGTCTATTAATATGAAACACTGTAAAAACAAAGCAAAGTTATAGTAACTGTTTAATTGTAATTAACTGTAATACTTTAATTTAATATAACGTAATGTACTTTAATGAAACTGTAATTAATAATAACTTGTAATGTACATCATTGAAACTGTAATTAAATGTAATGATTTAATTTATAATGTAAGAATGTACTTTAATAGAACTGTAATGAACAATCATAAGCGAATGTGAAGTAATCCATAATTGTAATCGTAATTGTAATGAACCAAAATTAATACGTACTCAGTCGTGTACTTAATTTGTACTTATGTGTACTATTACGAAATGATATCGCCTTCATAAATGTAGACTCGGCGAAAAATACAAATTGGTTTTTATTTTTATTTTTTTATTATTTTTAGTTGAAATCTTTCAAAACATCTGATCATGTGTTTAAAAAGGGGGGAAATTTAACCTTCAACTGTCCTCCCCCAAAACATTTAAGTTTATATTATACATGTACTTGTAAAATTACAGCACTTCTTCATTGGACTTCTTCATTAGACTTCTTCATTAGACTTCTTGATCAAGTCACTTCATATTAGCACTTCATTACGAGCCTCCCTTGTTAGCAGCCTCGCTGCGGGGAGGGGGCAGAGGCCCCTTGCCTCCTTAGTCTTTTTTTAGATTCCGGCCTGAGCCATGGTCGAAAGAGGTCGAATAATAATAATAATAATAATAATTTCACACTTAGAACCGAGTATTAAAAATCCTATCAATGAAAGTGAGTGTGTGTGTGTGGTCCCGCGGATTTTTCTTTCCGTACGAGTTGTTCGTTTATTTCGTACGAGTTATTTTACACCCACCTTAGACCTACGGTAGGGATTTATTTTCCGTACGAATTGTTCATTCATTTTTATTTTTCCGTACGAAGTGTTCGGTGATTTAATTATTTTCTTTTTTCGTACGAATTGTTCATTTATTTATTTATTTCGTACGAATTGTTCATTTATTTTATTTTTTCCGTACGAATTGTTCATTTATTTTTTATTTTTCCGTACGAACTGTTCGATGATTTAACTATTTTCTTTTCGTACGAATTGTTCATTTATTTATTTATTTTTCTTTTTCCGTACGAATTGCTTTACCCCCACCTTAGACCTACGGTAGGGATTTATTTTCCGTACGAATTGTTAATTTATTTTTATTTTTCCGTACGAAGTGTTCGGTGATTTAATTATTTTCTTTTTCGTACGAATTGTTCATTTATTTATTTATTTATTTTGTACGAATTGTTCATTTATTTATTTATTTATTCCGTACGAATTGTTCATTTATTTTTATTTTTTTATTTTCCGTACGAATTGTTTTACCCCCACCTTAGACCTACGGTAGGGATTTATTTTCCGCACGAATTGTTCATTTATTTCGTACGAGTTGTTTTACACCCCCCCCCCCTTAGACCTACCGGGAGTTATTTTCCGTACGAGTTGTTTTACACCCGCCTTAGACCTACGGTACCGCCGAAGGACGGGGCGGGGTCGAACCCCATTTAATGCGCGACGCACATGTGTCAACTGATGCCCGGAGGCTATGATGCCCTGAGGCGATGATGCCCAGAGGCACTGGCTGATGGGGTGATGAAGCCCGAGGCACTGGCTGATGGTGCCCTGAAGCACTAGCTGATTAAGCCAATTGGCTGATTGGGGGTCCTATAAGAGAGCGGCGGGGTGGCTGAGGGACTCATATGCGCTTGGCCCTCGCCAAGCGAAGACCCTTCCTCTGGGTCCTCTCGTCCTCTCTCTCTCTCTTAGGTTAGGTATGCCCCTTGGGGGGGGTGAGGCCGTCCCAACTTCTCCCTCAAAGAGGCTTTCCCCCTCTTCCTTAGGTTAGGTATGCCCCTTTGGGGGGTGAGGCCGTCCCACCTTCTCCCCCAAAGAGGCTTCCCCCCTTGCAACAAAGGGGGTGGGGTGCCTTGCACCAAGGTGGGTGGGGGTGCCTTGCACCAAGGGGGTAGGGGTGTCTTGCAACAAAGTGGGTGGGGGTTTGCGACAAAGGGGGGTGGCACTCTTTCAACATTTGCATTTGCATTGCACGCAAGCATTTTTCGCCCATACTACTAATGCCTAAAGTCTTGTGCAAAAGCTAATAGGATGTTAAGCTTCATAGCAGGTAATTTCGAATTTAAATCGAAGAATATTATATTACCCCTTTACAAGTCCCTAGTTAGGCCTCACTTAGAATATACCGTTCAGTTTTAGTGTCCGTATTTGCGTGAGGATATTGATAGGTTGGAAAGGGTTCAGCGACGCGCCACGAAACTAATTCCGTCACTACGCAACAAGTCTTACGAAGATAGGATTAAAGAGTTAGACTTGCATTCACTCGAGACTAGGAGATTAAGGGGAGAGCTTATTGAAGTTTTCAAAATCGTTCATAAAATCGATAACGTAAATTCTGACAAATTGTTCATTTTCGATAATATCAATACTCGTAATAACAGATTTAAATTACGTAGTAGGTGTTTCATTACTAACATCGCTAAAAACGTTTTTACGTTTAAAGTAATTGATAAATGGAATAATCTTCCCGCGTCCGTCGTGAACTCTACCATCGTTAATGTTTAAAAACCGTTTAGATAGGTATTTTAAAAATATTAATGTCGTTTAAAATAATAAACAATTAGCAACAGGAGCTCTGGGGGTGATAGTCGAGGTTTGAGTCTGTTGGCGATTGATGCCAGCTTGTGGCATGCCAACGTGTGATATGCAAGCGTTAAATTTATATTATTAAAACAAAATTTAAAAATTTAAAAATTTAAAAAAAAAATTAGACTAACACGAACTTAGATGTAGCTCGTAGCGTAAACTAACCTACTTTTTGTTATACTCTTCATACTTTTTTTTCTTTTCTCATCCTCTCTTTACTTTCATGTCTGTAGTTTGCATGGTTTGACAGTGTTTCTTTGAATTAAGACTGTGTTTGCATGGTTTGTAAGCGTTCTTATTTTACTTCTTTTCATCTTTCACCCCTTCCCTATTCTCTTCGACTATTTTTCCGACTTGTCGGCAGTGGCCGGCAGATGATGATGGTGAATCTTTCTCTCTCTTTTCCTGAATGAATGTTAACCAACCAGTGGCGGTTCCTCATATGGGCAATATGGGCAGCCGCACAGGGCGGCATTTGTGGAGGGGCGGCATGAGCGCCTGCAAAAAAAATAAAAATAAAAATAAGAATAAATAAATAAAGAAATAAATAAAAATAAAAAATAAAATAAAATAAATAATAAAAGATCAATAAATATATTTTTATTAATAAAAAACCATCTATTGCATTTTCCATAAACCTTCCCATAAAAGACCTAAACAATGCAAAATGCTTCCAGATTAATATTATTGGGAATAAAGGCCCATACTTTAACATATGTAATGTTATTTTTCTGGGTTTGGTTAAATAGTGAAATGTATATTATTTATTACAGAACGAATCTTCACACTAAGCCACTAAGGTCTGTCAAATAACCGCAAATGGATAAGAAGAGGTCAAAGCTATCAGGTGCTCAGTTTAGAAAAAAGAGGAAAGAAGAAGAGGAAACGAGCAAAAGATAAAGGTATAGAGCTATGTCATCTACTCTTCACTGCTATATTGCACTGCTATTTTGTGATATAGCTTTCTGAGTCATTTGAAGTGTACTATTATGTATATAATTAGCCATTAACCAAGGAGGTTGTATTATTCATTTGTTTCCTATTCTAAAAGTTTAATAAATTGTGCTTAATAACATGTTAAATTAATTGTACTAGCCTATTCATGCATTGGTCTGTTATGTTCTATTTTACTATTTGCAGGGGCACTTTTGAAATATTTTGGAACACCCTCTGCCACTAGCCAGGATGAGAAGCCGTCTACTTCTGCCATTATTGAGGCTGAGGAGCCATCTACCTCCTCAGCCTCACATATGTCTCCACAAATGCAGTCTGATCCTGAGGATGAAGACCCATTTGCTTCTACTTCTCCCCGGCAGGACTCTTCAGGTGAGTTTGTGTGCACATATGTCTGTGAGTGTGTGCGTGTGTGTGTATGTGTATGTGTGTGCATCCCTGCAAAGCATTTTGCAAACAGTTATAAATTATAATGTTATTATCACTGGGTCTGGGTTACTGGGTATGTGTGGTGTTTCACCACCATAATTCCATAACACCACCACCATAACAAAGTGCTGTGAATAATGTGTTATCTAACTTAGGTGTGTATACTAATGAGTAATGCTCTTGTTCTTTCTAATAGAAATGCCTGGAGCAGAATCGCCTCCTGAGGATGAGTCTCTGTCCACCGACCCTGCTAACTGGCCTTCAGTTCTGACTGAGAGAATTCGGACACAACTGGTTTCCAGGGGACCAAGTCAAGTACCATCTGACTTTGTATTCCCTAGAAACGACAGTGACGGAAGAAGTTTCCACCATCAATACTTCAGGAAGTCATTGGTTAGTGGGGAAAATATAACCAGAAGTTGGTTGGTCTATTCCTTAAAAAACAGCAGCCTTTTCTGTTTCTGTTGTACATTATTTTCCAAGAGGAAAATAAATTTAACAAGTTTGGGACTCTCGGACTGGAAGCATGCAAGCTCATTGCTCACATCACATGACAACAGTTCAGAACACCTAAATTCTATGAAAATCTGGAAAGAACTAGCAGTGAGGATGAGAAAGGGGGAGACCATTGACAAGCAGGAGATGGCACTTCTGGAGGCTGAGAAGTTGAGATGGAGAGCGGTGCTGACACGTCTCACTGCTATTGTGCATTCTCTGGCAGTTAGGAATTTGGCACTAAGGGGACATACAGAAAAATTGTTCTCACCATCAAATGGCAATTTTCTGAAAGAAGTTGAACTGATGGCACAATTTGATCCTATAATGCAAGAGCACATTAACCGTGTCCAAAAAGGGACCTCCAGTCACACCAGCTACCTCGGCCACCACATACAAAACGAACTCATTGATTTGTCGAGCAGCAAGACCATTTCAGCAATGGTGAGCGACATCAAACAATCAAAGTTTTTTTCAATAATTCTAGATTGCACTCCAGATATCAGCCACACTGAACAGTTGTCAGTTGTGATTCGGGTTGTGTCACTGGAGGGGAAGCCCCATATAAAGGAACATTTCATGGGGTTTTTGGAGGCAGAGGAGTCCACTGGTCAACATTTGGCATCTCTGATTCTGAAGAGACTGGAGGAGCTAAAAGTTCCTTTCATGGACTGTAGAGGACAATCATACGACAACGGGGCCAACATGAGGGGAAAAAACAAGGGTGTTCAATCCAGGCTCCTAGAAATTAATCCCAGAGCTCTGTTTGTTCCATGTGGGGCTCATTCTCTGAATTTGCTTGTGGCCGATGCTGCTAAGGGATCTATTGATGCCACAAGTTACTTTGGCATCTTGCAGAAGCTTTACAACTTGTTTTCAGCCTCCACACAACGATGGGCCATTTTGAAAAAACATGTGAACATCACATTGAAGATGTGGTCTGATACAAGGTGGGAAAGCAAGATCAAGAGTGTGGAGTCTCTGAGATATCAGGCAGCTGCAGTGAGAGATGCACTGATCGAGGTGAGGGACCACACCAAAGACTCTGTAATAAAGGTCGAGGCTCAATCTCTGTCAGAGGAGGTTGGGTCATACCGCTTCGCCATTTGTTCAGTGGTGTGGCATGACCTGTTGTGCCAAATTCAGCATGTGAGCAAGCAGATGCAGTCTCCTAGCATGCACGTTGATGTTGCAGTAAATCTCCTAAAAAAACAGAGAGAGGTCTCCGCAATTACAGGGCAACAGGTTTTGTGGCTGCACAAATGGCAGCCACAGATATCTGTGAACAAATGAATGTGGAGGCTGTGTTAAAACAAAAACGGCTGAGGTCCACAAAGCGGCACTTCTCCTATGAAGCATCTGATGAGCCCTTGATTGATGCTTTGAAGAAGCTGGAGGTGACATTTTTCAATGCAGTGGTTGATGCTGCAACATCAGCCATTCAGGAAAGATTTTCCACGTTGGAAATTGTGGGAGAGAAGTTTGGAGTGCTGACACATTTCCAAAATCTCACATTTGAGGAGCTGACAGAACAATGTGTGAACCTTAGTACTACACTACACTTTAAGGGACAATCTGACTTGGATGGCAGAGAGCTTGCACAGGAGCTGAAGAACTTGCCTGACTTGCCATCAAAAGACCATATCCTTGCTTGAACTGCTGACATTTATCCATGAAAGGGAGCTCTCTGAAATATATCCAAATTTGTGGACTGCTCTCAGAATTGGTCTTACTCTTCCAGTCACTGTGCTGAAGCAGAGAGGAGCTTTTCAAAGCTGAAGCTCATCAAATCCTACCTGAGGTCAACTATGTCACAGGAACGCCTTACCGGTCTGGCCATCATCAGTATAAATCATACAATTGCTGAGCAGATTTCATATGATGATTTAATTCATGACTTTGCATCAAGGAAGGTAAGAAGAGTCAGGCTTTAGATGGCAGTTGTGCTGTGGTGCAATTTATTTTGTTTCTTGTTCAAAGTGTAGCATAATAATTACCTTCTCTTAAGTGTCTTATTCTATTTATTGATAGAGCATTTGTACAATTTAGAAATTTGATTCTCTAGTTTATTTATGGCAGTTGTGCAATTTAATTTGTATTTTTCCTGTTCATAGTATCATAATTACATTCTCTTAAGTGAGTTATTCTATTTACGTGATGAAGGATTTGTAACATTCAGAAATTTGAGTCTTTGTTTTGGTTCTGAAGTTCCAACAATTAGTCCAATAAAAAGTTATTTTGTGAAAGAGTTATGTCTGTCCTTTATTTTGGGGGGATTCGAATGTGTGTGTGTTGGCGAACAGGGGGGGGCGCTGAAGGTGAGGTTCGCCCAGGGCGTCATGTAAGCTAGGACCACCACTGTAACCAACGAATGATAGATTTGGCTACTTACTTAATCCCTTATTAGTCCAATAAAAAGTTATTTTGTGAAAGAGTTATGTCTGTCCTTTATTTTGGGGGGGATTCGAATGTGTGTGTGTTGGCGAACAGGGGGGGGGCGCTGAAGGTGAGGTTCGCCCAGGGCGTCATGTAAGCTAGGACCGCCACTGTAACCAACGAATGATAGATTTGGCTACTTACTTAATCCCTTATTCTCTTCTTGTAACTCCCTATTCTCTTCTTTTAATCCCCTACTCTCTTCTTTCTCTCTGCCTAACCTTAGACTGGATCGTATGGTCTTTGTTAGCCTTAGCTTCTGTAGATCTGTAGATCTCCAAGGCGATCGGGGACATGAGTAGGGTGTTGTGCAATTTGCTTTAGGTCACTTAAGATAGAAAAGTTGTAAGCTAGTTCACCAAAGATATTAGTGAAATGGAAGGAAAGCCAAAGGCGGTGGTGAACATTGAAATCTCCTAAAATGGAGATTTCAGCAAAGAGAGAGCGCGAAAGAATGTATTCCACTTTGGAAGTGAGGTAGTCAAAGAATTTTGGATAGTCAGTAGAATTAGGAAAAAGGTAAACAGCGCAGATGTATTTAGTTTGAGATTGGCATGTAAGCCGTCGCCAGAGGGAATAGAATTCGGAAGATTCGAGTTCGGGAATACGAGAACAAGTTAGGTCATTGCGTACATATACGCAACATCCACCTTTGGAGTGAAGTTGAGTATAGAGAAAGTAAGAGGGTACAGAAAAGGGGTTGCTGTCAGTCGTGCCAGACACCTGAGCTGGCCTGGATTAACCATTAAGCAAAATAAGCACGTGCTTAGGACACCAAGGGAAGGGGGCACCACAGAGAAAACTTTTTAAAGTATAAATAAAGTTATAAGTAGGCAACAATTAGCATTATTTTGCATCTTTTGATCCATGTATGTTGAAATGCTATGTATCTTCATGGTTAGAAAGCAATGGAATAAAAGATGTTTTGTTTCGTACAAATAATGATATTTCTTCATTAGAATTTCTTTTTTCAAAAATTGACCACCAACATCGATTTCTGTAGAAAGAATCGTTTTCAATAAATTTTTGTATTTGCATTTTTCCCCCATAACAGTTTTTTAAAAAATGAATGAAAAAGTTGAAAATTTGCATTGTTCCTGTTGCCCTAGTTATAAGTAAATAATTTGCTTATATTGCTTACTGCTATTTAGTGTTAAATAGATAAAATTAAAAAACAGGTTATATTTAATATAGTTGTGGGGTCTGGCCTGGGGGATGGCCTGGAAGAAAACTGAATTTTTAATCTATTATTTCACATTCAGCACTTATTGAGTCTTAATGTCTTGTCAGTTAGACAATGGAAGGGTCGAGGGGGAACCATTGTTGGGCTGTGCTTAGGGCATCAGTTGGCCTTAATCCGGCCCTGCACCTGAGTTTCAATGAGGTAAAAAAAATGAGGTTTAGAGGAGGAGATGGTGTTCAACAGATTGAAAATTTGAGAAAAGACCACGAATGTTGCAGAAGTTTATGAAAAGTGCATGAGGCAGAGGACCAGAACATCTCGAATTGGCAGTCGCAGATCCAGCCCCGCTGCCCGGGTCTGCATTCCCGGTATCGGCAGCGGGGGAGCCAGAAGTGGGGACATTTATGGTCTCCTCCCCAGGGAACTCCGAGGCTCTTGAAGCTGATGCCATTTTTTTTTAATTTTGAAAAGATTATGTAGTGTGTATAATGCATGTATAGGTAGTGAGGAATAGGGAGAGAAGTGTTTGTTTGAGAGCATGTTGAACTGCTCACAGGGTAGATGAGACACGGAAAAAGATCAGCAAAGGAGGACAGTTACAGGAGAAACGGGAGTTCCAGCACTTCCTATCTTCTGTCTAACGCCCCTCCCCCGGAGTACTTCCCTGCGGGATTGGTGTCTGCAATCTCTTCCTATAGAGAGGAGGTGGTGGTTTATTATATTTTCTTGAAATAAACGTAAACTTTCTTCACAATTATTATAAGAAATAGGCCACGATACAAAATACATTTTTTCTTCATTGCTGTATTCCATCCTTACTGGCATGGCGCTGACTGGGGCTAGGGTCTAGGGCAGTGGTGGCAAACCAATGGCACGCGTGCCCATTTGGGCACGCGATCAAATTTGCCTGACACGTCTAAGCATAGAAATTGTTATCCAAAATATGATTATAAAATAATAGACTTAATGTTTATAATTTGGTGTAATATATATAAACTTTGGTGGGTACGCGAATTTTTTTTTTATGGTTCACATGGTTTTTTTGGCACGCGATTGTAAAAAGTTTCGCCACCCCTGGTCTAGGGCCTTCCTGTTCTAGTCTTGGGTCATTCCTGGCATTGTATAGTTGCTTTGAAAAGTATCGCATACACATCAGTGATATCATTAGAATTTTTATTATTAACAAGTTATTTGTGCGCATAAAGTCCATAAAGACTTTTCTCCCACCCTGTATATATATATATATATATATATATATATATATATATATATATATATATATATATATATAACTCGTGTCACAACAAACGTGCGGTAAGAATGCAGGAACAGCTTGGATACAAACTGGGGCTATTGATGCCCATCGTAAGGATAAAAAAAGGGGAAGGATGGGTCCTGAACCCAATCCTTCCCCTTCTGAATCGTAGGAATGCGTAGCAATCCCCACCCACAGCCTTTCGGCTGGAAGTGGTGTTGCCACATACCTACAGTTTGATGTGAGATCCAAATTGCGGGTCGCTACAGAATCCAGGGCCCCTCCGAGTGTGCTTAGTGCATCACGGAGGTGATTCTCTCGGGCATGGAGGCGTACATTTCTTATTCTATTCCTACTACCAATGCAAAAATGACTTGGTTTAAGTTTGCTTGTTCTAATGCTATCCACAACAGAGAGGAGGTTTTCAGAACGTACCATCGCCATCCAACTCCTGTCTCTCACTTAGCTTATGTTAGAAAATGTAGAAGAGGAAGAGCCATGATTGTTATCCTAAAGCGTTATGATGACTAAGCTGATTAATGCAGCATTGATTGTATACATTAAGTTAAGGTGTATATATATATATATATATATATATATATATATATATATATATATATATATATGTGTGTATATATATATATATATATATATATGTGTGTGTGTGTGTGTGTGTGTGTCCATCTCATAATTGTAAGGTTCGTGAAAAATTCACTTATTTTAGAGCCAACTTTTTGGGGCTATTATTGCAGTATTTTTTGTTCATGCTGGCAGCGTCTCTTCTACTCTTTGTTGAATGTGGCAATAACACTGGGTAACAAAATTTGAAAAATTTTCTGTTTATTGTGATTTTTCTGTCGTTTCTTAATGATTTTTCCGGGCGCTGATTCCAAAAATGATATTGGTTTTGCTCTATCATCAACCGTTTCAAAAATATAGGTTATAACACTTTTCATATGGCAAAGTATATAAAGAAGGCTAACATAAATATTTTCTGAAAATAAAAACACTATTGGAAATTAATGTTTATTGAGCCAAAATTGTTTGACAAACCAAAAATGGTGCAAAGGATATAATAATATCATGAGGAGAACCGATAAGAGAATAACAAGCCTCGTTATGCAGTGTGCGTTCCTTAAAAATGCACTGAAGAACGCGACTTCCGCGTATGAACATTCTTATCCTCTCTGATCAGCGACCATACGTAGTCTCCCATCATGGAAACATCCCAATGGCCCTGGTACCTTTTCTCCATCGTTTGAATATCTTGATGGAATCCTTCGCCATGTTCTTCACTCACATCGCCCAGGTTATCACGAAAAAGTCTAGATGTGAATGCAGATAGTGTAATTTTAAAGACATGCGGCACCCCATTTTGCCATAGCACTTAATCGAGTTTGACACTAACTCCTTATAGTTTGGTGCTTTATGGTTGCCTAAAAACCACGAACCACATCACGGAAAGCACCACCACGCCTCTTTTCGATCGGAGTCATCTTGGCTTCAAGGTTCTTTGAATTCAACAGCGCCTTGACTTGTGGCCCTACAAAGATGCCAGCCTTGACTTTGGCCTCAGAGAATTTAGGGAACATGACCCGAATCTGTTGGAAAACTTCCCCTCCAAAATCTAACGCAGTTACAAACTGCTTAATTAGACCCAACTTAATATGGAGAGGTGGTAGCAGAACTATGTCAGGCTTCACAAGAGGTCCTGAGTACATTGTACTTTCCTGGTTGCAGTCCTTCACGTGGAGGCCACTGAACTGTTTTATAGTGCTCAGCTGAAACCCTGCTATCCCACAGGCAAAGAAAACATGAATATTTAGTAAACCCTCCTTGTAAACCTAACAGGAAACCAATCATTTTGAAATCACCACACACGTCCCAGTTATATTGTTCATACCTGATTTGAGTGAGCAGTTGTTTGACATTTTCATAGTTCTCTTTCATTTGAACAGAATGTACAACTGGTATAGATGGATATTTGTTCCCATTGTAGAGTAGAACAGCTTTTAAACTCCGAGTTGAACCGTCAATAAACAGGCGCCACTCTGAGGGTATATGTGTTAACCCAATAGCTGTGAATAGACCATTAACCTCGCTGCAATAACAGAGAGAGCCATTGACATCGTAGAACCTTGCAAACTCTTCATGCCGCTTTCGGTATACAGTGCTCTTGCAGTCTTCCAAGCAAATTTCACTTTTGAGTCTGGAGGTCAGAAGCTCAGACCCTGATTTCGTCAGACCCAAATCTCTAATTAAGTCGTCCAATTCCCTCTGATTTGGAAAGTGAGGGTTTGTACTGAAAGTTACTGTATATTCTTCATCATGATTGTCCTCACCAGCCGACATCTCAGATGAGCTAGCTGCATCCTCATTTCCAACCTGCAAAGCAAAGAAACAAAATATAGGCATAGCTATATATGTAGAAGAGCATCAGCACTAAGAAAAATCGACACATAATGACCCATAATCTGTAAATACAGAAGGTAAAGTAATGGATAGATACCTGTTCTGGTGGACGTGGTATTGGAAGACCTTCGCCATGTGGTACAGGAGCTATGGACGACGCTATGCTTGGATACTGAAGAGTCTGCCTTCCTTTAACTTTCCTGTACTTAGAAACATCTACCATGCAGTAGTAGCAATCGTCGTGGTGGCTCTTTGGTTCTCTCCATATTCTGGGTACCGCAAAGGGCATTTCCTTGCGTACTCCCCGCAGCCACCCTTCAAGTGTGGAGCGGCAGCTTCCATAGATCACATGGGATGCCCAGGGCTTATCTTGGTCACCCATAGGCATACCAAAATAGAGCCGATACGCGATCCAGAACTTGGTGCCTTTCACAATCTTGTGCGATACTTGCTTAGGGCCTATGTAATACCCACAAACGTAGCAGAATATATCCGGCGAGTGTTTACAAGCTCTAGTTGCCATTCTCTTTACCAAACTGTACTACATTAATCATAACCTGCAGATATAGAGAGAAGAGTTATTAAATCTGCAAAAGATTATACATTCCAGAAAAAAGATGTATTCACAACACTGAAATAATGTTCGCAATAAAAAAGGATCGATAACACTCAAATCGTTAGCACAGAGAAGCACAGAAACACAGTACCTCAGTGCTGGTAACCATTAGACAAACAACCTGCTTTCTTTGTGTGCTCACACTTACTGACTTCTCAGACTCTGCGCTCTTCTTTATGTAGCACAGTGGAAGTTTCGGGCAATTTCTAGAGCAAGAAACTGTCAACGAACATCCGGATTGTTCTCAACAATTCCTGATTATTCTGATATTCCTGTGCCCATAATAACATTATACTGGTAAAACATGAAAATGGATTATCTCTGAAACCATTGATGATACACACAAACCAAAGCCAGATTTGGACTCAGCGCCCACAAATGCATATAAAAACAAAAAATTCTATGTAAAACAGAATCAGTGTTACACAGTGTAATAGGGCGTGGTCCTATAGACAGCTAATTCCATTTGGTAGTTTAGATACAGGATTGTTGCACCGTGCAATGGTACAGGTTGTGTGTTATTGCAAGGTTTAGAAAGAAGGCCATACATTGTCCTCGTTTTTTTTTTATGCTACTGAGGCCTAAAGCAAATCCACATCGAGTCGACAACCCTGAGGTAGGCCCGAATAGGAACTCCAAGTCCCTAAATCTGTTTTGATCTAGTTTAACTTAGGCTATAAGTTGAAGTTGCCCTTCAGAGCTTGGCCGTTCAAGGCTCAGCTAGAATTCCGAACCCAAATAAAAAAGAAAAAATAACAGGTTATATTTCTGACGGGAATCGTGCAAAACCTGTTCTTCAACTCACCAAAAAAATTTCTTTACCAGACAAAACTGTGAAAACCTATCCAATTCTATTTCTTCTCGTTCTTTCTGGTATCTAGCCAAGAACCTCTCCAACAAATTTGTTTCTTTTTTCCTTCCTTTTTTTCATTCCGACGGCTCGGTTGCCAAATCTTCTCTCGATAAAGCTAAACTCTTCGCTCAAACTTTCGCCTCCAACTCATCCCAGCTTTATATCTAAAATTAACCCGTTAAGGCTGGAGTTTTTTGTAGGGTTAAGTTATGAATGCGTGTATTTGAAACGCTACCAATTTGCATCGGTCGTTCTGCAAGGGTTAAAATCTCCTCCAAAGATGTTCTTTCTGCCCTATCTGGGCTCAACTTTAGGAAAACGTACAGTCCTGATGGTGTCCGTCCTATTGTTCTCAAGAACCATACTTCTGTGCTGACACCCTGCCTGGGCAAACTCTTTCGTCTTTGTCTTTCATCTGGTACTTCTCTTTCCTGCTGGAAGCTTGTTTTCATTCAGTCTGTCCCAAAGAAGGGTGACCGCTCTCAACCCTCCAACTATCGTTCAATTGCTTTGATTTCTTGCCTTTCTAGAGTTTTTTAATGTATTCTTAATAGGAAGATTCTTAAACACCTCTCTTCTCACAATCTTCTTTCAGATCGTCAGTACGGGTTCTGGAAGGGACGTTCAACTGGCGATCTTCTTGCATAGCTCTCTGACTCTCTGATTCGTCAGCCAGACTCTGTACTCCAGAGCTTTCCAAACTGTGTGTCGCCAATACCTCCCAGGTGGGTCGCCAAATTTAGTTAATTATTTTCAATTTTTTTGTATTTTGAAAATTTTGATTTTTGTATCAACAAAATCGGCTACAAGATAAACCACCTACTGAAAAATTATCTGATATTTGATATTTGATAACAAAAATTAATTAGTGTGTCGCCAACGTGAAAAGTTTGGAAAGCTCTGCTGTACTCATTCGTCAGCCAGACTCTGTACTGAACGGACGCATTTCCTGAGCTCTCTGATATTGCATCTACTTTTGCATATTGCTAAGAATTTTACTTTTGGAAAGTTTTGAATTTTATATACTTGCGTTTATATTCATATGTTATAGTTAAGTAATTGAATATTAGTGGTTTTTAGCGATTTAGAAGTTTTCATAGCGTGCCGGCTTAATTTAACTTAAACTTGTGACGGTTATAAACTAATTTTTAACTGCGCGATGCCGTCGCAGAAAGCGTCGTGTGTTAGGTGTAGGGTAAACCGGTGGTATTCGGAATTTAAAGATTATAACGGCGGTCCTATGGCGATTACCGAGAGATCAGTTTGTTTCTTTTGCGAGTTAATGGAGGAAATAGTTGACATAAAACGCAGTGTACGTGAGGTAACGGAAAGACTTGCAACGCTTGATGAGGGCAGGGGTAGGGCTACGGTTGACGAAAGCCGAACCAATACTAACGTTGAAGACGTTAGTAATTTGAAGGGTGAGGTGCGTAATCTAGTTTCTAGTTTAGGTAGCTTGTCGGGAAGGTTGGATAGAGTTGAGGAAGGGTTAAGGTTGGTCCGAGAGTAGTAGATGGGGAGGGATTTAGAGAAGTTAAGGGTGGAGCTAGGCCACGTACGTTAGGTGATAGGAATCCCCCCCCCCAATCGAGGTTTCGAACCCTTTCACCCATTTGGAAAGGGACGTGAGTGAGGGGAAAACTATTTTAATTGGGGACTCTTTAGTGCGCCACATGGACAAAGAGTTCGTTGAACGGCATCCAACCAAGAGGAGGAGGGTCTGTCTCCCAGGGCCAGGGTTGACAGTTAGAGACGAAGTGGATAGGATTGACGTTGCCTCCCGTCACTCGATGTTGGTGACGATGGTAGGAGGCAACGACTCGTATAGGCCGATACGAGAGTGCCTGACCTTTTGGAGAGATATAGGGGTTAATTAGGTCCCTGAAGGCGAGGTCAGATAGGTCTTTAGTTCTAGGTACTGTATTACCCCTAGGCACGGGTTGGGTCTTAGGATTACGTCAAAAACAATATTTTTGAATAATAACTTAGAAGAGATTTGTGCTGACGAAAATGTACCCTTCGTAAAGCTGTGGTCCGAATTCAGTGATCCTAGCCTTTTTATAAAAGATGGGGGGTGCATTTTAATGAAATAGGTAATGCTAGGCTAGGTAGGTTAATAGACGAAAACGTACGAAAGCTATATAGGTCGAAGCCTTCTTTAAACGTTGTGGGTCCGGGGAACGCGGGCCCGACGTGAAAAATAGTTTAAAATTTTGCCCTTGGTAAAAAATAACTTAAACGTCTTTTATTGTAACGCGCGTAATATTAGAAATAAATTAAACGAATTTAAGGCGATAATTTATTCCAGCAATTACGATATAGTTGCTATCACTGAAACGTGGTTAAATACCGTGACTCGGGACTTGTTGGGGGAACTTGATATACCGGGTTTTAAACTCTTTACTAATGATAGGTTACATAGGTTTGGTGGCGGTTTTGCTGTACATTCGTAATTCCCTTAGGGCTATCGAGGTTAAGATAGATTTTCCGGCAGCAATTAATGCGATATGGTTGAAGTTGGGCGCGTAGTATTATTTTAATTTTGTTGTTTTATAGACCTCCCGTTCAACCCTTCGACACCGATACTAGATTTTACTCACTTCTTGGTAACTTTATTGACAATCGGAATAGTATAATTGTCGCAGACTTTAACTGCCCTAATGTTAATTACGAGAATTTTACTGGTAATGAGGAGGGTTTGAGATTGATTGAGTTCATGGCGGATAATTTTTTACGACAGATAATTACCGAACCAACGCGCGGTGACAATATTTTAGATTTGGTGATGAACGGCGAAAATATAGTCGACAGTTTAGAAGTAGGCGAAAGTTTAGGATGTAGTGATCATCAAATTCTTAGGTTTAAGTTATTGATAGAAAACACTAAGGATAGTAACGTGATAGAAGTCCCTGATTTTCGTAGGGCTAATTTTGATAGTTTTGCGGATAGGATGAGAGTAGTGGACTGGGATAACTTATTTATGGGTAATGACACAAATTTGCATTGGGAGGCGTTTAAAGAAAGTTTTGTGAATATTGAAAGGGAGTTTATTCCTCGTAGGCCCAAGCACGCTAGAAATCATGGTAGGCCCAAGTAGTGGACTAGGGAAATAGGCGAGTTCATAAACGAGCGTAACAGAGCGTATAGACTTAATAAGCGCAATGGCACGGCAGCTAACTTTAATAGATATATCGAGCTTAGACGTCAGGTTAAAAGATCAGTTAGGAATGCTAAGCGTAATTTAGAGATATAGCTGGATAGAACATAATCCAAAAAGTTTTTTGAATACGTCAATAATCGTAAGCCGATAAAAGATAACATAGGTCCTCTAGTGGATGTTAACGGCGCTTTGGCTTCTGACGCTCAGGCGATGGCGGGTATTTTCAATAACTTTTTGCGACAGTTTTTACCGTAGAAGACGTAAATAATGTCCCCGACGTGGACGATATCGTTCCATTTAGTAGCGAGACTATTTTGGATGAAATAACTGTTTACGAGGGTGAGATTGCGCATTATATCGATAGGCTAAAAGTTAGCAAGGCTCCAGGCCCTGACGCTTTTTATCCCAGACATTTGAAAGACGTTATTGTAGGCCCCTTAACGAAGATTTTTAATCAGTCACTCGAAACGGGGATTATTCCTGAAGATTTAAATTAGCTAACGTCACGCCCATTTTTAAAAAGGCGACCGCACGCTACCTAGTAATTATAGGCCCATTAGCTTAACGTCAATTGTAGGTAAACTTTTGGAATCCGTAGTTAGGGATCGCATCATCAATCACTTAGAAAGTAGAGATTTGATTAATATAGTCAGCATGGGTTTCGACACCATAGATCTTGTTTAACTAATTTGTTAGAATTTTATAACGAAATAGTGCGCGAATACGATAGGCATAGAGCGGCTGACGTTATTTATTTAGATTTTAAAAAGGCGTTCGATACAGTTCCGCAGAGATTAATTGCGAAGGTTAAAGCGCACGGTATACGAGGTCAGGTAGCTAACTGGTTCGAGGAATGGCTTCGTGCTAGGAGACAGAGGGTCGTTGTTAATGGTAGTGAATGGGGTGGTTGGATGTAGGTAGCGGTGTCCCACAGGGTTCAGTGTTAGGCCCATTGCTATTCGTAATTTACATTAACGACATAGATGTAGGATTGACTAACGTGTCAAAATTCGCGGACGTACTAAAATAGGCGGTAAGGTTGTTAACGAGGACGATAGAAATAGGCTCCAAGACGATGTAAATAGGATTATGGAGTGGAAGTGGCAGATGTAATTTAACGTAGACAAATGTAAAGTTTTGCATGTAGGTTCTCGTAACAATAATTACACGTACACGATGGATGATAGAGAGTTAGCGAGCGTTGACGAGGAAGTAGATTTAGGCGTACGCGTATCTAAGGATTTAAAAGTTAGAACCAGTGCCTGGAGTCTTGCGCAAAAGCTAATAGGATGTTAGGCTTCATAGCGCGTAATTTCGAATTTAAATCGAAGGATATTATATTGCCCCTTTACAAGTCCCTAGTCAGGCCTCATTTAGAATATGCCGTTCAGTTTTGGTGCCCGTATTGTGCGAGGATATTGATAGGTTAGAAAGGGTTCAGCGTCGTGCCACGAAACTAATTCCGTCATTGCGCAACAAGCCTTATGAAGATAGGATAAAGAGTTAGACTTGCATTCACTCGAAACTAGGAGATTAAGGGGGAGCTTATTGAAGTTTTCAAAATCGTTAATAACATCGATAACGTAAATTTTGACAAACTGTTCACTTTCGATAATAGCAATACTCGTAATAACGGATTTAAGTTGCGTGGCAGACTTTTCATTACTAATATCGCTAAAAACTTCTTTACGTTTAAAGTAATTGATAAATGGAATAATCTTCCCGCGTCAGTCGTTCACTCTACCTGCGTTAATATGTTTAAGAACCGTTTAGATAGGCATTTTAAAAATATTAACATTGTAAAATAAAAAAAAACAATTAGCAACAGGAGCTCTGGGTCGTAATCGGGATAAGTCTGTTGACGTCTAATGCCAGCTTGTGACATGCCAGCGTGGATATGCCAGCAAAAAAAAAAAAAAAAATAGACTAACGCGAATGTTGAGTGTAGCTCGTAGCGTAAACTAACCCACTTTTTGTTTAACTTTACCTACTTTTTTTTCTTATCTCTCTTTACTTACATGTCTGTAGTTGCATGGTATGACGTGAGTTAAGACTGTGTTTGCATGGTTTGTAAGTGTTCTTATTTTACTTCTTTTCATCTTTCACCCCTTTCCTATTCTCTCCGACTATTTTTCTGACTTGTCGGCAGTAGCCGGCGGATGATGATGGTGAGTCTTTTTTCTTTTTTCTGAATGAATGTTAACCCATGAGTGATAGGTGTTGCTACTTACTTAACCCCTTATTTTCTTCTCTTAACCCCTACTCTTTCCTTTCTCTCGGGCTAACCTTAGAGTGGATCTTAGGGTCTTTGTTAGCCTTACCGTCTGTAGATCCTCCTTTCGGGATTTCGGTGAAACTTTTGCTATTGCGCTAGACACTTCAAAAGCTTTTGATTGAGTCTGGCACAAATCTTTAATTTCGAAACTGCCCTCTCTCGGTTTCTATCCTTTAATCTGTCCCTTCATCTGTAATTACCTTTCTGGCTGATCTACAATATAGCTGTTAGAAAATCTAGTTGAGAAAAAGAGCCATTGTTGGCCCAAGGCGATATGATTGACTAAACTGATTGATGCAGCACTGCTTGTATATTTTTTTATGCAGGAAGGAGGGGTCAAGAGCAAATGCCCGCAAAAGCACCCCTCCCATAGAAGAAGAAGGAGCCAAAATCAAGGTCCGGGGTTTTCGAGATGCCTAGACACTCTGCGTTTAAAAGATGGGAGGTCATTGACAGGAGGAAAGATGGATTGAGGAAGATTGTTCCAGAGTTGACCGATTGAGTAGATGAAACACTGAAAATACCGCTTAACCCTTGCATTAGATAGTTGGACAGAAAAGGAATGAGAAAGTGTAGAAAGTCTGGTAATACGTGCTCTCCTTAAAGGAGGAGGCATGCAGTTAGAGAGTTCAGAAGAGCAATGTCTGTTATAATAACGATAGTAAAGAGAGAGTGAGGCAACAATGCGGCGAAGAGAGAGAGATTGAAGACAATCAGTAGTAGGCGGGGAATTGATGAGACGAAAAGCCTTTGATTCCACCCGGTCAAGTACGGCTGTGTGGGTTGAGCCACCCCACACATGAGAAGCATACTCCATACAGGGGCGAACAAGACCCCTGTACAGAGACAGCAACTGAGTGGGGGTGAAGAAGCAGCGGAGGCGGTACAGTACACTTAACCTCTTAGAAGCTGTTTCGGAAAGAGAGTATATGCGATCTTTCCAGGAAAACTCGCGAGAAAAGGAAACACCAAGAATGTTAAGAGAAGAGGAAGGATTGAGTTGTGTGTTGTTAAAGATAAGGGGATAGTTGTGTAGAAGATCGTGACGAGTAGACAGATGAGGAACTGAGTTTTTGAGGCATTGAAAGCCACAAGGTTTTCTCTGCCCCCAATCAGATATAGCAGAAAGATCAGAGGTCAGGTGTCCCATCGCTGTCCTACGCGAATCATGAAGTGACTGCTGTGAGGGGCGCTTTGTGAAGCGGGTGGAGAAGTGAAGAGTGGAATAAATCTTTTCATTTTCACTTCATCGTGAGTTGCCTGTGTTCATTGGATTTAACAAACGCCTTGTGTAACCTAATTCCCTACATCGAGAGAGAATTGCGATTGACAACCGTGCGACCAACAACCAGAAGCAATATCCAACGAAATAAGAAAGTATGGTGGTTTCCTTTTTACCATTTTTTACCATAGGGTTGCGCTAAATACCAAAGGCAAATAATTGTAATAATTTAACTTAAAAAAGAGCTACTTAACAAGGTCTTTTGAAAACCAACACAACCACACAGCATTTTATGAAAAGACATAGACTTTTTGTCGTCGGCTGTAAGTATTAAATTTAATAGAAATTTTCACCGAATAGG
This sequence comes from Bathynomus jamesi, assembly GCA_023014485.1. NCBI lineage: Eukaryota > Metazoa > Arthropoda > Malacostraca > Isopoda > Cirolanidae > Bathynomus > Bathynomus jamesi. Next base: position 55,629 of record JAJOZX010004411.1, on the reverse strand, counting down.
CAGATTGACAACTTTCAATCATACATAATTACTTACTTCTTACTTCAGCTCTCAGGTAGGCTAGTTAGCCTGTCAGTGGAGCCAGCCTCCTTCGCCACTCCGCCCTGTCCAGCAGCACTCCCACTTCCTCGAGCTCTTGCATGCTGGGCGAGTCGTATCTTCGCAAGTTCTCCTCCACTTCGACCCTCCATCTCCTTCTCGGTCTCCCCAGCGGTCTTCTGCCATTCCCTGGTCTCCACTCCCAGCACCTCCTCGCAGTTCTCCCCTCCTCCATTCTCTCCAAGTGGCCCAACCATCTCAATTTGGCAGCGTCGATTTTTCTCAAACTCGGCGTTACTCCCACATTGGCTCTTATTTCTTCATTTCTTATCCTATCTCTTCGCGTCTTTCTCAGAATAGTCCTCAGCGGTCTCATTTCTGCCGCCTGAATTCTACTTCGATCCGCCACGCGCATCTTCCAGTGTTCCGACCCATAAATCAGTATTGGTGTTAAAACTGTTTCGAAGATTATTTTCTTGGTCCCAAGGGGCATATGTTCATCTCTCCTACATTTTTACTAAACTTTGCAATTCTTTCAGTTATTTCTTGCATATTACCACTTTCTTTAGTAAACATACTCCCTAAATATTTAAATTTTTCAACATTTCTTATTTCCTTATCTCCTATTTGAACTCCAAATTCTCCTCCTTCTCTTCGACATACAATTAATATTTCTGTCTTTTCTATATTCATTTCCATTCCCCCCTCCTTCAAACATTAATTCCAATCAATTAAAGCTTGTTCTATATCTTCTCTCTCTGTCGTCCAGAATGCTATGTCATCCGCATATGCCATTATTCCATTATTATTATTCATTTCATGACGTCGCTTGAAACTTGCAATGACTGTGTCCATGTAGGCTATAAACAAGAGTGGTGATATAACACTGCCCTGCTTCACCCCTGTTCTAACTTCAGACCACATCATTTTTGTGTCCAGTCCTTACTTTGGATTCGCTAACTTGACACAAAGTTTTCAAAGCCCTAAGAAGTGTACCCCTTACCCCATAAATCTCCTCCAAACATCTCCACATTCTTCCTCTGGGCACTGTATCGAATGCTTTTTTAAGATCTATGAATATTACATAGATGTTAGTATTAAATTCCCATGCCTTTTCTATTAACAGAACTGAGGCCAAAAATAAGATTTACCACACTTCTTTCTTTTCGATAACCATGCTGTTCCTCTCCCAATCTTGCTTCAATTATTTGCCTTGCTCTTTTTTCTATTATTCTTTCATAAAGTTTTGTTATATGGCTAATAAGCGATATTCCCATATAATTCTCACATCTACCTGAGTCACCCTTTCCTTCATATATTGGAACGATGATTGTTTTTTCCCCAGTCACTGGGGACTTGACCTTCTTTCCAATATTTATTCAACAGGTTTCTAATTTTTTCTTTCATGACTTCACCTCCCTCCTTTATAAGTTCAATCGGAAACTCATCCACTCCCGTTGACTTTCCATTCTTCATTTTATTAACAGCCTCTTCCATTTCTTTTCTGGTAATAATTACCCGTTCTACTAATTCCTGGTATATTCCATCCGCTTCCTCCACTTTTTCTTCTGGATCTCCATTCACCAGACCTTTAAAATAATCTGACCATCGTCTATTAATTGCTCCAGGTTCCACTATCACATTTCCCGCTTCATTTTTAATATTGTATATTTTTCTTTTCCTTTCTATAAGATTTTGCAAGCCTATAAATCAGTTTTTTGTTTCCTTTCTCATCTTCTCTCAACTTTTCTCCCAATTCCCTCATTGCCATTTGTTTTGCCCTTTTCTTCTCCCTCACAGCTTCATTTCTTGCTTGCACATATTCCCATCTTGATTCCTGTGCACGTTGCCTCAACCACTTCTTATGTTTTATAGTTTTCTGTTTTACTGCGCCTCTCACTATATCTGTCCACCATGGTGCATGTTTTCTTCTTCCTCCACCCACCCACTCAGTTCCCAAAATCTCCTCCACAACCCTCTTAGCACAATCTCACGGTTTCCCATTCATTGTTTTCCTCCGTCTCAGCTATATTTCTTTCAAGTTCCTCTTTGAATCTGACTCTAATGTTCTCATCCTGCAGTTTCTTTGTCTTAATTACCTTCCTCTTTCCTCTTTGTTGTTTACTATTTTCTGCATTTTCAAATCTATCAGTTATCTGTGGTCGGAGTCTAACGTAATCCCTGGTATCACCTTGACGTTTCCAACAATTCTCTTATCGGAGCATTTAAAGTAATATATGATGGATTTTTGGTCAAAGTTTCCTGTCACTTGGCTCCACCTGTATTTCGTAAACGTATGGGTCTCCTGGTGTTTGAAAAATCCGTTCATGATCTTTAGTTCGTTCCTTACGCAGAAATCTATTAGTTTCTCTCCCTCTGCATTTCGGTTCTGTTCTCCGAAAGGTCCAATTATCTGCTCCACTCCCTCCCTCTCCATTCCCACTCTACCATTGAAATCTCCCATAAGCAGTCCCACCTCCTCTCCTCCCACTTCATAATTGTCATCCAATAGTTCCATGAAATTGGTCTTCTCCTCTTCACTCCGTGCATCCTCCTCCGACCCTCCTCCACTCCTCTGTACACGAGCACAAATCCATCCCCCCAAAGTCCCTTCCCAGTTCTCCACCCACTCTTTTCCTTTCTATAAGATTTTGCAAGCCTATAAATCAGTTTTTTGTTTCCTTTCTCATCTTCTCTCAACTTTTCTCCCAATTCCCTCATTGCCATTTGTTTTGCCCTTTTCTTCTCCCTCACAGCTTCATTTCTTGCTTGCACATATTCCCATCTTGATTCCTGTGCACGTTGCCTCAACCACTTCTTATGTTTTATAGTTTTCTGTTTTACTGCGCCTCTCACTATATCTGTCCACCATGGTGTATGTTTTCTTCTTCCTCCACCCACCCACTCAGTTCCCAAAATCTCCTCCACAACCCTCTTAGCACAATCTCACGGTTTCCCATTCATTGTTTTCCTCCGTCTCAGCTATATTTCTTTCAAGTTCCTCTTTGAATCTGACTCTAATGTTCTCATCCTGCAGTTTCTTTGTCTTAATTACCTTCCTCTTCTCCTCTTTTGTTGTTACTATTTTCTGCATTTTCAAATCTATCAGTTATCTGTGGTCGGAGTCTAACGTAATCCCTGGTATCACCTTGACGTTTCCAACAATTCTCTTATCGGAGCATTTAAAGTAATATATGATGGATTTTTGGTCAAAGTTTCCTGTCACTTGGCTCCACCTGTATTTCGTAAACGTATGGGTCTCCTGGTGTTTGAAAAATCCGTTCATGATCTTTAGTTCGTTCCTTACGCAGAAATCTATTAGTTTCTCTCCCTCTGCATTTCGGTTCTGTTCTCCGAAAGGTCCAATTATCTGCTCCACTCCCTCCCTCTCCATTCCCACTCTACCATTGAAATCTCCCATAAGCAGTCCCACCTCCTCTCCTCCCACTTCATAATTGTCATCCAATAGTTCCATGAAATTGGTCTTCTCCTCTTCACTCCGTGCATCCTCCTCCGACCCTCCTCCACTCCTCTGTACACGAGCACAAATCCATCCCCCCAAAGTCCCTTCCCAGTTCTCCACCCATTTGCCTTGTTTCTGCCATTCCCAAGATGTCGATTTTCATTTCTCTCATAATTAGTCCGGTTCACTATGTCAATAAAAACACTCGTTCAAAATTTATGGAGATTAGCAAACCAGTGCATTTTTGGAAAGCTTATGGCATCAGGAATCTGAAAATCAATGTTTACATTTGCGCAGATGCCTGCATAGCCGCCATTTTGGATTTTCAAAATGGCCGCCATAAAATAAGAATTTCCGAATATCTCAGCTTGTAATTGACATAGAAACCACTCTAAATGCTAATCCTATGTTTCCAGGCCCAAGGAATCCAAAGCTTATGTCAAATTAGTGATTATGAACACCAAAAACCAAGAAAAGAAGTTTGTGAAATTATGTTTGTATTTTCATGAAAAAATGCACACTCAAATTGTTGGTAGTGACAACAGCATACGTATAGACGTATTTCCTATCTCAGTTTGACACATCATTACACATCATCATCACTCTCAGTGTCATATTCAACATTACAGTCTGCATCGTTTTCGCATTCTGTGCCGCACAAGCATAGTTCTGTGCAAGGCAAGTTATTCCTTCTGCATGAACATCTCTGTGTAGAACAGTTGGTTTTGCAGTGGCATCTGACCAACTCGATGATGGCTTGCGGGGCAGGAGGAACCTTTGTGGTGACTGGCAGTATTTGGCCACTTTTGTCCTGATAGTAACCAAATTTCAGGGGGTCAAAAGGCTGTTGCTGCATAACATTGGCTTGGCACCATACTCGGCTTTGTAACCGCACACGCTGGATGTGTTCCTCAAGTGCACCGAGTGTAGGAGGTAAGTTGTTGCTTTCAGCTAGGTGTTTACAAAACAGATACCATCTTAGATCAGGGATACTTGCAATGTGAATACCCTTGGGACAGTAGCTTGAGCACACAAATTTGGCCAATACGTCTTTCACCTCCTGTGTTAGGTCACCTTTCTCCGGTAGTTTCATCAGTGCTCTGACTAAGTGCATGTCAGCTTTCATATACTGCTGAAACCATTTTGTTTTGCCTATTCCTGAGAATTTTCCAACATTGTCTGCTCCAGTGAATGCGTGGAATACAGGTAAAGCTTGCGCCTTTTCTTTGCCCAAAGCTCTCCAGATTGGCTCTATTTCGACTGTACCTGATACCATCAAAATAGATGTCTTTTTGCAGAGCTTGTCATAGTGTGCCACAGCCAGAACCAAGACGTCAGTATCAGGAGTGAAGAATACTAGCTGTGCATCAGGACACCGCTGTGATGCCTCCGCTGCCAGGCAGATCATCAATGTGTCAGCCTCCTCGTGATTGTTGTCTTCAAAGTGCATGTTTCTGTTGCTTCTGGTGTGACCTGATGCTGATGTGATGACTAACTGAGGTGAGTTTTTGTTGTAATCAAGGGTTGCTTTGGCGAGATAGTCTGTCAAATCTGCTTTCGTTTTTTCGTGCGATAGAAACCGTGCCAGTAGGATGTGTTTGATGTTCGTATCATCTGCAACCTGATACTGTATAGGAGCTTTTCCTTGTCGTCGTCTCTCTCTAGTTTCCTCCTTTAGTGAGTCAGGTTTGTATGTATCGAAGACCAGGATGACCTCACTGAACCCTGCTGTCAAGCTCACGAGCCTGTCATTGAAACACTGGGCTAGATCTTTGACTGTGCTGATTGTCCCTGATTTCTTTGTCATCTTCTGGACAAGCACCATTCCATCAACAATGGCGATCTTTTGATTTGATGACGACGATGGAGATGATGATACAGGACCTCTGTCATCATCCTGCTCTTTGGCCGCTAGAGCTTCTGTCTGTTCCTGGGTTTCATCTGTTTTTGCCAGCTTCTCAAGGCTGTGTATCAGCTTGGACTTGTCAGTGCATGGCAGCATTGAGCCGTCTGGTGCAAATAGTGCTCTCGGAGTCAATGTGAACTCATAGTTGCCAACTGCATTCTTCTGATCGATGTCCCTGCTCGACCTGGTGAGAACCATCAGCCGACCATAGAGATCTTTGGTCTCTTTTAGGTCAACTGTCTGGTCACGGAACTTGAAAGTTTGTTTCTTGCTGCCAGACATGTACATCTTGTTGTTCTGCTTTTTGACTGGTGCCCAGAGACTAACATCTCCATTGATACGTTCAGTGACATAATCTTCATAAAGCTTCTGTCCGATGTCATCAATGTTCAAGATTTGTGGAACATACTCTTGTCGTACATATGCATGTGTGATGAAATTGTATAGCTGATCACCTTCAACAGCAAAGGGATTCCCGTGGCTCAGTATTGCAGCCTTGATTTTGTCAACAGCTTCATGTTCTTTCCTGACAGCACTGGGTCGTACATCATGGTGTTCCTCTGGCTTGTTTACTTGAAGCCCGAACTGTCCTTTAAACTCTGTTGAGAGGCACGACATCTCTGGAGAAGCCAAGAAGAACCGCTGCCTAGCATTCGCATTATTGGAAATGCCAATTAGGCCAGAATGAACCTTCATCATCTTGTTGAGATGTTCGCAGGCATGGTCTGCACCTATTGAGACGAACGGAATCTCACTCTTGGTGACAGATATGTTTCCATCTTGAAGTTCTCGCCATGTTGCTGGATGGCTTGTCTTCATTTCGTGCATGTCGGCGATGTACCTTGGCCAGAGGCGTTTGTATTTTATTCGATCCATTGCGAAAAACAGCTTGCTGAGTGCTTCTCCAGCCTCCAGATGGAGAACGAGATCAGCATTTCTGGATGCTTCAACAAAGAACAAGATGGTTTCAACCCGGTGGAGGTAATTCATCAATGACTTGAACATAGCGTTAGATGATTTCTGAGCTTCCCACTTCTTCAGCTGTTGAATGACATCTTCGTTGGTCAAGACTTGAAGCAATTCTGATGCATTCTGCTCCATCACTTGTCCCAGAAACTGTGTTTGTGCAGGCTTCCTGCAATTCATTTGCTGGTTTCGAGCAGATTTCTTTTAGTTGTGGCATCTCTGTGAAGAACTGTTCTAGAGCAAGTTCATACAGAGCCATGTAAGTGTGGATGTGTGCACGGAGTGCTCTCTTGTAGTGGCCGCACTTGAGGATCTGTCTCGTTGTAGCAGGCCCATATACATCTGCCTCAATCCATGCATCATCTATGCCAGAATTTTCTATTGAGGCTCCGAGTGCCCTCAGTGCAGCCATCACAGCATGCAGCTCCCCAAGTCTCGGAACAACTTCTCTTTTCAAGTTAGGTCTTGCATCTAGCAACTGTACTGCCTTCTCGTACAGGGCCATGTCAAAGGTTATGACAGTTGGGTGGTTTTCACCAACTGCCAAGCTCTTCAACTGAGACGCTTGCAACATCACAGTCAGCATGGTAGACCACTCATGTGCGACCTCTGGAAGTAGAGGCAAGGCACCGACTTGAGTCAGTGACTGACTAGATGACACAAGTGATTTGTAGCCTGCCCAGCCTGGGATACTGCTTTGTGATTCACTGTCGGTTGATCTAGACAAAGCAGATGCAATCATCCAACCAAGATTGGTTAGTTCATAGGATTCAGCAACACCTGTGGAACACGCCTTGAATTCCTTTGCTCTCTTGACTGGCCCAGGTTTTGGTTTACTGCAAGGCTCGATGGGTACATGATAAGGGACAACCGACAGGTTTTTTGCCTCACTAACTTCCAAATTGGGTGCGATTGATTCTCCAGGCGCATCTGCCTTCTGATACACTGCGGTGATTGTGCCATGTGTGGTGCCTTTGCCATCTACAGTGTCCTCTGCAAAATCTGTATTATCAACAGCGAAGAAGACAAATGTACCTTTCTTGAGGAAAGGTGGTACATACAATCCATCAAATTGTTTTGTGTTTTCCACAACAGCATTGGCAATTGCTGTTTCTAGGAGCAAGGCACGGCTGTGTGATACGCAGTAGTTCTGTACATGGAGGAGGTCCATCAGCGCCTTGTTCCTGGTGTCATGATGTACAGTGAGTGCCAACCCTACAACCTGTGGGTTTTCTCGTGTGTGTGGTGTCCGAAATGTGTCAGTGGCTTTCTTGGGCACGTGGTGCACTTGTCTCCTGGTCTTGAAAGCATACATGATATTCTGACTTATGGTCAATGCTGACCTGTCAACTGTCCTGCTCCTCATCTCCGTTTGCAGCTCCTCCTCAGATCCCACCAAAATCCACCGTATAAGGCTGTACAGCTCGGTCGGGACATCCTCTCTTGTGCTGGATACTGTAATTGTGTGTTTCCTTCTCCTCAGCGAAATTGGCAATGCTGTTGCGTATTAGCTTAGCTGTCTTGTATATCATCATTGTCTTGTCCATTTCACTTGTGGCATCTTGCATCAAGGAAGTGTAGACCATATCTTCTTCGCAGGCTTCAGGACAGTAAAGAACAGATGGTTTTCTTCTGTCTTTCTGCCTCACTGACTTCACACTTGGTAACTCTGCAAGAATTTTGTCCTTTAGCCACTGTCGTGTCAGTGTCGGTCTGTGCCTCATCACTACCACCAAGCATAGATATGTAGGTTTTTTCGATGGCATCCATGGGTAGATGAGCCTTATTTTGGGTTTGATATTCAATGAGATTCATCGGCTCAATCAAGCATGATACTTGCATTGGTAGGTCTGTCTTTGTAGACTTGGCCCGGTTGCTGGCATCATCCCTCAGGACATGGAACACATATCGTGTCCAGCATGGTTTGTGGTATCTTACATCTATCGCATGGGCATCACTTGGTGAGAATGCATTGCTTAGTCTTGTCATCAATACTGGATCTTGGGAAATATCCACAGCTCGTCGAAGTGCCTTCCCCCCGTTTTCAGTTCGTACGGTGAAGAGACGCTGGTCATCATCTTCTTGACATAAGAAGCAGTGATCCCTTGTCAACGGTTCTGTTGCAGATCTAGTGAAAGGTGCTGAGGTGCCTGAGGTTGCTGATTGCTCCATTTCAGAGCTTGTTCTTTTATGCCCACGTTTTTTCACAGCATAGGTTCCTGTAGACATGGCATGCTGCAAGCGGTCTCTCGCTCGCTGTATGGATATTTGATTTGTGGCATCAGAATAACAACTGCGATGCCACATGGGTTTCTTTTCAATCAATATTTCTTTGGTAAAGTCTTTGAGGCGTCTTTGGATGTCAACATATTTTCCATCCTGTAAGCTGGCTCTTTCTTCCACTACATCGAGTAGTTTCTGGTATGATTCTGTTCTGGGATATTGAACAAGTGTTCCTTTGCTGGCAGTGGACTCCTGACAAAGAATGCACTGCTTCCAGTCTACTGTGTCCATGGACGACTTGACCGAACTCAACTTGCTGGTTCCCGGGTCTTCACTCATGATGACTCAGGCACTGAAAAGAAAGAGAGCCACCACTATATTAACCAACACCAAGATAATTGTGTACTAGTTGTGTTAACATAAATTTTTACAGTATAAAATTAAATATTGCAACACTACTGCAAAAATACTGCAAAATTACTGAAGCATCAGGATTTATAAACATTGTTGCAACTGCCGCCAAAATGGCTGCCAAGCAGGCATCTGCGCAAATGTAAACATTACTTTTCATATTCCTGATGCCATAAGCTTCTCAAAAATGTACTGGTTTACTAATCTCCATAAAATTTGAACAAAAATACATAGTAAACCTGACTAAATGTCCAGAATTTCATCTTCTTTCCCTCTGTAAGTTCCTATTTTAATTGTTCCACATCTAACTCTGAGTGTGTCCATTTTTCGTGTCCAGTTTCATTCCTTTGTCCGTGATCTGTTCATCAGTCCTGATTCCGAGGATGGTTCTTGAGTTTCTCGAACAATAAAGTTTTTACACCACCGACTTCCTAGGACTGTCATGGCAACCCTCCTCTTTCAAATGAGCTTAGAACCAGTATGGGATTCCAGATGTCATTCTCCATGGCAGAACTCATACATAATTACTTCCTATACTGATTATAATACACTAGAATAAGTACCAACAAAATGTTTTTAGTTGAAGTAAGTAATTCTTACAAAAGAATTACTTTCAATATGGATATTCTTTGAATTTTTGTTTTTAAATAAATATTGTTTATTTGTAAGTAAATAAGAAATAATATATTTTTAGGATCAAGTAAAGATAAGCACCCCCAGCCTTCTTTAATTAGCCTTATAAGGCTAACTAACGAAAATACCACGACCTAACCTAACCAATCGTCAAGGGCGTACAGTTGACTTAACGATTGGTTAGGTTAGGTCGTGTATTTTTGTTAGTTAGCCTTATAAGGCTAATTAAAAAAGGCTGGGGGTGCTTATCTTTACTTGATCCTATTTTTAAAGTAATTTCTTTCAAAGTAGTGATAAACAAACTTAAAAATTATTAATATGAGTAACTATTTTAAAATATATTATTTTCTTTTATTTATTTCTTAAATAATTAATGTAAAGATAAAATAGTAAGTAATACATTAATATTTTTTAATACTGTAATTTCTGTAGTAAAAAGCTCTACTTTTAGCGATTCGATATTAGACGATATTAAAATAAGGCTAAGCATAATAGAAATAACAATGGTTTGCCAAGGCTTAAAAAGCTGAGGCGTGATAAAAAAATAACAAATTTTATCTTCACTTTCGCATTTATTGGTCATATAACTTATACGTTTATGTCCTCCTTCGTATTATATTCCATATTTTATAATACTTGTTGAGGAGAACAGGCCCGGCGCTATGGGCAGGCCTGAGGGGCATGGCCGCCCACTTATGATTCTGTGCCCATGGGCGGATCCAGAGAGGACCTAGGGAGGAATGGAACTTGTGAACGTTTTCTCCGACAATTGAAACCTAGATCATGATAATTAGGTCTATATGATAATTACTCGTGAAATGTTTGTTACAATACATTATAATTGAACATAAAATACAGTACATGATTACTAATCATATATTTTATGTTCACTTATACTGTATTATAACTGTGTAGTATACTGTAAGTATTACAGTAAGTATTGCATTATACTGTAAGCATTACACGCTTCTCACAAATGAAATGCACAGAATTTGATAAATGTTTTATTAGTAATCATATTATTTTCATGTTTTCTTTATTATGTCTTTAAAAAGATATTTCTTTGTCAATGCAACGATCACTACCACACCATTGAAAACTAGGGCCTATGTACAGTACGAGGTGTGTTCAAAAAATTCCAGAACTGGTTATGCTGCGTGCGCGTCATGTGATGCATATGATAGTGTGACTCAGTATGTGTCCAAAGACGGTTACCGCTTGTTGATATCGTATTTTGTTCTCTCGATATTTACTGTTTTGTGAAGTTATTTTGTGTGTTTTGTCGCATTTTGTACATTTGAATAATGGCTACTGTCCCGCACTTCCACTGCAATGACTGCTGTTTTGTTTCAACGTCATACCCATACACCACGTCTCGTCACCTATAACGATGTTTCTGAGAAAATTTTCATCAAGATTGGCACGATGAAGGAGGTCTAGAGACACAACAACACGTTACTCTTTCTGCTCGGCAGTCAAGAGTCGTGGCACAAATTTGGCTGACACACGACGCATCCCCAAATTCTCTCTGAGTATCGTGTGGAATGATCCTATCGAAATGTCCATTTCGTCTATGACTTCTCTGACTGTCAGTCTATGGTTCCCTCGAATCATTTCACGAACACAAGCAACAGTGTCATCAGTTCTTGAAGTGGAAGGTCGTCCCACCCTTGCATCGTCCCCCGTCGACGTTAGGCCTTCCTTAAAGCGCTTGTGCCACTAAAAAATGGTTGCCCAACTTAAGGCGTCATTGCCAAATGCTGTGTTCAGCATGGCATAGGTTTCAGAAGCAGTCTTGAACAGCTTAACACAAAATTTTATGCACACACGTTGTTTTTCAACAGTAGCCATTCTTCAAATGCACAAAATGCGACAAAACACACAAAATGACTTCACAAAACAGCAAATATCGAGAGAACAAAATACGATATCAACAAGCGGTAACCGTCTTTGGACACAAACTGAGTCACACTACAACATGCATCACATGACGCACTTGCGCGTCATGTGATGTTCGCGCGCCAGGGCGTAACTAACGGGGGTGACAGGGGGGGACATGTCCCCCCCCCCAACTTTGAACTGAGGGGGATAATATAGGTTTTGTCCCCCAACTTTTGATCTAAGTTTCCTTTAATGTTAAGTATATACTTGATATACATAAGGTAGTTGGGAAAATGCTTCTTTGATTTTCCTATTACTATCATAAATATACAGTAGATCATTCTCTAAATCATAGTATTTTAAGAGCATCATTTTGGTCGCAAACACATTACCTACAGTATAGCAACACAGAAATTCATCGCAGGATTTTTCATCATTATAGTTGGCCCCCCAACTTTTGAAAGCTAGTTACGCTCTTGCACGCAGCATAACTAGTTCGGGAACTTTTTGAACACACCTTGTATGCATTATAATATAACTTAAGTGAGGATCATTCCCTTACGCGAGTGTGAGTTTTTGATGCCTTTCAACTCACGCACAGGAACAGGAAGCCTGTTTCCAGTTGCTACCTCTCAGTATGGTGGGTGAAGCGTATGCAATGCCGGCTCCAACCTTTTGGGAGCCCTACGCTGCAAATATCTCTGGGGCCCTAATATATATATATATATATATATATATATATATCATGCCTATCACAACTAATGGAACACTACAACAACATTATTGATTCACTTGAAAGTAATGAGAACTATGATGTACTATACACAGACTGTGCTAAAGCGTTCGACAAGTGTGACCACGGAATCATAATACATAAACTGAAATATATGGGAATAACAGGAAAAGTAGGGAAATGGATATATAATTTCCTTAGTGAGCGGCGGCAAGTTGTTACATTACAAGGAGTATCTTCATCAGAATCAGAGGTCCTCAGCTCGGTACCACAAGGAACAATATTAGCTCCACTATTCTTCATAATCATGCTAACTGACATAGAAGAGGACGTTAACAGAGACAGCACAGTAACATCCTTTGCGGATGACACAAAGATCAGTAGAAAAATAAGAAACCCAGGAGACATAGGATCTCTACAAACCGACATAAACAGAATCTACAAGTGGACGGAAGACAACAATATGAAGTTTAACACCGAGAAATTTCAGCTATGACGGTACGGAAAAAAGAGAAGACCTAAAATCCATGGAATATTATACCCCAAATGGACAGGAAATTCAGAGAAATTCCAGAGCAAAAGATTCAGGGGTTGTAATGACAGATGATGCGAAATTTGAAACACAAAATAAGATAGCAGTAAACAGAGCAAAGAGAATAACGGGTCAGATATTGAGAACCTTTAAACGAAGGGATAGGAATGTAATGATTCCTCAACTGAAAACCCTGATAATACCCAAATTGGAATACTGTTCGGTCCTAACATCCCCATATAAAAAAGAAGACATTACTGTATATAGCTGGAAGGGATCCAGAGAAACTTCACAGCCAAGATCAATGGGTGCAAAGAACTAAATTACTGGGAAAGGTTACGAGAACTAGACCTATATTCACTGGAAAGGAGAAGAGAGAGATACACCATTATTTACACTTGGAAAATAATGAAGAAACTAGTCCCTAATCTTACTCTGAATCCTATAACTCCCCAAACAACGGTGGAAAGTAGAAGCGGTAGACTGTGTCGTATTCCCAAATTGAAGGCGAGACAGGGAACATCTTTAACCCTGAAAGAAATAGTTTTGTAGTGAGAGGACCAAAACTGTTTAATCAGTTGTCCAAAGACCTAAGAAACACGAAGGGAGTTGCAGTGGAAATCTTCAAAAGAAGACTAGACGCCAGGCTCAGAACAATCCCCGATGAGCCGGGCGTACCTGGCTATGTGAGGTGGAGAGCGCAAGAATCCAACTCACTACTTCACCAGGCCAACTCGAGAGGAGGGGCGACAAGCTTGACATTCGCGAAATGAGAAATCATCGCGCGAAACCTTTGTAAGGTTGTAAGGTAAGGTAAGGTATATAATATATATATATATATATCACAATAAAATGGTTTATATACACAATTAAATATACAAAAATCTAATAAGTTTATTTAGATATATATATCACATACATTCAAAACCTTTCTCTCCTTGCTTTTTTTCATTGCAAATTCATCAATAATATCATCATAGGACAGCTTTCGGCCTACCTCTCGATTGATGCTCATGATGGCAAGCCCACTCCGACGCTCTTGTGCCATTGTTGACCTGAGGTATGTTTTAATTAGCTTCAACTTGGAGAAGCTCCTTTCAGCTGTGGCTACGGTCACTGGAAGAGTGGCTGCAATTCTGAAAGCAATCCATAGGTTTGGATATAACTCTATCAGGCATCAGCTGCTTCTCTTGCATGTAAGTCAGCAATTCTAATGCAGTCATCTTCTGAGATGGCAGATCTGATGGCACACATTAGGCGTTTGTTTACATTATAATTTTTATGATTTTAACAACAACAAAAATTGTCAGATAAATAAAATAAATAAAATGAATGGCGCTGGAAAAGTTTTAAAACATCAAAATTTGGACCATTCTTTTTATTTCTGTCAATCATCATTAATTAATTTTTTTATACCGCTCGCTGGGGACTCTCCCGCCTCGCGGGGCCCCACGCACACTGCGTGATCTGCATAATGGAAGAGCCGGCGCTGAGCGTATGGCATATAAAAAAATGTGGATAAATAAAATACTCGGTATGATATCTGTTTGGTGCCCCCCCCCTAGACTACCCTCCCTGGATCAGCTCCCAATGCCCTCCCAGTTACTTAAGTTTTTATCTTATATTTAGGTATTATATTAATTAATATATTTAAGTTTTTATTTAAGGTATTGATTAATTGAAATGCTAACAGTAAAGGCTACTTAGTGAATATCCTGTTTAGCTGGATCGTATTTTTTAACGTGAAGGGCCTACTAACTTTTTAATGTTCAATACTGATATCGTTTGAAACTTGAAAATAAACACTATTTAAATTTAAAACGGCAAAAAGTTTGTTTCCTTAAATGAATGGTGAATGGATTGTAATGGATTGTAAAAGTATGTAATTAGAACACAAATTTTAATTTTAATATGTATTTCCCGTATCAGGTATGTACCTGTGTCTCACTAATGTAGACTACTGATCATTAAACAAATTTATTGGGGGTTTGTAGTTTGCGTATCACGCAGGGGCGTTTTCAAGGTTTTGAATTGGTCGGGACAAGTTATGCCACAGGGGGCCCTGGCCCCGTTTACCAGTTTTTCTTAATGGAAGTTCTCGAAAAGCTCTTTAATGTTCTCACTAATCACTGTATATTTAAGTAGTTATTTCAACCAAAGTTAAAAAAAAATACAAACCACTGATTTTTGTAAATTTTATTCAGGATACAAATATATAGAGCATATAGGGCCCGGGGTAAGGAGGAGCCTGTCGAGGCCGTGCCTCGCTTGTCCTATGTTAAAAACGCCCCTGATATCACGCAAAACATCTGTGGAGCGCCGCTAATTACTCCTACTTCTTAATATTGCTCAATCATTGTAAGCACAGTAAAGTAAAATAGCATAAAATAATTAAAATGTGCCCCCTCTGTATAACTGGGTGCCTCCCCGCAAACTTCATGCTGCCACCGGGCCTGCAGGGGACACGAAATGAAGGACAGAGGGGAACGTTACAAAGCCCATATCATACAGCCATTTGTTGCCATTTTTCACCGCAAATCGACACCCTCCCCCGACTTAAAACCGATTAAAGCCGTTTACACATTAATCGGCAAAAATCGAGTTTTGAAAATGTACTGAGTGTATTATTGATCGCTATTCAGCGACAAGATTTTGAAATTTCTAAACTCGGATTGATGTCGATCAATATTTAAACGCAACAACCGTTTCAATCGAGGAATAGTTCAGCGGTGAAAAACGGCAAGGAACGGCCGTGTGATATGGGCTTTAGTTGGAGGAGAGGAATCAGCATTTTTGCCATGTACGTTCAATGGCGACCTAATCTTATCTAACCAATGACTGGCGAAGGAAATCGGAAGGTGGGAATAGGAGTTGCATGAAGTGAAAAGCAACCAAATGAAAGATGGCCTCAGAAACAGTATTAATAATTCTCTCTCTCTCTCTCTCTCTCTCTCTCTCTCTCTTTATAAGAAAACTAATACTAATAATTAATATGTAACAAAAGAAATATAAATAATTATCATCTTTAAACTATTATGAGTAACATTATAAATATGGAGTTAATATAGGGAGAACTTTTAAAAAATATTATATACACGATGAGATCTCGACACTTGTTTTCAGTTCTTTTTATAAATAGAATTACGTTTACATTTCTTACTCGAAACCAAAAAGTATAGAAAAATAAGAGATCGTCATTTTATTACTTCACTACTTTTCGTTCGTGGTTTTTTTTTGCAATGATGCGTTTGTTCTAGAAGGGAAAATGAATGAACTTCCTTCCCATCATTCAGAATAGTCGGATTATGAATCCTAAAACAGCAGTGCATAAATCGAGAAGTTGGACAAAGTTTGTAAAATAATCGTTTCAATATATTTTAGTTAAGTGCTTTTAAATAATTCAGTAATCATAAAAAAAGGTTATTATGTATTTTATCACACTCAGTCATTTTACACATCAAAATACATTTTTCTAGTAGTATTTGATGTGATTTGTTCAAATATGACCTCCATTTCCGTCGGAAATGAGATCCAACAAAGTTATAGTACTTTGAAGTTTGGCTCATTTTCAAGGGAAATGGAAGTCAAAATCTAAGCAAAACACATCAAATATTACTAGAAAAATGTATTTTGGTATTAATTAACCTAACCTAACCTTACCTAACCTAACCTAACCCTGGCTAAACGAGCCTAACCCTGGCTAAACGAGCCTAACCCTGGCTAAACGAGCTCTCGTCTGTATCCACCACCTAATCCATAATAAGGTAATACTCTAGGCTCGTTTAGCCAGGGTTAGGATCGTTTAGCCAGGGTTAGGCTCGTTTAGCCACGGTTAGGTTAGGTTAGGTTAATTAATACCAAAATACATTTTTCTAGTAATATTTGATGTGTTTTGCTTAGATTTTGACTTCCATTTCCCTTGAAAATGAGCCAAACTTCAAAGTACTATAACTTTGTTGGATCTCATTTCCGACAAAAATGGAGGTCATATTTGAACAAATCACATCAAATACTACTAGAAAAATGTATTTTGGTGTGTAAAATGACTGAGTGTGATAAAATACATAATAACCTAAAAAAAACCTAATAAAATTATTTTACTGAAGAGAGTTTACATTTTGTTGTCTTGATTATATACGAGGTTTGTTCAAAACGTATCCGGACTGATGCGATTATAGACAGAATATGGTACTTATATAGCTACACACTTTGCCCAACGATCCTGCCACTGTTAAAAACATTTTTCGAAAGCATTTTTTGGAATGGCCAAAAGCTGCTCCGTCGAATTTCTTTTAATGGTCTCAACATCCTCGAATCGGTGTCCTTTTAGGGTTTGTTTGAGCTTCGGAAACAAAACAAAAAAAGTCGCATGGAGCGACATATCCAGCGAATATGGAGGCTGCTGTACTTCGAGGATAGCGTTTTTGGTCAAAAATTGATGGGCAATTTGCCACGAGTGAGATGGTGCGTTATCGTGATGAAGCATCCAGTCTCCGGACTCTCGCTTCTGCGGCCGTTTCCTCTGAACTGCTTCACGTAGACGTCTCAAAACGTCAGTGTAAAATTTCATTGATTGTTTGTCCCTGTCGAGCATATTCATGGTGCACAACACCTTCGCAGTAAAAAAAAAAAAACGAATAACATGAATAAATCGCCGCGAAACAAAACACGTTTAACTTTATCGGCTCACCATAGTGGACTGAAGCTACACATTGTAACATATGTAAGAAAGGAAAGATAAACAATTATCATCTTTAAACTATTATAAATAACATTATCAATACGGAGAAATTAAAAGGGAGATCTTTAAAAAAATATTTTATACATGACGAGATCTCGACATCATGACGACATGCAGAGACATGTTTAGCACAGTCACAACTCCAAACACTGACATTCAGGAAATTTTATATATTTTGTAGGCCTTGGTCCTCATAATCATAACATGACTTTAGCAGGATTATATTTTATGTCGTTATCCTTCCCATACCTTTCACACACACCTTCAAAAGTGTGCTGAGCCCTTTTACAGATGGAGAAATAAGAACTAGAGCATTTGCATACATCAGATGATTAACAATCATTGTACCAATATAGCAGCCTATTTTACAGTTGTTCAGTACGACAGATAGATTATCCATATAAACATTAAATATGTAAGGGGATAATATCCCTCCCTGCCTGACACCAATGGTCACAGACAGGGCCACCGAGAGGGTGGGGGTACTGTGGAAAAATCCCCTGGGCCCGGACCTCTAGGGGGCCCGGAAAGAAGGGGGGGGGATAAAATCTAAAAATATTAATAAAGCAATTGATTAAAACAGAGAGGAAATATAACACTGCCCAACACCAATTTTCCTGATTTAATTCTAACACCTGTTTTTAGGTAACTTTGGTGTGCTGATTTCAAAAATCACCTTAGTTTTTGCCTATCACGTCAGGTTTTCGAGCAATCAAATACGGAGATATCGCATTTTGGCAGGGTTATGCCCAATTTTTTTTCTTTTCAAAAAATAAGTTTTTACGTACTCAGAATCAGCATGGAAAAGTAAACAATTGTGCAGGGAGTGAACTTTAATATACAACGGTAATATTGACACATAAAGTGATTAAAAGTGTTTAAATAAGCAAAAAATGAATCCATGATCATGACGTCACGCTCACACCTGGGGAAATCACAGATACCCAAGATTTTAATATGTTGTACAGTAGGGTGGATCGATTTTACATTTTTTTCGATTTCCATATTCTAATAGAGACAAAACCTTGCGCATGCATGAGAAAATAGCCTCTGCAAAATCTTAGCTTAATAGGTAATCATCTTCTGCCCCCGGCAGAGCGATGAAAATCATATTTTAGTTGTCAAAAACGTATTTTTAAACCCTAGCCTAGAGTCATAAAATTTTTCGTGTGTGTTATTTCATGCCTAAGCAACGATATAAATGCTATGGGAAATATATAAATGCATTATTTAAGACAAAGAGCCGATCTGAAAATATGTATAATATACATATTTTCAGATCGGCTCTTTGTCTTAAATAATGCATTTATATATTTCCCATAGCATTTATATCGTTGCTTATGCATGAAATAACACACACGCAAAATTTTATGACCCTAGGCTAGGGTTTAAAAATACATTTTTGACTACTAAAATATGATTTTCATCGCTCTGCCGGGGGCAGAAGATGATTACCTATTAAGCTAAGATTTTGCAGAGGCTATTCTCTCATGCATGCGCAAGTTTTTGTCTCTATTAGAATATGAAAATCGAAAAAAATGTAAAATCGATCCACCCTATTGTACAGTGCTTACAATAAGTCTCGCGCCTCTGTCTCGTCCCAAGCTAGTCTCTTCGGTATAAAATGGGCGGTCCTTATGGTAGCGGAGGTGGGTTCGGATTGGTGCACATAATTGCTCTAACCCCATCAATGACGTCCACATTATCATTGTGTCGATCACTCTATCTATTTATATATAGAGACATACTGTATATAGATATATATAGAGTATGCAGGAGATAACGCTCTCTCTCTCTCTCTCTCTCTCTCTCTCTCTCTCTCTCCATCCTCTCTCTCTCTCTCTCGTGGGATTCTAGAGAAATTGGCTGCCAGTTCCTTTAGGTTCTCTCTCTCTTTCGGGAGGGCGGGTAAAGTATGTTGTACAATCCTGTCCCGTGGGTTACTAGGACCCCATCCCATCCATACTCTGTCCTTTTAGCTTACATTAAGGATGTTCTCCTCTGACTAAAAAAAAAAAAAAAAAAAAAAATTCTTTTAGTATTAAGTCTTTTTCTCTTTTTACTATTAGGACCCTACTGCTACCTCATGCGTGGGAAGAGAGGCTTTGGAACCTCTATAAATAACACCATTTAACGCTCGTAGGTTGTGAGAGACTGGGATGGAGGGGTCCCAGGCGTAGGGGCGCGATGAATGGAGTGTGGCTAGTGCCCCGTTAAGCCCATTCCTAACGCGTAATGGCCTGACCAGCCCCCTGCGACCGTTCTTTGGTGACCAATTGATGGTGCTTGGTTGTACTGCTCTGAGGTGAGAGAGCTTTACTGCCCAGCTGGCTGCCAGGCCAGCGTAAAGTCTCGGGCGTAGGCTCTGGGTCTGGTGGGATATCCCTTGAACACTGGATTCTAAGAGTCTGGCCGCTTGTGAGTGACTAGTAAGACTTAGTAAGGGGCTGCATCTCGCTGTCGCTCCTGGCGGGAAATCCGTGACGCCTGCGTCGCGAGTGTTTGTTAGTTGGTAGCTGCGACACGTTTGGGACTGTCCGGCTCTGGGGAGATCTTTGGTCGGTGCGGCAGCAGCGAGAGGTGTAGTCTTCTGAAAGGGATGAACGTCACTTGCAAATAGGTGGATGCGTCTACGCGCGGGATGAATTCACCCCCCCCCCCTCCTTTTTTGTATACTGGTCAGAACGTTTTTGATAGTTTTCATTGCTAGAACGCTTTATCTTATTCAGAGTATTCAGAAAAAAAAAAAAGAGAAAATATGACAGGGCCAGTTAAATTGAAAGCAGAATGCTTTAAATGTAAAGTTAATCATTGGTGCGTTGACTTCCCCGAAGGTAGTATCAGCGATATCACATCCCTTAGTGTATGTTTGTTTTGTAAACTTAGAGACAACCACGAAAAGGAAATTAAAGAGCTAAAGGAATTAGTAAAAAAGCTTGAAGCTAGGGTCGTAGCACTGGAAATCTAACCCAGTGGACAAGATCAAACTAAAAATACACCAGCAGATTTAAACTGTAAGATTAAGCATCTAGAACAAAGCGTGGCACGCTTGGAAAACACGGTGACTATTCCGGAAAATAGAACGGAGGAACAAGAATTCAAATTGGTCAAAAATAAAAGACCCTCCAAACCAAAACCAAAACATAAGGATTTGGAACCCATTACCATCAAAAATAAGTTTCACTTACTTGCTGATGAGGAGGATGAATCCTTTTTAATTGGGGATTCTATGGTAAGGAATCAAGGGGACTTTTTCGGAGCAAGACGCGTGACCAAGAGAAAACTCCGGTGTTTTCCGGGTGCCACAAGCCAGATAATTAATAGGGAATTAGGCAAAATTAATATCAAGAATAAGAGTTGCCCTATCATTGTCCATGTTGGTGGCAATGACGTTTTTCTGGGAGGGACAAGAGGGCAGACAGAGTCCATTATAAAAGAATTCAAGAACCTAACTGACAAGGTTAGGGATAGGACAGACATCGGTATGGTCGTAGGAATTCTCCCTCGAATGCGTGCTAGCGACTATACTCTAAGTAAAGCCATTGGCATAAATAAAAGAGTTAAACGCATGTGTGATGAAAAAGGCCTAAAGTTTGTCGATTTTTGGCCTACATTCTACGGAAATGGAGAATACTTTGATTCGGACGGGATACATTTTAAACAGAAGGGGAAAAAGAAGTTTGGTGATTTACTGAACATTAATTTGTATAATCTTTTTAAACTAGGACCCCCCAAACCAGCAATTGATCCTGCTCCCCAAACAGTTAAACCTACTCCCCCAGCAGTCGGTCCTCCTCCCCCAGCGGTTAGTCCCCCTCCCCCAGTGGTTAGTCCCCCTCCCCCAGCGGTTAGTCCCCCTCCCCCAGCAGTTAGTCCCCCATCCCCCAGCAGTTAGTCCCCCTCCAACAGCAGTTAGTCCTCCTCCAACAGCAGTTAGTCCCACTCCCCCAGTAGTTAGTTCAACTGTGTCGGGAATCGACTCAGGCCAGTTAGGAAAAATCACAACTTAAAATCACTCAAAACTGTGCTCTTCAATGCTAGGTCAATTAGAAACAAACTAATGGAATTTATAGCGCTTGTCAAAACTGAGAACTTTGATATCATCGGAATAACGGAATCCTGGATTCATTCTGAATCAAGAGATTTTGTAGGAGAATTTGAAATGGTAGGTTACAAAATGTTTCACAAATATAGGAACGGAAGGGAAGGCGGCGGTGTACTTTTGTATGCTCGGAACTCCCTGCACCCGGTAAACAGTAATATCGTATCTGCTCATGAAATGTTGGGAATTGATCTAATCCTAAATAATAAAGTAGTGCAGCTACTTCTAGTATATAGACCACCTCACTACCCCGTTGATAAGGATATAAACTTGTATAACAAATTAAGCAGAATAGTGAATAATAAGATCAGTGTGATTTTTGGTGATTTTAATTGTGGTAATGTAAATTGGGAAAACAAAACAGCTGATGCTGAGGGCTCAAGACTGTTGGAATTTGCCGATGATAACTTATTAAGTCAATGGGTTGACGGGCCTACAAGGGGTAATAATAAACTAGACCTCATATTCACGAACGAAGATGACCTAGTCTCTAACCTGACTATTGGTGAAAATTTAAGTAACAGCGATCATAATTTGATTAGGTTTGACCTCAGGGTTGCAGTTAATACACGCGAAAAGACTCGTGAAAGACTGGATTTCTCGAGAGCAAATTTTGAAAGCTTCCGAAGTAGTTTAGACACACTTGAAGTTCTAATAAGTGAGGATGTCAATGTCACCTGGAGCTCATATAGGGATCAATTTAGAATATTACAGAACACTTTTATACCCACTAAAATGGTTTCCTTGTCAACAAAGTCACCGAAATGGTTTAACAACGAAATTAGGAGGGCTATTACGGGAAGAAATAGAGCCTAAAACTACTTAAGTCGCATTTCAACCACACTAATTCAGAAAACTATATAAACCTACGTAGGAGGGTTAAGTCCTTAATTAGATCAGCCAAACGTGATGAAGAAGCTAGAGTTGCCTCACTCTGTAAAGTTAACCCTAAAGAATTTTTTGCCCATGTTAATAGCAGAAAGCCAATTAAAAATTCTGTAGGCCCCTTAAAAGATAGAAATGGGTACTGAAATTCGGTGATAAAGATATAGCTAATATGTTAAACGAGTTATTCGTTACAGTCTTCACGGAGGAAGACACAATAGAAGTGCCAAGTCCTCGGATTACATATGACGGTGACCATCCCGTAGAGACCATAAGTTTTACGAGAAATGAGGTACAGCAATTAATTGATAAGATGAACAAATACAAATCACCTGGCCCCGACTTATTTCTTCAAGGGTATTAAAAGAGGTTAGCCCAATGTTGTTGACGACTTAGTAACCATATTCAAACAATCAATTGAGTTAGGGAAAGTTCCAACCGACTGGAAGTTAGCAAATGTAACGCCAATCTTTAAAAAGGGTGATAGGGAAAATCCTTGTAATTATCGCCCGATCAGTTTAACATCAGTTGTCGGCAAACTGTTGGAATCCATCATTACAAAACGTATTGTGTATCACCTTGAATCTAACAATCTAATTTTTTATTCTCAACATGGATTTAGGCGACATAGATCCTGTCTGACAAACCTGTTAGAGTTTTTCCATAATATGCATACACTGTACGATGCAAGTAGGGCAATAGATATAGTGTATCTCGACTTTCAAAAAGCCTTTGACAAAGTCCCTCACGCTAGATTGATAGCTAAAGTCAAAGGACTAGGAATCACCGGGCTCGTTTCCAATTGGATTGAGGATTGGTTAAAAGATAGAAAGCAGAGAGTGGTAATAAATGGAGTGGCTTCGGAGTGGGCGCCCGTCACCAGTGGTGTCCCACATCGCTAATGTGCTTAATGAGTACTTTGCGGGAGTGTTCACCAGGGAGGATACCCGCGTCATCCCCGAGCCAGGCGTGAGGCACGAAGGTGCTGGCCTGGATAGTGTTAGATGTACCGCGACAGTCGTTGCCGATAGAATAGACAAACTGAGCGCGTTTAAGGCTCCTGGGCCAGACCAGTTTCTCCCCAGAGTGTTGCGAGAAGTGCGCGACCAGGTGGCTCCCCACATGGCTACAGTCTTCAAAATCGTTGGAGATGGGCCAGGTGCCTGGTGACTGGAGGGGAAGCCAACGTGACCCTATCTTAAGAAAGGGGATCACGAAAGTCCAGGGAACTATCGTCCCATTAGTCTCACTTCAGTTGTAGGTAAATTATTAGAAGGGATAATAGCTGATAGGATCGTTGACCATTTGGATTCCTACAAGCTGCTTGGGGACTCCCAACATGGGTTTAGACGGCACAGGTCGTGTCTCACCAACTTGCTTGAGTTTTTCCACGTCATGTTGAGTGAGTACGATAAGATTAGGGCGATTGATATACTTTATCTCGACTTTCAGAAAGCTTTTGATAAGGTACCTCACCGCCCGCTAATGGCGAAAGTGCGCGCGCTGGGTATCGGTGGGGAAATAGGTAGGTGGATTGAAAACTGGCTGAGGAATAGGCGGCAGAGGGTGGTAATTAAAGGGGCTAGTTCGGGTTGGGCCTCGGTCACTAGTGGGGTTCCTCAGGGTTCCGTTTTGGGGCCGCTGTTGTTTATCATTTACATAAATGATATCGACGGTGGCATCGTCAGTCGGATCGCCAAATTCGCTGATGACACCAAGCTTGGGGCCAATGTTGGGACGCCCGAAGCGATCGAGGAACTGCGTGCGGACCTAGTAGGATAGGAGAGTGGTCCGAAAAATGGCAAATGCCGTTTAACTTGGGTAAATGCAAAGTGATGCACATTGGCTACGCCAATCCCAAGTCGGACTACTCGATGTTGGGTAGTAATATCGAGGGACTGATTTAGAAAAGGACTTGGGTGTGCTAATTAGCAGCGACCTTAAGTTTACGAAACAGTGTGTAGAGGTGGAAAAGAAAGCCCAGAAACTATTGGGTTATATCAGGAGGCAATTTCAGTTTCGGAACAAGGAGATTGTGCTCTCACTGTACAATTCCCTTGTTCGGCCGCACCTGGAGTATGCTGTGCAGTTCTGGTCGCCCACCCTCAGGAAAGATATTGAGAGGCTGGAGCGAGTGCAGGCGAGGGCCACAAAGTTAATCCCTTCCGTTAGGCATATGGGTTACAATCGACGGTTACGCGCCCTGAACTTGTTTTCGCTTGAAACTCGGAGGCTGCGCGGTCAACTGATCGAGGTTTTCAAGCTCTTACGCGGTTCTTCAACGATGTCGATTTTAGAAGTATTTAGTTTAAATGATAACCCAACTCGCAACAATGGTTGGAAGTTGGATTTGAAAAGGTTTAGGACTAGTGTGTGTGGGAATTACTTTACGTATAAGATCTGTGACACATGGAACAGGTTACCTTCGGAAGTTTTGAACAGTTCCTCTGTGGATCAGTTCAAGAAAAGGGTAGACGAAATCTTGCACACTATTTGAGTGTGTAAAGACATTTAGGACCTCAGTCTGCGGAAATTTCTTTTCCTATAAAATAGTTAATATCTGGAACCAACTTCCCTCAGAGGTTGTTTCCAGTCAAAGTGTAAATGTGTTTAAAAATAGGCTAGACAAAGTACTGAATACTCTCATAATTTAAGACTAAAACATAAAAAAACTCTGCAGGAGATCGCTTGCACGGTGTCTCTTTGAGCAAGCTAAATATAGAGCTATTTATATATTCTCCACTTTCCTGTAAAATTTCCTTGGCTACTTTTCCAGGATCAAGGTATTTTCTTCAACCTTTTTCCGTACCTGCCTCTGGCAGGGAGGGAGCGGAGGGTGGGGAGAGAGCCTTCTACTTTTCTATCCAGTTTTCTACTACTGCTAGGATAGTTGAAAGAAAAATAACTTTTACAAAATTTTCCCTGGCACCCGTTGCCATTGGTACCTCCTCTGTATGGGCCGCAAGGCCTTTTGAGGTACTTCTTTTCCTTGTAACTCTTTCTCTCTCTCTCTCCTGGCTACAGTCTTCAAACAAATCGTTGGAGACGGGCCAGGTGCCTGGTGACTGGAGGAAGCCAACGTGACCCCTATCTTTAAGAAAGGGGATCACGAAAGTCCAGGGAACTATCGTCCCATTAGTCTCACTTCAGTTGTAGATAAATTGTTAGAGGGGATAATAGCGGACAGGATCGTTGACCATTTGGATTCCTACAAGCTGCTTGGGGACTTCCAACATGGGTTTAGACGGCATAGGTCGTGTCTCACAAACTTGCTCGAGTTTTTCCACGTCATGTTGAGTGAGTACGATAAGAGTAGGGCGATTGATATACTTTATCTCGACTTTCAGAAAGCCTTTGATAAGGTACCTCACCGCCGGCTAATAGCGAAAGTGCGCGCGCTGGGTATCGGTGGGGAAGTAGGTAGGTGGATTAAAAACTGGCTGAAGAATAGGCGGCAGAGGGTTGTAATTAAAGGGGCCAGTTCGGGTTGGGCCTCGGTCACTAGTGGGGTTCCTCAGGGTTCTGTTTTGCGGCCACTGTTGTTTATCATTTACCAAATGTAGCTATGACAGAACAAGTGGGGAGGATGGAAGTGAGTCGTGCTCTGAATAGGATGAAAAATAACAAAGCGACTGGCCCAGACGAGATACCAGCCGAGGCATGGAAGGCACTGGGAGATGAGGGGGTGGATCTGGTGTGGGATCTAATGCAGAAGTTGTTTGACCAGGAGGTGATTCCGGATGAGTGGCGGACCAGCATCATAGTGCCTATATTCAAAGAGAAGGGAGATGTACAAGATTGCACGAATTATAGAGGGATCAAGCTAATATCACATACAATGAAGATATGGGAGCGAATAGTGGAGAGTAGGTTGAGAGACGAAGCGGAAGTGTCAGTGGAACAGTTTGGATTTATGCCGGGAAGGAGAACGACAGATGCAGTTTTTGCATTGAAACAGTTGGCAGAGAGGTACAGAGGGGGCAGAAGCGTTGCACATGGTTTTATTGACTTGGAAAGGCATATGATAGGATACCACGGCAGGAAGTTTGGAGATGCTTAAGGGAAAAGATGGTACCGGAGAAGTATGTTAAACTGATCAAGGGGATGTACAGGGAGTAACAACTAAGGTGAGGAGTAGCGTGGGTGTGTCAGAGAGCTTTGGGGTGGAAGTTGGTCTGCACCAAGGATCAGCTTTGAGCCTTCCTTTTCAATGTGGTATTCGATGTGTGATGGACAGGATTAGAGGGGAGGCGCCGTGGTGCATGATCTACAGATCTACAGAAGCTAAGGCTAACAAAGACCCTAAGATCCACTCTAAGGCTAGCCCGAGAGAAAGGAGAGAGTAGGGGGTTAGAGAAGAGAGGAGAATAAGGGGTTAAGTAAGGAGCAACACCTATCATTCGTGGGTTAACATTCATTCAGAAAAAGAGGAAAAAGTCTCACCATCATCATCCGCCGGCCACTGCCGACAAGTCAGAAAAATAGTCGGAGAATATAGGAGAGGGGTGAAGATGAAAAGAAGTAAAATAAGAACGCTTACAAACCATGCAAACACAGTCTTAACTCACTGTCATACCATGCAAACTACAAACATGCAAGAAAAGAGTTAGAGACATGCAAAGTAAGGAGGATAAGAAAAAAAAAAAAAGTAGGTAAAGTTAAACAAAAAGTGGGTTAGTTTTACGCTATGAGCTACATCTACATTCGTGTTAGTCTAATTTTTTTTTTTTTTTTTTTTTTTTATTGCTGGCATCACGCTGGCATGTCACAAGCTGGCATTCATCGTCAACAGACTCATCCTCGAGCACCACCACCAGAGCTCCTGTTGTTAACTTCTTTTTTAATTTTAAACAACGTTAATATTTTTAAAATGTCTGTCAAGACGGTTCTTAAACATATTAACGCTGGTAGAATGAACGACTGACGCGGGAAGATTATTCCATTTATCAATTACTTTAAACGTAAAGAAGTTTTTAGCGATATTAGTAATGAAACGTCTGCCACGCAACTTGAATCCGTTATTGCGAGTATTACTATTATCGAAAGTGAACAATTTGTCAAAATTTACGTTATCGATGTTATTAACGATTTTGAAAACTTCAATAAGCTCCCCCCTTAATCTCCTAGTTTCGAGTGAATACAAGTCTAACACTTTAATCCTATCTTCATAAGGCTTATTGCGCAATGCCGGAATAAGTTTCGTGGCACGATGCTGAACCCTTTCTAACCTATCAATATCCTCACGCAAGTACGGGCACCAAAACTGAACGGCATATTCAATGAGGCCTGACTAGGGACTTGTAAAGGGGCAATATAATATCCTTCGATTTAAATTCGAAATTACGCGCTATGAAACCTAACATCCTATTAGCTTTTGCGCAAGACTCCAGGCACTGGTTCCTAACCTTTAAATCTTTAGTTACGCGTACGCCTAAATCTACTTCCTCGTCCGCTCGCTAATCCTATCATCCATCGTGTACACGTAATTATTGTTGCGAGAACCTATATGCAAAACTTTACATTTATCTACGTTAAATTGCATCTGCCACTTATCCGTCCACTCCATAATCCTATCTACATCGTCTTGGATCCTATTTCTATCGTCCTCGTTAACAACCTTACCGCCTATTTTAGTATCGTCCGCGAATTTTGACACGTTACTAATCAATCCTACATCTATGTCGTTAATGTAAATTACGAATAACAATGGGCCTAACACTGAACCCTGTGGGACACCACTACCTACCTCTAACCACCCCGATTCACTACCATTAACTACGACCCTCTGCCTCCTAGCACGAAGCCATTCTTCTAACCAGTTAGCTACCTGACCGCGGATACCGTGCGCTTTAACCTTCGCAATTAGTCTCCTATGCGGAACTGTATCGAACGCCTTTTAAAATCTAAATAAATAACGTCAGCTGCCCTATGCC
Organism: Bathynomus jamesi; assembly: GCA_023014485.1. Taxonomy (NCBI): domain Eukaryota; kingdom Metazoa; phylum Arthropoda; class Malacostraca; order Isopoda; family Cirolanidae; genus Bathynomus; species Bathynomus jamesi. The sequence goes on along the minus strand of JAJOZX010004411.1, from coordinate 27,181 downwards.
TATCGTATTCGCGCACTATTTCGTTATAAAATTCTAACAAATTTGTTAAACAAGACCTATGGCGTCGAAACCCGTGCTGACTACTATTAATCAAACCCCTACTTTCTAAGTGATCGATAATACGATCCCTAACTACGGATTCCAAAAGTTTACCGACAATTGACGTTAAGCTAATGGGCCTATAATTGCTAGCTACCGCGCGGTCGCCTTTTTTAAAATAGGCGTGACGTTAGCTAATTTGAAGTCTTCAGGAATAATCCCCGTTTCGAGTGACTGATTAAAAATCTTCGCTAAGGGGCCTACGATAACGTCTTTCAAATCTTTCAAATGTCTAGGATAAAAGCGTCAGGGCCTGGAGCCTTGCTAACTTTTAGCCTATCGATATAATGCGCAATCTCAGCCTCGTAAACAGTTATTTCATCTAAAATAGTCTCGCTACTAAATGGAACGATATCGTCAACGTCGGGACATTATTTACGTCCTCTACGGTAAAAACTGTCGCAAAAAAGTTATTGAAAATACCCGCCATCGCCTGAGCGTCAGAAGCCAAAGCGCCATTTACATCCAATAGAGGGCCTATGTTATCCTTTACCGGCTTACGATTATTTACGTATTCAAAAAACTTTTTTGGATGTATGCAGACGATGTTGTGTTGAGTGGGGAGACGAAAGAGGAGGTGGAGCAGCAGTTGGAAAATTGGAGAGAGGCGTTGGAAAGTAGGGGGATGAGAATTAGCCGAAAGAAGACCGAATATATGAGATGTGATGTGCAGCAGGACCGAGGAGGGAAGTGACATTGAGTGGAGAGCGTGTTAAGACGGTGGAGTATTTTAAATACTTGGGTCAACAGTGGATGCAGAGGGGGGAGCAGAGAGAGAGATAAGCTGTAGAATACAGTCGGGTGGAAGAACTGGAGAGACGTATCAGGGTGCTCTGTGATAAGAGGGTCCCAGTGAAACTGAAGGGAAAGGTATTCAAAACAGTGGTGAGGCCGGCAATGTTGTATGGAATGGAGACTGTGCCAATGAAGAAGAGCAATGAAAGAAAAATCGATGTGGCTGAAATGAAGATGTTGAGATGGATGTGTGGAGTGACGAGGAGGGATAGGGTCAGAAATGAGCATATAAGAGGGACAGTGAAGGTGGCGGAAGCATCTAAGAAGGTGCAGGAGGCCAGACTGAGGTGGTATGGACACGTCAGGAGAAGAGAGGAGGAGTATGTGGGGCGCAGAGTGCTGGAGATGGAGTTGCCGGGACGGAGAAGAAGAGGAAGACCGAAGACGAGATGGAGGGACTGTGTGGTGGCGGACATCAGGGAGAAGGACTTGGAGGAAGACGTGGTATACGACAGAGGAGAGTGGAGAAGACGAACCAAAAACAGCGACCCCATGTAAAGATGGGATAATAAGCTGCGGAAGAAGAAGAAGAAGAAGAAGATCGTCAGTCGGATCGCCAAATTCGCTGATGACACCAAGCTTGGGGCCAATGTTGGGACGCCCGAAGCGATCGAGGAACTGCGTGCGGACCTAGGTAGGATAGGAGAGTGGTCCGAAAAATGGCAAATGCCGTTTAACTTGGGTAAATGCAAAGTGATGCACATTGGCTACGCCAATCCCAAGTCGGACTACTCGATGTTGGGTAGTAATATCGAGGTGACTGATTTAGAAAAGGACTTGGGTGTGCTAATTAGCAGCGACCTTAAGTTTACGAAACAGTGTGTAGAGGTGGAAAAGAAAGCCCAGAAACTATTGGCTTATATCAGGAGGCAATTTCAGTTTCGGAACAAGGAGATTGTGCTCTCACTGTACAATTCCCTGGTTCGGCTGCACCTGGAGTATGCTGTGCAATTCTGGTCGCCCACCCTCAGGAAAGATATTGAGAGGCTGGAGCGAGTGCAGGCGAGGGCCACAAAGTTAATCCCTTCCGTTAGGCATATGGGCTACAATCGACGGTTACGCGCCCTGAACTTGTTTTCGCTGGAAACTCGGAGGCTGCGCGGTCAACTGATCGAGGTTTTCAAGTTCTTACGCGGGTTCAACGATGTCGATTTTAGAAGCATGTTTAGTTTAAATGATAACCCAACTCGCAACAATGGTTGGAAGTTGGATTTGAAACGGTTTAGGACTAGTGTGTGTGGGAATTACTTTACGTATAAGATCTGTCACACGTGGAACAGGTTACCTTCAGAAGTTGTGAACAGTTCCTCTGTGGATCAGTTCAAGAAAGGTTAGACCAAATCTTGCACACTATTTGAGGGTGTAGAAAATTTTCCCTGGCACCCCGTTGCCATTGGTACCTCCTCGGTATGGGCCGCAAGGCCTTTTGAGGTACTTCTTTTCCTTGTAACTCCTTGTAACTCTCTCTCTCTCTCTCTCTCTCTCATCACACCGCATGGCAATGTATCCATATAACGTTAATAATAACCGAAACTCGAGAAAATATACTCTCTGCCTTCCGCTCTATCCCAAATCCTTTTCTCTTAGTAACCTCTTAATACAAACTAATCTATCATATTTTGCGACTTTTTAACTCTGGTAGGATTCAATTCCATTCCTATAGTGCAGTGGTTCCCAAACTATGTTCCGCGGAACCCTGGGGTTCCACGGAGGCTTAACAAGGGTTCCGTGACACGATTTTTAATCACTCTAATCAGGCTTTAATATTAAAGTCTAATTAAGGTCCTAATATTCATACATAATTTTACCTTGTGGCTTTTTGTGAAATAATATTTTATATTCTTATTCTGACTTGAAATGGCACCATCGTGGATTTGAATATTTTTCGCTAAAATTAAAATCTGTTAAGTATATGTAAATAAATTTTCGCTACTCTGCTACTGCAAAAGTGTAATTTGGCAGATTTTAATTTTAACGATTTTATAAAAGACTGGTTCTATTAGTACTGTTTTAAAATAAATATCATATAAATTCTGTCATAGTATTTAAAATTTGTTAATTTTATTTATGACAAATTTTAATATATATATTTTACTCGTGAGAATTTAACTGTAATTAATTTTAAGCAATATGTTTTCACTAAAATTAAAATTTTCTAAGTTGCCAGTTGATTTGATGTGCACTTGTTTCGTAATTAATTGTGAACCAATCAGTATAACTATAGCCGTTGGTGTGGTGCACTGTCAAGTTAATTTTTGAAGAGCTTTATTTACTTAAGTATTTTCAGTGTAAAAATTTGTATTGTGTTCATCACTAAAATCTGTAAGTTTTGTTGCTGAATAAATATTTTACAGCGCTAAGTCTAATATATATATATATATATATATATGGAGTTGGGGTTCCGCGAAATAAAAACAAGTCTGTAAGGGTTCCGACAGCTAGTAAAGTTTGGGAACCACTGCTATAGTGTAAGATACTTAAATTCATGTGTATATTATGCCATATGATGTGCGTAATAAATAATCATTTTTAATAGTTGGAGCGTTCAAGGTCATCTGTAGTAATCTATAGACTACCCCTCAAGCCCACTCTCAACACTTAGATTCCCCTAAGACACAGGCGTCTTCAAGTAACATGAATGCGTAGAGATCTAAGGTGTTAGATTCCATATTATATAATTTATGTGTTAGGTTTAAGAACGCTGGCATTGAAGGATGGAAGGAAGGGACAGTAAAAGCGATAATAGGTTTAATGAAGGAAGTGGAATGAGGATGGAGGTAAGCGTTGCTATGTCGAAGGAAACGAGGTTGGGTGGGGAATTACGAAGGGAGGAGGAAAGGGAGCCAGAGATTATTAATCTAATTCTGCCACCACGTTCTCCTGATATGAATCCGATTGAAAACCTTCGGGCAATAATGATTAACGAATGGGAGCAACGCAATGAAAGAACATTTGAAGCACTTTTAGCTCACACGAGGAATAGTTGGGAGAGCTTACGTCGAACACCAAACATTCCCTACAATCTGGCCTCTTCTATCCCGCAACGATTGCAAGAAATTATTGATGCCGGAGGAAGCTATACGAAATACTGATGTTAAAGCCATGACGTAAATGTGTATCGAATATATATTTATGTTAATATAGAATTGTATTATATTTTTATGTTTGACATCTATAAAAGTATATATTGTGACCATGAAAGAACTTTACTTATCCTTAGTTAGAATCTTTTCTTGCAATGTCTACGCTCGTGGAGATGATAATATATGCATTGTTGAAACAAACTATGAGAAGGTAATAGTTTCAGGAAAAAAATAAAAACTGGCAACATCGAGGCCATCACATGTTTATGGGAATTGTCATATGATATGCTACCAATAAACTCTTATATAATTGTATATACAGTATACTATATTACGTAATAATTACGATGAACAAATCAAATGCAAATTTCTCTGATTCACGGCCCACCAGTCTTGCTTTAGACTAATGACTTTCATAAGATGAAATAGGTTACCACTTAAAACAATGGATAAACTATCTATTAGTGAGACGACCGTGATTTCCTCGAAATGCGAGCGCGTGAGGGGTTCACTGAGGAATTTGATCATTAGATTCTTCACGTAGGATATGTATCACAAACAACAATATTGACAACAATTCCCAACAATTACTTAATATCAATCATTGCATTTGAGCAAATAATTTAGACCTGCGTCAAAATAACTTAGGTATCATGCCATGATTTGGGATATTTTCCGAATTAGTCGTTCTCTATAGCCTACAGTATATATTGAGACGGTATAATGTAATGCCCAGCTAATATTATGATGACTAGGATTGCTCCATAACCATCCCAACATCCCGAAACTTGGTCATTCTGCTTCTTAATCATTTGTATTTTAAACACTAAAATGTAGCAGAAGTGACGTAATAATGGACGTCATTGATGGGGTTAGAGCAATTATGTGCACCAATCCGAACACACCTCCGCTGCCATAAGGACCGCCCATTTTATACCTAACAGACTAGCTTGGGACGAGACAGAGGCGCGAGACTTATTGTAAGCACTGTACATTTGTTTTTAATGTCCTGAATGTGGTTTGCAAAAGATAATGATGTGTTGTATGTAACCCCAAGTATTTTGGTCCTGTGAGTTTGTGGAATGTTGGTGTTGTTTAGTGTAAGCTGTGGAGTTACCTGGTGTTCCTTTGTGTTGCTTGTTAGCAAGGTGATGGTTGATTTTGTGGGCGCTACTGTGAGTCTATTGTGTGTGAGCCAGTCTTGTATACTGTTTATGTATGTTTGTAGGTTATTTGTAGCGGTGTCGATGTTGTTGTGGGTGGATGTTAGAGTGATGTCATCTGCATATGATGATAAGGTAAGCTTGTTATCTATGGGTGTTGGAATGTCATGCATGTATAAGTTGAACAGTGTTGGTGAGAGAACAGAGCCTTGAGGGACCCCGTTCGGAAAAAGCCTGTTTTTGGATGACTTGCCATTAAATGTGACATGCGAGTATCTTCCTGAAAGATAGTTGCTCAGCCACCTTTTGGTGTTATTGTGCATGTTTGTGTTGAGTATTTTGTTTATGAGAGGGAAGCGTGGGATAGCATCAAATGCTTTACTAATGTCTATTGTTGCTAATAGTGTACGTTGAGCTGGTCGTCTGGAGTTGATGCCATCCATGATGTGCTGCGTGAGGTTAGTGAGTAATGTCGTGGTTGAGTGGTGAGGTCTGAATCCATGTTGAGTAGGCGATAGTGGTATGTGTGGGTTGGTGATTTGTAAGATTAGTCTTTCTGTTACTTTGGAAGGTGTGCATAGTAAAGTGATGGGTCTATAGGAAGCTGGTTCTGTTGGATTTTTCTTTGGTTTGAGTAGTGTAATAATTTTACCTTGTTTCCATATGTCAGGAATAATACAGTGTTGGTATGAATATGTGCTAATATTTGTGAGGGCTAGTATTCCTTGTGGGCCCAAGTGTTTAAGGTGTATGTTAGATATGTTATCTGGTCCAGTAGCCTTCGAATTCTTAATGTTTTTGATGATCTTGGTGGTCTGGTCTGTAGTGAAGGGTGTAATGGTCGTGTCGAGTCTGTAGGTTTTCTTGTGTCTGGCTGTTTGTCTGTCTGCGTGTTTCTGGTTGTTGTCTCTGTTTAAGTGACTTATCTTTGCGTAGTGATTAACTAGAATGTTAGCTTGTTGTGTGTATGTTGGGATATTATTTTGGCTGCGACAGATAGCCGCTTGTAAGGTGTGAATGCCGCTGTTAGAGTGGGTAATGCTGTTTATAGTCTTGTATAGCTTGGATGTATCTGTGGAGTGGTTTAGTGTTGTTATGAATTCCCTAAATGTTTCTGTTTGTTTTTCTTTGAGTTTGTTGTTTATTTCTGTGTTGAGCTGTCGTATCTGCTGTTTTATGGCTTCTGTGTGTGTGGTGTTTGTGTGTTATGTTTGAGGTTGTTACGTTGCCTTATGAGGTGGGCTATTTCTCTAGTGTAATTTGGGTTGTATTTCCTAATGTTGCCCTTGGGTATGTATTTCAGTATTTGTTTGCATTATTATTGATCTGATTAAATGTCTTGAGTGTTGTATTGATGTTTATGGCAGAGTGTAGAATGCGTTGTAATGATGATGGGCAGGTTGTCTGATGACAGTTGTTTCTCTGGTCTCCAGTGTGTATGTGTTGCTAGTGAGGGGGAACAGAACGTTATGTCTGGGGAGGAGTTTGAGTATCCTGCTTGATGTGGTATGTGTGTATGTTCTTCTGTATTGTTAAGAATGAAGAGGTTATTTAGTTGTGTGGCTATGTTGGCGCCTCTGGTGTTGCTTTGGTTGTGCAGGTACCAACTAGTGTCTTTAGCGTTGAAGTCTCCTCCTAAGATGACATTAGTGAGAGAGGCCAGATTGTGTAATTGTGGATTGTAATTGGCTGGCACCTGAGGTGAACTATCTGGTGGGATGTAAATGTTGATTAGTGTGGTGCTGTGTTTTGCGCGTGTTTTAATGTTAACTGCCTGTATTTCTATCGTGTTATCTGCTTGACTAACTCACTATAGTGTTCCTTGCCAGGGGCGGCTCGTCGGTAGGCACTGCGGAACTGCAGCACCCCCATGATCTTATGATCTTTATATTTAAATATTTAAAATAGCCTCTCTGATTGTTTTTTTTCAATGAACCTTGAGTTTTTAAATCAGATTATATCCTTTTTTTCCTTAAACTATTTCAATGCTGAACGAATGAATCACGAAAGTAGCTTCAGCCTTCCCGTGGAACTGCGTACTTAACAGTTCCAGATTTTGTTCGAAACGCTTGAAACCTCGGTGGCGGACGTACGAAGAGCGAGTCAGAATCGCGGGTTTAAGAGGATCCAAAGCACTGTGGACAGAGCAGTGCCGATTTGTTTGTTTGACGTGGTAGTTGTGTTGCTGTATCGTTTGCTAATTCGAAATTTAATTTCCGAATTGCATTTATCAATGATTCGTTATCATTTATTTTTTGTCGTGAGATTGAAGTTAATTATATAATAATTGGATTATTTACAATATATAGCTTTCATTTCTTAGAATATTTTTTCGCTCAGAATAAAAACAGAAGAATGGAATTTGTTTATAAATAAAATTTTTGGCAAATTCGAAATTACCCGTTAAGCGTAAGTACCCTATAATTGATTTTATGATACTATTTTACTTATTTTATGACTGAGTAGTAAGTAGTTATCTATTTATCTATTCGACTTTCTCTCTCTCTCATATATATATATATATATATATATATATATATATATATATAATCGACACAATTGTTCACAATTTCTGAGGCAGCACCCCCATAACTGAAAGTCACGAACAGCCACTGGAACTTCAACTTCCTTCCATAATTTGACTATATTCTCAGTCCAAGTTACATTTTCAATATTAGCAGGGAGAGACATTGCACTATTATTCATTGTTTTTAATTCGTCCCAAAAGTTTCTTGGATTCTTACTGGCAAGCTTTCTAGCCAGAGCATCCCTGCTTAACTCATTCTCATAATTTTTTATATACCTTAATGCATACTTGAACCTGGCATTAGCTCTCTGTTTTTGTTGTAATACAGGGCCTTGCTTTGGATTCCCTTGTTCACACCACATTATTAAAGCTTCTCTGGATGCATTATGAAGTTCAGCCACATAATTGCTCCAGTCAGGTCTACATGTATAATTCTTTCTTCTAATTTCTAAAGGTATTTAAGTCTAGGCTAGCATTATTGAGAGAGGAAACAATTTGTTCATACATGTCTTTAAATTCCAAAATATGTGTTTGAATTCTACAGTTTACATCCTGACAAGCTAGAGCATCATTGAGGATACATATATTACTTAGCAATACATCAGACTTATTACAATACTGTTGTTTACCTTCATCATCAACTTTGGACCAGTCTAACTTCGCTTTACGTGTATCATTTACCTGTGATAGCATTGGGATACAATTAATGTCAAACTCAATTAATAGGGGCATGTGGTCAGAACTAGCATAGGAGTACAAAACTGCCATATTCAGAACTGCTTGATTTGCATCAGGTGTACAAATACAATGATCCAACCATGAGGTGGTGTGCCAGCTATCACTAATATAAGTAAAGCTATAACCAGGAAGACTACACATGGATGAAAGGGTCAAGTTATTATCTTCACAGAAGCCTTTTAAGTGGTTGCTAAACAAAGAATTATCATGAAGCACATTAGCATTAAAGTCACCAATAATAGCTACACATGTCGTATCCAACTCATCAACAATACTGCTGACCTGCCCCAATTTAATGAGGTAATCTTCTTCATTATCAACTGCCTGAAAAGGCATATAGATACACAGAACTACAAATTTTTATTGTGTACACAAATTTCTATTCCAGTTAGCCAATTTAAACCATGTTTTAATTCACTAATATATTTTCCATACCCCAACCTCAATAGAATAACTACCCCACCAGGTGGGTGGCCTGCAAGGAGACCATCTTGTTTATCTCTGGTGGCCTCCCCTATCCCATGAAAGTTACTGGACAGGCTATTCTCTTAGACTTTTTAGAATTTGTAACTGATCAGGTAGATAATGGAAATAATGTAGATGTTATTTATTTGGATTTTAGTAAAGCATTTGACAAGGTTCCACATAGGAGACTTCTATATAAATTAAGAGATCATGGTATATTAGGGTCAGTTTTAAATTGGGTAGAAAAATGGTTAGAAGACAGAGAACAGACGGTAATTCTAAATGGTCATGAACCTGGATGGCAGAAAGTGAAAAGTGGGGTACCACAGGGATCAGTTTTGGGTCCATTACTCTTTATTCTATATCTAAATGATTTAGAGAAAGGAATAGATTGTAAAATTTCTAAATTTGCAGATGATACAAAAGTAGTTGCTCCAGTTACAAATATAGAAAATTCTTATAAACTGCAAAAGGATCTTGATAGATTAATTGTTTGAGCTAGTAAATGGCAAATGGAATTCAATGTTCAAAAATGCAAAGTCGCGCATTTTGGTAGAAATAATGAAAACTTTAGTTATGAGATGCAAGAGAACTGACTGGATGATGTTAGAAAGGAAAGGGATCTTGGTATTATAGTTTGCAGTGATCTAAAATTTTCTAAGCAGTGCTTAGAGGCTAGAAATAAAGCAAATAAAATGTTAGGTATTGAATGAAAATGAAATGAAAATGAAAATGAAAAGGTTTATTGACAATTATTAATACAATGACAGTTCATATACTAAGGATAGAAATATATACAATTGATTAGAAATAATACGGTAATATCGAAGTTAAGTGGAGCTACAGACAGACGTTTTCGTACCAAGAATTGCATAGCTTAGAGCAGTGGTTCCCAACCTGGGGTCCCCGGACCCCAGGGGGTCCGCGAAGGTAGTACTGGGGGTCCGTGAGCTTTCAATATTTCGAAAGGCTCCAATGGAATTATTGATACTCTTTTAATACGCTGTATTTTAATTGCATACTCAGTTGTCTTTTATTTGATAGTGTAAAATGTGAAAAAAGTTAATTATTAGTTAATAAAAACAGTTTGTTGGGTAGAACGGAATCTTTCAAAAACAGGGGTCCGTGGGAAAAAAAATAAAATAAAAGGGGTCCTTGGTGGTGAAAAGGTTGGGAACCACTGGTTTAGAGGATAAATGGCAGGACTCATGGATAGCTTGGATAATCGGGTTGGTTGATTTTTTAATTCTTTGCATTAGACTGTATTGAGCACGTCTTGTTACCTCCGGGAAGCTCGGGACATTGCGGGTAGCAAACATTTGCGAAGCTGAGCATCTCGGGGGTAATTTATGTAAGAGTCTAAAAGACCTGTTGTACAGCAAATTTAGGGTTCTGCCAGAACCTTTTTTATAATTCACCCAGAGTTGCTGTCTGTATATATTACTGCAGAAAGTACGAAAGAGTGTGTCTTTAGCTTCACTTGTACAGAATCGAAAGTTCCTTATGGTCATATTCGCTTTAGCACACAGGCTTCGAGATTGTTTTCTTATATCCGAGTCATCACTCAAGGAGCTGGTAATAGTTTGACCCAAATACTTAAACTCTTGTACTTCCTCAATTACTTCACCATTCATTTTAAACCTTATATCAGCTGGCTGATTACAGCTTTTAGGATGAAATTGTGTAAGAGTCCAGTTTTATTTATTTAGACCTTTACAAATTTACGTAGATAATTAACTATATGCCAGGGTCACCAGCGCCCAAGTACTAGATTGGCATCCGGCACTGCGGCGCAAAGTTAATTTTAATAAAAGAAGGGAAGGACTGATTATTAAATCAATATGAATTTTTATATTTTATTGACAACAATTAATGAGTATATGCAAAGGGGATTTTTACCCGTAACAACTTTGATGGACTTATAATGGTGAGATTAAATAATGGCCCGTTTGGCTATATATAACAGTCTGCAAATAATACTGATTATAATAATGAATATGCAATAATAATAATTGTACTAATAATAATGCAACCTAATAATAATAGTAATAATAACAATATAGTAATAATATCAAACTAATAATAATACAGTAATAATAATATGGTAATAATAATAATAAACTAATAATAATACAGTAATAATAATAGTAATAATAATATAGTAATGATAATAGTAATAATAATAGTAACAATAATAGCCACAATGACAACCTTGTCTGCAAAGAGATAGACAAGAATACTGTAAGTGATATTTCAGAGAAAAAGAATAATAAAAATGGCAATAATTAATAATTAAAATACATATAGGTATATAGGCCCCAGTAACCTGTGGATGATAAATTACAGTCAATTCTGGTTATGGGATTGTGTTAAGTTGAATGGGAAAACTAAAGGAAATATGTAGGCTACAAATGATTAGTAGGCCATCTGCTAAGAAAATACATGAAACATAATAGGCTTATAAAGTAAAATATACTAAGAAAATTAATGGGCAGGCCTTTGCCTCTTCAACATATCCAGCTGAGGTTAATCTAAAACAAAGACTATGGTAGGCCTCAGTTAGGCTAGTTACAATTTGGCTTTTGCCTAGACCTAACTTAGCCTAAGGTAATTTATTATATGAACCTTACATTACTATTTGTAGTATAAATCTTGGTACTAATTGCAAACAGTATAAGGCTTGTTAGTATCTACAGTATGCGGTATTGCACACAGATATGGAATAGTAAAGAATATAAACAAATACAAAAACATACCACAAGGAACTTTGCTTGCTGGCCGGGTGATTTCGAATAATAATGTTTTTTTTTTGGCGTCCTTTGTGTTGTCGTTGCACACAAGTTTGTTTTTACTTAATAATTTTACCAACCAGCCAAAATAATCCTTAAAGCCCATTCATGTCTAGTCACACCACTCTGAATTCTTAAGAATTAAATTTGATCACTAGACATTTAACTTGTATTTATTTATTTAGATTTAAATAATTCACTCATGCCAATTTGTGGCAGTTTTCACTAATAAAGAATAATCTTGTGGTGCAAGGCACTACAATTGCATAACCTTAGTTTTTGTAACATTAAAAAGAATATCATGTTTCTGCGAATACACTTCGCAGACCTTTAGTAGCCGATCCAGATCTTTAACAGAGGGACTTATTGACACCATATCATCGGCATAAACTAAGTTATTTCTCCTTGTGTTATCTATACAACATCCCACTGTTGCCTCATTAAGTGAAGCAATTAATCCGTCAATATACACATTAAACAGCATAGGGGAGAGCAAGGAGCCTTGTTTGACCCGGCAAGAGGAGCCAAAACACTCGAATAGTACAATGCCCCATCTAACAGTGAAAGATTGGTGGGAATACTAAAATTTCAATAAATTTAATATGTACATGGGAACCTTCCTGTCTTCTAGTTTTGCAAATAAAATATTGTGGTTCACCCTATCATATGCCTTATTTATATCAAGGAAACAGCTATAAATAGTTGAATTACTGTCAATGTATTTATATATTGTTTCTTTAAGTACATAGATACACAGGTCAGTTGAGTGGGACCTTTTAAAGCCAAACTGATTAGGAGATGTCCATAGGAAATCATTTAATCGGAGTAACAAGAGTTTTTCTAGTAGTTTCAAGAAGCAGGAAGCGACAGCAATAGGCCTGTAATTATTGCTGGACAGAATGTCTCCGTACTTATTTTTGACCAGGGGCAAGATATATACCCTCATGAACTCTGTAGGGATATAGCTATGAGCAAGCATGGCTGATAGGAGCAATGATATATGCAGACATACTACGTCATTTGCATATTTTAAGTGCTCATTCGATAAGTCATCTACCCCTGACGCAGAACCAGTCTTTAACTCTTTAATTAACCTCTTTACTTCAGAAAATGATATCAAAGTATTTTCCCTTGTGTCCCTCCCACAATCGTTTCGCTGCAATCTATCTTAAGATTATCCCTACTCACACTGTTAAGAATGTTAGAATAGTGGTTTTTCCACAGCTTTGCAATTTCATTCTCCCCCGACACCCCATCGATTGTCGGAGGGAGGACATTTTTGACACCCGTTTGATTCTTAACAAATTTCCAAAATTTGTTGTTATCGTTATTTATGCGAGCTTCACAGGCTTTTGATGTTCGAATAGACTCTTCTTCCTGTTTACATCGCCTTATGGCCGCCTTATACTGACCCCGACTTCTACACATATTCATGTATACTGGTCCTAATCTGGGTCTACCATGAAAGCACCAAAAATCATAGGCGTCTTTCGATTCCCTCTTCAGGGGGGCAATAAAATCATTCCATCCAGGAATAATCTTAGTATGATATGATAGTTGTAAGATTTAATCAGGGGGCTTCCTGCTTCTCTTAACAGGGATATTATCTTAATATAATACCTATCTATGAGTTTACAGTGAGAATCATTTGAGCAAAGATTATTACAGGCAAGGTGCAAAATTTATAAATTATTAAAGAGGTGACTTGTTCTGACTTTGTATTCTTTTCTCTGCTGCATATTAACATTGGACCAATCGACGCAATTATTCTTACCTATTGAGTTCTTGTTAAGTCGTGTTGCGCATAGATTGGTAAAGTTAATGAATATTTCTAATGGTCTATGATCAGAAAGAAGGAAATCATGCAGAATATGAGCTCTAACAATTCGATCCTTTAGATTATTACTAGTGAGACAATGATCAATCCACCTGGTGGTACCATTCATATCACTAACGTATGTAAAATTACCACTGACTACCCTTAATACATCTACATCACTTATACTTAAATTGGCCGACTCGCACATGTTACCCAATTCTACAAAGAATTCCGAGTTCACATGTGCGTTAAAGTCCCCCATTATTATACAGTGAGAATATTTGGGGTTATCTGATAATGACTTAATTTTGTATAGCAAATCAATGTATTCATCTAGATTACTGCCGTTGTTATATGGTAAATAGCAGTTTACAATTAATATGCAATCATTGTTCACTTGTAATTCAATACCTAACAACCTTACATTATCGCTTGTTAAAAATTTTATATGTTTTGACAAATTTTTCCTTAATAAGAAAGCAACACCACCAAAAGGCCTACCGTACATTAACTCATCTGACAAGTCTACTGCTGATGACGCATGGTACATAACGTCATCATGGATGGTAGAGAGGAATTTTAGCTCTTGCTTAGGTAGCCAGTGCTCCTGCAGGAGTATCAAATCTGCACTGTCGCAGATTTTATGAGCATCTACAGTTGAATTCCTCACCGACCTTAGTCACCTTACATTATATGAGACGATTTTCAACAAGTTATCCGCCATGACTGATAGAGAATTTATTATTAGTAAGATTATTATTATTATACACAGTACAACTTTCAGGCATTACCGTTAGGGCGTATGAAAAAACTATATAGGGCTATTGGTTGATTGCCTGATACCCTCATCCGTTGGAAATTTCCAGCAGATTTCAATGGAGAGTTAAACGACAAAAGCCCTGTTTTTTCGTTAGAGAGTTATGAATATGTAGGTCTTTAAAGGACCTCTTTATATTTATGGTAATTTTAGCGGCGGGATTTTAGATGCCTATATGTGAACGAAAAGAAATTGTCCCACCTTATTTTTGCTGGGCCTTAGTTTGCTTCGATGTAGGGCGTCACGATCTTTTTCGGTGTAGGGCCGCCACGATGGAGTTACGCGATGAGTTAACTTGATGTAATTAATATAGGCAGTCACTATATAAACACTTGAAGGTATAGGCCTATCCTTTTGTTTTTTTTAGTTATTAAGTTTATTATAAGGAATTCACTCAGAACTTTAGGGAAGACAAAAGCACATCCTCCCTGTTTAAAGCGTTCGCTGTACAATAAACAGCTCCGAGAGCCGTTCCTATATTCGCGTTGTATTTTCATTATTTGCTGATCTGGCAAAGTTTTGTTTGGTCTACTTCTCTGTGGTAGACTAAACAATAAATTGGGTTTTCTTGTTGCTATGTGAGGCTCGATGCATACATACAGGTTCTTTGTACGTATGGCAATTATTTCATTCCCAATAGGCTATGTCGCCAATCCCGAGGCAATTTTGTATAGATATTTAATTCAATTAATTAATAATTTATATTTAATTATGAAATAATGGTACCACATATGATACCATGTTGTGAGCGCGTATAGTTTTTCCATAGGGCGCCTATTATTATTATTATTATTATTTTGCCTGTTATCAAATCTCCTGGAAAAGTGAATAAACTCCTTAACAATAATACCGCAAACATATGCAGATATATGCAGACATACTCCGTCATTGGTATATTTTATTATTAAGAGGAATGTTAGTTATAAGAGAAAGGAAGTCATCTGTAAGTTATATAATTCTTATGTTAGGCCTCAGAATACTGCATTCAAGCTTGGTCCCCTCACCTTAGACATGATATTGATATGCTTGAAGGTGCAACGTAGGGCAACCAAGCTTATCCCCAACCTAAGAAGATTGGAATACAGGGATAGATTAAAGGAATTAGGTATGTTTAGTTTTTAGAGACGTTGTATGAGGGGAGATATGATACAGATGTTCAAAATGTTTTTTAGGTTTGGACAATTTAGATGTATCATACATAACTTTTTCTCACTAGATACTGATGGGATAACGTGTGGACATAAAAAGAAAATTAAAAAACAGACTTGTAGACTTGATCTACGAAAATACTTCTATAGTTATAGAGGCAGGGCCGCCGAGAGCTGCCACGGGCCCCGGGGAAGGATTGGTATTGGGCCCCCCTGTTTACTCAGTATTTTATTGTGAATGTTTTTTGTGTACGTAACAAGCAGCAAACTGATTATATGTCCAAGTCACTATTCAAAACATACACTATGAATAAACAACTCAGAAGAAAATGACCATTTTATTTTTCGAATCAATTATATTAATTATATCACCATACAATTTACAAATGCAGTACCAGTCCATGCATGCAAGACAATTGTTTACTGCAAGATTTTCATAATTAGAAGTGTACTTTCTTTGCCTTCTCTCCAGCAAAGTGGCAAATAATTCTGATAAAATTTAAAGTACGTGCTAACTGGCATTCAATTACAATGGTTCACAGATTTGTCAGTCGGTCTTGGGCATTGGTAGACCGCAGATAATATTTTATCTGTTTCAGTTTGACTATGATAATCTATATAAAATGTATGTTCATTAATTACACTGCCCAACAAAAAAACATGTTTTGCTGGTGATTTAATTCTAAGACCTGTTTCTGGATAATATTGATGTGCTGATTTCAAAAATCACCTTAGATTTTGTCCATCACATCAGGTTTTCGTGCAATGTGCAATGTAATATGCCAATTTTGGGTGATCCATGAAGGGCACTTATCAAAATTGATGATTTTTGAGACCTGTTAACAGCTGTTTTGCTGTTAAAATTTTATCTGTGGAATATGCAAATCTGTGCATTAAATTTAAAGGTCATGTACAGTGCTTACAATAAGTCCCGCGCCTCTGTCTCGTCCCAAGCTAGTCTGTTAGGTATAAAATGGGCGGTCCTTATGGCAGCGGAGGTGTGTTCGGATTGGTGCACATAATTGCTCTAACCCCATCAATGACGTCCATTATTACGTCACTTCTGCTACATTTTAGTGTTTAAAATACAAATGATTAAGAAGCAGAATGACCAAGTTTCGGGATGTTGGGATGGTTATGGAGCAATCCTAGTCATCATAATATTAGCTGGGCATTACATTATACCGTCTCAATATATACTGTAGGCTATAGAGAACGACTAATTCGGAAAATATCCCAAATCATGGCATGATACCTAAGTTATTTGACGCAGGTCTAAATTATTTGCTCAAATGCAATGATTGATATTAAGTAATTGTTGGGAATTGTCAATATTGTTGTTTGTGATACATATCCTACGTGAAGAATCTAATGATCAAATTCCTCAGTGAACCCCTCACGCGCTCGCATTTCGAGGAAATCACGGTCGTCTCACTAATAGATAGTTTATCCATTGTTTTAAGTGGTAACCTATTTCATCTTATGAAAGTCATTAGTCTAAAGCAAGACTGGTGGGCCTTGAATCAGAGAAATTTGCATTTGATTTGTTCATCGTAATTATTACGTAATATAGTATACTGCATTACTATTATATAAGAGTTTATTGGTAGCATATCATATGACAATTCCCATAAACATGTGATGGCCTCGATGTTGCCAGTTTTTTTTTTTCCTGAAACTATTACCTTCTCATAGTTTGTTTCAACAATGCATATATTATCATCACGAGCGTAGACATTGCAAGAAAAGATTCTAACTAAGGATAAGTAAAGTTCTTTCATGGTCACAATATATACTTTTATAGATGTCAAACATAAAAATATAATACAATTCTATATTAACATAAATATATATTCGATACACATTTACGTCATGGCTTTAACATCAGTATTCGTATAGCTTCCTCCGGCATCAATAATTTCTTGCAATCGTTGCGGGATAGAAGAGGCCAGATTGTAGGGAATGTTTGGTGTTCGACGTAAGCTCTCCCAACTATTCCTCGTGTGAGCTAAAAGTGTTTCAAATGTTCTTTCATTGCGTTGCTCCCATTCGTTAATCATTATTGCCCGAAGGTTTTCAATCGGATTCATATCAGGAGAACGTGGTGGCAGAATTAGATTAAAATCTCTGGCTCCCTTTCCTCCTCCCTTCGTAATTCCCCACCCAACCTCGTTTCCTTCGACATAGCAACGCTTACCTCCATCCTCATTCCACTTCCTTCATTAAACCTATTATCGCTTTTACTGCCCCTTCCTTCCATCCTTCAATGCCAGCGTTCTTAAACCTAACACATAAATTATATAATATGGAATCTAACACCTTAGATTTCTACGCATTCATGTTACTTGAAGACGCCTGTGTCTTAGGGGAATCTAAGTGTTGAGAGTGGGCTTGAGGGGTAGTCTATAGATTACTACAGATGACCTTGAACGCTCCAACTATTTAAAAATGATTATTTATTACGCACATCATATGGCATAATATACACATGAATTTAAGTATCTTACACTATAGGAATGGAACTGAATCCTACCAGAGTTAAAAAGTCGCAAAATATGATAGATTAGTTTGTATTAAGAGGTTACTAAGAGAAAAGGATTTGGGATAGAGCGGAAGGCAGAGAGTATATTTTCTCGAGTTTCGGTTATTATTAACGTTATATGGATACATTGCCATGCGGTGTGATGAGAGAGAGAGAGAGAGAGAGAGGGTTACAAGGAGTTACAAGGAAAAGAAGTACCTCAAAAGGCCTTGCGGCCCATACCGAGGAGGTACCAATGGCAACGGGGTGCCAGGGAAAATTTTCTACACCCTCAAATAGTGTGCAAGATTTGGTCTAACATTTTCTTGAACTGATCCACAGAGGAACTGTTCACAACTTCTGAAGGTAACCTGTTCCACGTGTGACAGATCTTATACGTAAAGTAATTCCCACACACACTAGTCCTAAACCGTTCAAATCCCAACTTCCAACCATTGTTGCGAGTTGGGTTATCATTTAAACTAAACATGCTTCTAAAATCAACGTCGTTGAACCCGCGTAAGAACTTGAAACTTCGATCAGTTGACCGCGCAGCCTCCGAGTTTCCAGCGAAAACAAGTTCAGGGCGCGTAACCGTCGATTGTAGCCCATATGCCTAACGGAAGGGATTAATTTGTGGCCCTCGCCTGCACTCGCTCCAGCCTCTCAATATCTTTCCTGAGGGTGGCCGACCAAACTGCACAGCATATTCCAGGTGCGGCCGAACCAGGGAATTGTACAGAGAGAGCACAATCTCCTTGTTCCGAAACTGAAATTGCCTCCTGATATAACCTAACAGCTTCTGGGCTTTCTTTTCAACCTCTACGCACTGTTTGGTAAATTTAAGGTCGCTGCTAATTAACACACCCAAGTCCTTTTCCAAATCAGTCGCCTCGATATACTCCCCAACATACTTTGCATTTACCCAGTTAAACGGCATTTTGCCATTTTTCGGACCACTCTCCTATCCTACCTAGGTCCGCACGCAGTTCCTCGATCGCTTCGGGCGTCCCAACATTGGCCCAAGCTTGGTGTCATCAGCGAATTTGGCGATCCGACTGACGATGCCACAGTCGATATCATTTATGTAAATGATAAACAACAGTGGCCCCAAAACGGAACCCTGAGGAACCCACTAGTGACCGAGGCCCAACCCGAACTGGCCCCTTTAATTACAACCCTCTGCCGCCTATTCTTCAGCCAGTTTCAATCCACCAACCTACTTCCCCACGATACCCAGCGCGCGCACTTTCGCTATTAGCCGGCGGTGAGGTACCTTATCAAAGGCTTTCTGAAAGTCGAGATAAAGTATATCAATCGCCCTACTCTTATCGTACTCACTCAACATGACGTGGAAAAACTCGAGCAAGTTGGTGAGACACGACCTATGCCGTCTAAACCCATGTTGGGAGTCCCCAAGCAGCTTGTAGGAATCCAAATGGTCAACGATCCTGTCCGCTATTATCCCCTCTAACAATTTACCTACAACTGAAGTGAGACTAATGGGACGATAGTTCCCTGGACTTTCGTGATCCCCTTTCTTAAAGATAGGGGTCACGTTGGCTTCCCTCCAGTCACCAGGCACCTGGCCCGTCTCCAACGATTTGTTGAAGACTGTAGCCAGGTGGGAGAGAGAGAGAGAGAGAGAGAGAGAGAGTTACAAGGAGTTACAAGGAAAAGAAGTACCTCAAAAGGCCTTGCGGCCCACACCGAGGAGGTACCAATGGCAACGGGTGCCACGGAAAATTTTCTACACACTCAAATAGTGTGGAAAATTTGGTCTAACCTTTTCTTGAACTGATCCACAGAGGAACTGTTCACAACTTCCGAAGGTAACCTGTTCCATGTGTCACAGATCTTATACGTAAAGTAATTCCCACACACACTAGTCCTAAACCGTTTCAAATCCAACTTCCAACCATTGTTGCGAGTTGGGTTATCATTTAAACTAAACATACTTTAAAATCGACATCGTTGAACCCGCGTAAGAGCTTGAAAACCTCGATCAGTTGACCGCGCAGCCTCCGAGTTTCAAGCGAAAACAAGTTCAGGGCGCGTAACCGTCGATTGTAGCCCATATGCCTAACGGAAGGGATTAACTTTGTGGCCCTCGCCTGCACTCGCTCCAGCCTCTCAATATCTTTCCTGAGGGTGGGCGACCAGAACTGCACAGCATACTCCAGGTGCGGCCGAACAAGGGAATTGTACAGTGAGAGCACAATCTCCTTGTTCCGAAACTGAAATTGCCTCCTGATATAGCCAATAGTTTCTGGGCTTTCTTTTCCACCTCTACACACTGTTTCGTAAACTTAAGGTCGCTGCTAATTAGCACACCCAAGTCCTTTTCTAAATCAGTCACTCGATATTACTACCCAACATCGAGTAGTCCGACTTGGGATTGGCGTAGCCAATGTGCATCACTTTGCATTTACCCAAGTTAAACGGCATTTGCCATTTTTCGGACCACTCTCATATCCTACTTAGGTCCGCACGCAGTTCCTCGATCGCTTCGGGCGTCCCAACATTGGCCCCAAGCTTGGTGTCATCAGCGAATTTGGCGATCCGACTGACGATGCCACCGTCGATATCATTTATGTAAATGAATAAACAACAGTGGCCCCAAAACGGAACCCTGAGGAACCCCACTAGTGACGAGGCCCAACCCGATCTAGCCCCTTTAATTACCACCCTCTGCCGCCTATTCCTCAGCCAGTTTTCAATCCACCTACCTATTTCCCCACCGATACCCAGCGCGCGCACTTTCGCCGTTAGCCGGCGGTGAGGTACCTTATCAAAAGCTTTCTGAAAGTCGAGATAAAGTATATCAATAGCCCTACTCTTATCGTACACTCAACATGACGTGGAAAAACTCGAGCAAGTTGGTGAGACACGACCTATGCCGTCTAAACCCATGTTGGGAGTCCCCAAGCAGCTTGTAGGAATCCAGATGGTCAACGATCCTATCAGCTATTATCCCTTCTAATAATTTACCTACAACTGAAGTGAGACTAATGGGACGATAGTTCCCTGGACTTTCGTGATCCCCTTTCTTAAAGATAGGGGTCACGTTGGCTTCCCTCCAGTCACCAGGCACCTGGCCCATCTCCAACGATTTGTTGAAGACTGTAGCCATGTGGGGAGCCACCTGGTCGCGCACTTCTCGCAACACTCTGGGGAGAAACTGGTCTTGCCCAGGAGCCTTAAACGCGCTCAGTTTGTCTATTCTATCGGCAACGACTGTCGCGGTACATCTAACACTATCCAGGCCAGCACCTTCGTGCCTCACGCCTGGCTCGGGGATGAGAGCTACAAGGAGTTACAAGGAAAAGAAGTACCTCAAAAGGCCTTGCGGCCCATACCGAGGAGGTACCAATGGCAACGGGTGCCAGGGAAAATTTTGTAAAAGTTTATTTTTCTTTCAACTATCCTAGCAATAGTAGAAAACTGGATAGAAAAGTAGAAGGCCCTCTCCTCACCCTCCGCTCCCTCCCTGCCAGAGGCAGGTACGGAAAAAGGTTGAAGAAAATACCTTGACCCTGGAAAAGTAGCCAAGGAAATTTTACAGGAAAGTGGAGAATATATAAATAGCTCTATATTTAGCTTGCTCACAGAGACACCGTGCAA
Source organism: Bathynomus jamesi (assembly GCA_023014485.1). Classification (NCBI taxonomy): domain Eukaryota; kingdom Metazoa; phylum Arthropoda; class Malacostraca; order Isopoda; family Cirolanidae; genus Bathynomus; species Bathynomus jamesi. The sequence goes on along the minus strand of JAJOZX010004411.1, from coordinate 5,593 downwards.
GCGATCTCCTGCAGAGTTTTCTTATGTTTTAGTCTTGAACAATGAGAGTATTCAGTACTTTGTCTAGCCTATTTTTAAACACATTTACACTTTGACTGGAAACAACCTCTGAGGGAAGTTGGTTCCAGATATTAACTATTTTATAGGAAAGAAATTTCCGCAGACTGAGGTCCTAAATGTCTTTACACACTCAAATAGTGTGCAAGATGAGAGAGAGAGAGAGAGGAGAGAGAGAGAGAGAGAGGATGGAGAGAGAGAGAGAGAGAGAGGATAGAGAGAGAGAGGATGGAGAGAGAGAGAGAGGATGGAGAGAGAGAGAGAGAGAGAGGATGGAGAGAGTTATAAGGAGTTACAAGGACAAGAGGAAGCCTCAAAGACCTTTCGGTCCACTCTGGGAGGTTCCTGTTATTAAAAGTTTATTTTTCTTTCAACTATCCTAGCAGTAGTAGAAAACTGGATAGAAAAGTAGAAGGCTCTCTCCCCACCCTCCGCTCCCTCCCTGCCAGAGGCAGGTACGGAAAAAGGTTGAAGAAAATACCTTGACCCTGGAAAAGTAGCCAAGGAAATTTTACAGGAAAGTGGAGAATATATAAATAGCTCTATATTTAGCTTGCTCACAGAGACACCGTGCAAGCGAACTCCTGCAGAGTTTTATGTTTTAATCTTAAACTATGAGAGTATTCAGTACTTTGTCTAGCCTATTTTTAAACACATTTACACTTTGACTGGAAACAACCTCTGAGGGAAGTTGGTTCCAGATATTAACTATTTTATAGGAAAAGAAATTTCCGCAGACAGAGGTCCTAAATGTCTTTAGTTCCAGTTTAAACCCATTATTTCTTGTCGGATTGGCATTAAGTGAGAATAAGTTTCTGTAATCTACCCTGTCTATTCCTTTGAGCATCTTGAAGACTTGAATAAGCTGACCCGCAACCTCCTCGTCTCTAAGCTAAACAGATTTAGGCGCTCCAATCTCCGTTGGTAGCTTTGCATTCTCATTGAAGGGATCAATTTTGTAGCCCTTGCTTGTACTCTTTCTAACCTTTCTATGTCCTTCCTGAGGGATGGAGACCAAAACTGCGCACAGTATTCCAGTTGAGGTCTGACTAGAGAATTATAAAGAGACATTACAGTCTCCTTGTTCCGAAACTGGAACTGTCTTTTAATATAACCTAATAATTTTAAGGCCCTCTTTTCGACTTCTGCACAGTGCTTCGACGGTTTCAGATCGTTGCTGATATAGACTCCTAAGTCTTTCTCTAGATCGGTCTCAGTCAAGTTCCTTCCCAAGAGAGAGTAATCGGTCTTCGGGTTTTTATAACCTATGTGCATTACCTTACATTTGTCCAAGTTGAATGGCATCTGCCAAGTAGCAGACCATTCGCCCAACCTGTCAAGATCGTTCTGAAGCGTTCTTACGCCCTCCTCAGTACCTACACTACTTCCTAATTTCGTATCGTCTGCAAATTTGGAGATTGCACTTAGAAGCCCGACGTCTATATCGTTAATATAGATGATAAAAAGTAAAGGACCCAGAACGGAACCCTGTGGGACACCACTGGTGACGGGCGCCCACTCCGAAGCCACTCCATTTATTACCACTCTCTGCTTTCTATCTTTTAACCAATCCTCAATCCAGTTGGAAACGAGCCCGGTGATTCCTAGTCCTTTGACTTTAGCTATCAATCTAGCGTGAGGGACTTTGTCAAAGGCTTTTTGAAAGTCGAGATACACTATATCTATTGCCCTACTTGCATCGTACAGTGTATGCATATTATGGAAAAACTCTAACAGGTTTGTCAGACAGGATCTATGTCGCCTAAATCCATGTTGAGAATAAAAAATTAGATTGTTAGATTCAAGGTGATACACAATACGTTTTGTAATGATGGATTCCAACAGTTTGCCGACAACTGATGTTAAACTGATCGGGCGATAATTACAAGGATTTTCCCTATCACCCTTTTTAAAGATGGTGTTACATTTGCTAACTTCCAGTCGGTTGGAACTTTCCCTAACTCGATTGATTGTTTGAATATGGTTACTAAGTCGTCAACAACATTGTGGCTAACCTCTTTTAATACCCTTGGAAGAAATAAGTCGGGGCCAGGTGATTTGTATTTGTTCATCTTATCAATTAATTGCTGTACCTCATTTCTCGTAAAACTTATGGTCTCTACGGGATGGTCACCGTCATATGTAATCCGAGGACTTGGCACTTCTATTGTGTCTTCCTCCGTGAAGACTGTAACGAAGAACTCGTTTAACGTATTAGCTATATCTTTATCACCGAATTTCAGTACGCCATTTCTATCTTTTAAGGGGCCTACAGAATTTTTAATTGGCTTTCTGCTATTAACATGGGCAAAAAATTCTTTAGGGTTAACTTTACAGAGTGAGGCAACTCTAGCTTCTTCATCACGTTTGGCTGATCTAATTAAGGACTTAACCCTCCTACGTAGGTTTATATAGTTTTCTGAATTAGTGTGGTTGAAATGCGACTTAAGTAGTTTGTAGGCTCTATTTCTTCCCGTAATAGCCCTCCTAATTTCGTTGTTAAACCATTTCGGTGACTTTGTTGACAAGGAAACCATTTTAGTGGGTATAAAATAGTTTCTGTAATATTCTAAATTGATCCCTATATGAGCTCCAGGTGACATTGACATCCTCACTTATTAGAACTTCAAGTGTGTCTAAACTACTTCGGAAGCTTTCAAAATTTGCTCTCGAGAAATCCAGTCTTTCACGAGTCTTTTCGCGTGTATTAACTGGAACCCTGAGGTCAAACCTAATCAAATTATGATCGCTGTTACTTAAATTTTCACCAATAGTCAGGTTAGAGACTAGGTCATCTTCGTTCGTGAATATGAGGTCTAGTTTATTATTACCCCTAGTAGGCCCGTCAACCCATTGACTTAATAAGTTATCATCGGCAAATTCCAACAGTCTTGAGCCCTCAGCATCAGCTGTTTTGTTTTCCCAATTTACATTACCACAATTAAAATCACCAAAAATCACACTGATCTTATTATTCACTATTCTGCTTAATTTGTTATACAAGTTTATATCCTTATCAACGGGGTAGTGAGGTGGTCTATATACTAGAAGTAGCTGCACTACTTTATTATTTAGGTTTAGATCAATTCCCAACATTTCATGAGCAGATACGATATTACTGTTTACCGGGTGCAGGGAGTCCCGAGCATACAAAAGTACACCGCCGCCTTCCCTTCCGTTCCTATCTTTGTGAAACATTTTGTAACCTACCATTTCAAATTCTCCTACAAAATCCCTTGATTCAGAATGAATCCAGGATTCCGTTATTCCGATGATATCAAAGTTCTCAGTTTTGACAAGCGCTATAAATTCCATTAGTTTGTTTCTAATTGACCTAGCATTGAAGAGCACAGTTTTGAGTGATTTTAAGTTGTGGTTTTTCCTAACTGGCCTGAGTCGTTTCCCGACGCAGTTGAACTAACTACTGGGGGAGGGGACTAACTGCTGGGAGGGGACTAACTGCTGGGAGGGGGACTAACTGCTGGGGAGGGGGACTAACTGCTGGGAGGGGGACTAACTGCTGGGGGAGGGGGACTAACTGGGGGAGGGGGACTAACTGCTGGAGGGGACTAACTGCTGGGGGAGTAGGTTTAACTGTTTGGGGAGCAGGATCAATTGCTGGTTTGGGGGGTCCTAGTTTAAAAAGATTATACAAATTAATGTTCAGTAAATCACCATACTTCTTTTTCCCCTTCTGGTTAAAATGTATCCCGTCCGAACCAAAGTATTCCCCATTTCCGTAGAATGTAGGCCAAAAATCGACAAACTTTAGGCCTTTTTCATCACACATGCGTTTAACTCTTTTATTTATGCAATGGCTTTACTTAGAGTATAGTCACTAGCACGCATTCGAGGGAGAATTCCTACGACCATACCCATGTCTGTCCTATCCCTAACCTTGTCAGTTAGGTTCTTGAATTCTTTTATAATGGACTCTGTCTGCCCTCCTGTCCCTCCCAGAAAAACGTCATTGCCACCAACATGGACAATGATAGGGCAACTCTTATTCTTGATATTAATTTTGCCTAATTCCCTATTAATTATCTGGCTTGTGGCACCCGGAAAACATCGGAGTTTTCTCTTGGTCACGCGTCTTGCTCCGAAAAAGTCCCCTTGATTCCTTACCATAGAATCCCCAATTAAAAAGGATTCATCCTCCTCATCAGCAAGTAAGTGAAACTTATTTTTGATGGTAATGGGTTCCAAATCCTTATGTTTTGGTTTTGGTTTGGAGGGTCTTTTATTTTTGACCAATTTGAATTCTTGTTCCTCCGTTCTATTTTCCGGAATAGTCACCGTGTTTTCCAAGCGTGCCACGCTTTGTTCTAGATGCTTAATCTTACAGTTTAAATCTGCTGGTGTGTTTTTAGTTTGATCTTGTCCACTGGGTTGGATTTCCAGTGCTACGACCCTAGCTTCAAGCTTTTTTACTAATTCCTTTAGCTCTTTAACTTCCTTTTCGTGGTTGTCTCTAAGTTTACAAAACAAACATACACTAAGGGATGTGATATCGCTGATACTACCTTCAGGGAAGTCAACGCACCAATGATTAACTTTACATTTAAAGCATTCTGCTTTCAATTTAGCTGGCCCTGCCATATTTTCTCTTTTTTTTTTCTGAATACTCTGAATAAGATAAAGCGTTCTAGCAATGAAAACTATCAAAAACGTTCTGACCAGTATATAAAAAAGGGGGGGGGGTGAATTCATCCCGCGCGTAGACGCATCCACCTATTTGCAAGTGACGTTCATCCCTTCCAGAAGACTACACCTCTCGCTGCTGCCGCACCGACCAAAGGTCTCCCCAGGGCCGGACAGTCCCAAACGTGTCGCAGCTACCAACTGACAAACACTCGCGACGCAGGCGTCACGGATTTCCGCCAGGAGCGACAGCGAGATGCAGCCCCTTACTAAGTCTTACTAGTCACTCACAAGCGGCCAGACTCTTAGAATCCAGTGTTCAAGGGATATCCCACCAGACCCAGAGCTACGCCCGAGACTTTACGCTGGCCTGGCAGCCAGCTGGGCAGTAAAGCTCTCTCACCTCAGAGCAGTACAGCCAAGCACCATCAATTGGTCACCAAAGAACGGTCGCAGGGGGCTGGTCAGGCCATTACGCGTTAGGAATGGGCTTAACGGGGCACTAGCCACACTCCATTCATCGCGCCCCTACGCCTGGGACCCCTCCATCCCAGTCTCTCACAACCTACGAGCGTTAAATGGTGTTATTTATAGAGGTTCCAAAGCCTCTCTTCCCACGCATGAGGTAGCAGTAGGGTCCTAATAGTAAAGAAGAGAAAAAGACTTAATACTAAAAGAATTTTTTTTTTTTTTTTTTCAGTCAGAGGAGAACATCCTTAATGTAAGCTAAAAGGACAGAGTAGGGATGGGATGGGGTCCTAGTAACCCACGGGACAGGATTGTACAACATACTTTACCCGCCCTCCCGAAAGAGAGAGAGAACCTAAAGGAACTGGCAGCCAATTTCTCTAGAATCCCACGAGAGAGAGAGGAGAGAGAGAGAGAGCGTTATCTC